>JARHVA010002858.1:2287500-2320707 GCA_037957365.1 Torreya grandis
CTGCCTTCTAAAATTTGTGATATATCAACTTGGTTGATACTATATTATGCCAGCTAACATTTAACTATATAGGTTGAATAGCTAACACAAAATTATAATTTAGGTTGGTTATGAGTATTTGAAAAATATATATAAGGGTCACATCTCATTCATATCATATCACATCACATTTAGATGCTCTAATTTTCTCTCATTTTACCCTAAGGAAGTACTGGTAAAGTTAGTGGATTATAACCTCATCTTGGAAGTATTGTATTTTGGTATCATTAAATTTAAATAATATTAGTCATTTAGAGTTAATAACTAAGGATATCTATGTATTTATCCAACCCTTTGAGGTCTTCAAATGAAAACATTATTTTGTAAATCTCCACTTGAGTGAAGGTGGATATTGAAGAATTGACAATTCCACCCCAAGATAATTATTTATATACCTACATTATTTCCTTTACTTAGTAGATTATATATTTATCTATTGCATAGTGGACATGTGTGTGTATCCTTATTTAATCCTTTCATATACCTAATTTTTTTTTGTATATATATTATTGATTAGATTTTCCATAAATCTCTTTAGGTTGTATAGAACCCTATTTGGTTAATCATTTCACCTCACCCATTTACAACCATTATAACCCATCCTTTAATTTAGTTTATGTCCCTCTATAAAAATATATTAATTACATATTTATAATCATTGTTTACAACCATTTACCTTTGTTGAGGTCTAGTGAGAGCTACATCCTTGTGCCATATGCTTAGGATTTGGAATTCTTTCCTCTTTACATTTGAGTTGTAGGTTACCCTATACTATAAATGTAGAATTAATAATACCTTACCTAATCATCTAAGTATATGTAAGCTCTATTTGATTAACCTTATTCATTTCCTACTCTATTGAGATAAATATGATATTTTTACATCATTTATCCCTCATATACATTTTGTTGAACTCGATGTGAATCTTTTCCCACCTTTGGTTGGATAAATTTCAAATATGCCCTTATATATTATTAACAACATCATCAAAATCATCATTTATCTTTCAATTTAATTGTATCATATGGATGGATATCATTTAGCAATTTTATCATATTATATCTTTTATCCTGACACCATTTAGTAACTTTATTGTATTGTGTCAATAAACTAGATATTGTTAAATAGATTTATCTAGCTATATTTACTAGGTGATATTGTTCAATAGTCTTTCCAACTACACCAACTAACCTAATATAGTTATTTGTGTATTTATAATTGTAGTGGATATATTAATGTAGTTATGTGTTTCTTTCTAATTACATCAACTATCATGGGATAATTATGTGTATCTTTATAACTATATCAATTAACCCAATATAGTTTATTTTCTTTTGAACAACCTTTTTCCACAAATAATTTTTTATTTTATTCATTATTATGTTCCTTCTTAGAGTATTTCTTATGAATATTAACCCATTTTTCTTATGCATGGGTACCTCTTTATACCTTATAAGACCACCATCAAATGTAATTCCTTATGGTGTATTTACTCTAAACCTTTTCTCATGTTTAAGGGTCCCAATGATGATATTCCCATTTATGATGAAGATTAGAGTGGGATAAAATATTATCAATTTAGTCCTCTGATTTATGGTGATATTTATTAGGATCCTAATGACTTAAATTTTGACACTCTTAACATTAACAAAGATCCATGTGATGATATTCCCCTTTATGACTATGATGATCCTTATTAATGATGCAAAAATTTTAATGATGACACTTATGGTGGGACTAAAGATTATATATACTATTATCTAATTTATGATGATCCCTATGAAGTTACTAATGATCCTACCTTCACCACTTATTACATGGTTGAGAATAAATATCATGATTTTCATGATCATGATGGATATTCAGATGGAGGTGAAGGCCTTAGGATGTTAGTTGATGTTCCCATTGATGACATTTATGACATGGACAAAAATACCTCCTATGATTTCCCCATTTTTATAAATCTTGAGCATGGTTTCATTTATGTCTTACCATAATCTACCATACCCTTGAAAAGTCTAAGAAGAATAATTCATAAAATCTTAGCTTTCATTCACCCAAAATTTGTCAACTCATTAGCTTATGAATAAAACCTAATTCAAATCCTACCAAAATATGCATTATAAATGATTTTGATCCTCGAGCCTATATGAAAATTCACACATATCTTAATTTAGCCTCTTCTAACATACCCAAATCACTATTAAATCCAATAATTTATAATTATATTATCTAACTTTATATTGTTTAGTAATAAATACTTACAATCAATTGTAGTGCTGACATATAACATATCGATATAGTTCTTATTGTATCACTATATTGTATCAACCTAGATGATGCAGTTCATTCTAGTCATATTACGTTATAGTATATCAACCTTGATAATATAATTCATTATATTTATATTACATTATATTATATCAACCTAGCCAATATAGTTCATTATAGTATCATTACATTAAACTATATCAACCTAGTTGATACAATGTATTTTAGTCTTGTTTCACTATATTATAGCAATCTGAATACTACACTTCCTTTCAAAAAAATTCTTCTAGATTATATTGGTTTGGTTGATACTATATAACACAATTTTGTATCACCTCCTAAATATCCATACATTTCCAGATATACCACATTCCCTATTGTAACACATATTTACATTGATTTTGACATCATTACTAGGCATACCAATCTTGAGGTTAACTCTAATCCACCTACATCCCACATATTGGGGCATCTTGTGATGCCTATCTCTGAGATTTGGATAATATAGACTAACATGAATCTAAGGCATAATAGAATAACTCTTATTCAATATTGAACTTGATAAGAATAAATTGTATTCTTCTCTAGGATGCCAAATTCATGTGCCACAAATGTAAATGCATGAATTGATTACCAAAATGAGCTTACAAAGAGGGTATTTATGGAAAATACCACTCACATAACATTAATAGTATAATGACAAGTTTCATGATCATATGAGGTGAGGAAATAGTCAAAAACACTAAGTACACATAACTAGATAGAATGTGAATGGAATTAAATAGTGAAACTAGTTAGGAAAATAACCCTATTCACAACTAATAGTTGAACTAAATAGGGGAATAACCCTATTCATACTAGCATACCCCCTTAAGTGCAAATTAGTGGGATATAAAATGTAAATATATGAAAAACAATAAGTCCCAATAATAAGGCTTGATGAGGTAAACATGTACAAAATGATCCCCTTAAATAAAAGAGAAGGAGAAAAACCATAGGAATAAACTCCCCTTGTGAGAGGATGATGAGAAAATATAATAACCCCTTAGGGTTAACTACAATTAGGTTAATTTTTTTTAACTTATTTTAAAATTAATTTAGCATTAATGATATCTAACTAAATGTATCAATTGAGATAAACTAATATGTTAATAATAAGGTTGAGTTTTTGATTCATTTAGCTAATGATCAATATAACATGTGTTGATTAACTTTTAGAAATTCAATAATATAAGGTACAATAATAATCCAAGATAATAATTCAGCCACTACTGATTAAATAGTAAAATAGGTACATATATATTACATCATTTTTCTAATGTTTATAATTTATAATAGATAGTAAAACTATACAATAATACATATTTGAATTATATATTATAATTATATAATGTTCCATAAAACATATGAGTCTTAAAGAACTCGTTAATATCCAATAATAATCTAGAGTAAAGACTCTATCGATTGACTTGTGAAAGGGGAAGGACAATATTATCCAAGTGATTTTTCACACTAACCATGAACCATTGATCCTCTACACAATATCCTAATTAGTGAATGGCCTTCCCTTCACAGATGGTTAGATAGTGATAGTGTGAAAATAAAGAAAGTCAACTAGAAACACATGTGATGTAAGATAACTATCACATGTAACATATAATAAATAAATACATTCTAATATGATATTGTGTAATACATGTAATATAAATCAAATAGGAAAAATGATGATTTTAAAACCATAAACATTACTTAGGATAAAGCTTTAATACAATTTTATAGATCTCAAGATCAGTTAAATTCACACACATAACTCATTTGAGTAACTCTAATCTACCTATTAATGGAATTAATTATGTGAATCATAATACACCTATTTATTTGATGTTATTAATACCATATAACCATAATAATGAAAATATCCACAAATTTCAAACATGCAAAGATTACATAATAAATGACATAGAATGTACGAATACAAGGACATCATAATCTTTCTAACAATTCATTATGAACATCTAAACACTATAATCAGCTAATAGACATTTAGTTAACACTATTAAATCAACCAACTAATTCCCTATAAACATAAACAATAGTGGTTCATATTTTCCATATAGGTTAAGATTTCATGATCATTACTTACAAACCATTTTCCATATAGGTTCACATTTCATTTAACAACTATTATATTATCTTACAAACATAAAATTCCCAATCATTATTTAATGGAAATAGAGGTTCCTTCTTATCTATATACATAGCTACCCAAATTTTACTTAGTTTTTAATCAAAAGGGAAATGTAACTTGGGAAATCCATTTGTACTTGACCTTGTGGATGGATTGAGCACATCCCTAGGGTTGTTTATGAATGACCCTAATCTCCAAAATTTATTATTATTTTTTAATACTCAAGACTAAATTCCACTATAAGGAAAATACATATAGTACATCCAAAATAAAAAATACCTTTCCATTTTATGCACAATATGGTAAGGATGACCCTATGGAAGGGTTTGAACCATAACATCAACAATCATTGTTCAAAACTAATGATTTACATTTATTCAAACAACTTAAATCATTACAAAAATAATTGAAATAATCTTATGGTCAAACCCTATTATATTTTCTAAATTTATAAATCATTCATACACAATAACCCATAACATTATTTAAAAGCCTAGTTCTTTTCAGGATTATTTTTCAATAATAAAGTCATAATCAAAATGCATAAACTACTAAAATCATAAAGGGATTTTATACACAGCATTTTTTATATAAAATAATGTACATATAGCTAGATTCAAATGGAGGGGAAGGGTTTAATATACACTTAGCCCTTTAGGTGGGACATACCCATTGATAGGTTTAAACACATATAACTCACCATATATGTTTTTTAAATAAATAAATAACCTTCAAAACCCAACAAAATTTAACCAACAACTTCCACTTTATAATCATGGAATTGTTTTTAACATAGAAAACTAGAATTAATTTTAAAAACAAACCCTACCTCAAATTTGTAGGTAAAGAAAGTCCAAAAATTCCTATTTTATTTTCTTTTATCCTCATCATGTGCTTTCCTTTTCCTCTATATTTCCACCATCCTATCCTCCATAATGCATGTCTCCCATTTATCTCTCAAATGTTTCCAATGTGCATGAATTTTTTTTGGCATAATTATTTCCTCAAAAAACTTAATAGACTAGTTAACCAATCAAAACCCATAATGAGTATGCCATGGAACAAAACTAAATTCAATGTGTTTCCCATATTGAGTTGAAGATTATAGAACAAACATCATAAATAACCCTATATTCTCCTAAATATTCTTAGTTTAATAATCATTCAAACATTATAACTCAAATTATAGTCATTGACTTATCAATTCCAATAAAATACCATGAAAATTAATGGGTTCAAAAGTCTATTGACTTTTCATTATAATCATGAATTCAAATAAAAATTCAACCTATGCTTTGACTATGAAATATAATTCATGCCCCAACCAAACAAATACTCCTCATTTAAATTTGAGAAACTTTACAACTTTAATAATGCCTAAGGTTAAAACCTTGGAATCAACAATCTAATTCACTCCTAACTAATTATAAAAATGACTTCAACCAAATCAAACATGTCTTAAGATTTATTTACAAACCCTCTACTAAAGAAATTTGATTTAAACATAAAACATTATTTACCATTCATATCATGTTATTATACTATTCAAACCAAATATTAGTAGATAAAAGTGTAACCATGTCAAGATAGTGGAATTAAACTTCACATCACAACAAGTCCAATCAACAACTTTAGAGCATAAGTTATGGAAACTATAAATACATAAATTAAGCTAAATAAAACATTTCAATTTACCTCAACAAACATATGTCACACTTATTTAACCCACATGGTACTCAATTATAGACAATTGAGTAATACAAACATATAAGAATTTTAATCTCATAAATAAGAACACACTATTAGAGTTAGAGCAATATGAAAACATGATATTCAAACAATTCTAAATGTAAAAAATACATTAACAACTAAATGCATGCTGCAATCAATATTAACAAAATAAAAATTAACAAATATCTTCTACTCTATGTGGTATGTGAAGGTTTTTCATTTCCTTCTCTCCACCCCCACTTGTCTCCATATACACTATCCTCTCCGATGATACCCTCCCTCAGTCATAGTCAAGAGGCTGAAATCCATCTTGAATCCACCTCAGTACAAATTAATAATGTTTATATCATGTTAGGAATATAGAATCAAGAGTAATATTAATGAAATAAAGAGAGAGAAAATAATGTAGAAAACATAACATAAGAGAGACATAGATTTAATGTGGTTCAGCCAAAATGGACAACATCCATATAGAAACAACTAGTTCTTTTCTTATTTAATCCAATAAATGAAGAGAAAACCCTACAATACATCCACTACAATATCCTCTTCTCTCATACATAGTGTGCCATCATGATTATAATTCCCTCATTTTAGAGGAGGGTTAAATATTAGGGAAATAATACACCAATATAATTTATATCATTAAATCTATGATCTAATAGTGAATGGTCCAAATTTATTACAAAATTACAATATTTTACAATGCATTTTTCACAAAATTTTACTTTAGATAAGTTGTCCCCAAAACCTTACTAGGGAGGAAGAAACCTTAGTGGAGGGCCATTTCCCCTACATTCCCCCCATCATGAAATGGGAATTATAATAAGATCAGGATCCACCATCCAACAATCTCCCACTTGGAGACTGATTGTTGCAACTCCACCGCTACAACTCTTCCTTAGACTTTTGTTTAAACTTTGACCTTGGCATATTTCTCATCTACCTTGTTATCCTTGAAGACCTATTGAAGCTAAAAAACTCTCACTATTCTCTTTTTTAACTACCTTTGTTAGCATATCTATAGGATTATAACTTGTATCTTTTCAACTTCAATTCACCATCCTCTAAAATTGAATGAATGAAGTGATACCTGAGTTTTATATGTTTGGTTTTTGAGTGGAATGTTGAGTTCTTTGCTAAATTTATTTCGCTATGGATATCACTATAAAATATAAAATATTCCTTCTTCTATCTCACCTCTTTCATAAATTATTGCATCTATATAATCTCCTTTCTTTCTTCTATAGCTATAACATATTCTACCTTTCTAGTTTCCAAATCAACTATCTTCTACAATTTTAAGATCCAACTAATTGTTGTGTCACCAATAGTAAATACATAACCTATGGTGCTCCTCCTTCCATATAAATCTCAAGCTATATTTGCATCAACATATCCTTGTAAGGTAAAATCTTAACCTTCATAGCATAACTATCTATCAATGGTCCCTCTCAAGTACTTGAGAATCCACTTGACTGCATCCCAGTGTTCCTTACCTAGATTATTCATAAACCTATTGATGACTCCCACTACATGAGCAAAGTCTAGTCTTATGCACAAAATACCATACATTAGACTTCTAACTACTAAGTCATAGGGTACTTTGGACATGTAATTGATTTCATCTTGCATTTTAGGACATTTTTCCTTGCTCATTTTACATCTTGCATAGTGAACCTGATTAACACCTTCTTGATGTAATATTTTTGAGACATTGTCAATTATTTATTTTTACTATCTCTTATTATTCTCATGACAATGGTTTTACTTACAACACCCAAATACTTCATTTCAAATAAATATGCTATTTTTATTTTGATCTCATTTATATCATGCATGTTAGAACCTAAAACAAACATGTCATATACGTACAATAACATGATAATATAGCTTCCATTATCTAATCTCTTAAATTTAACCATAGTGGTCAAAATTACATCTACTATAACCTTGTTCTATCATAAACACGTCAAAGTTCAAATAACACTAATTTGGAGATGGATTTAGGCCATACAAAATCTTCTTCAACCTACACACCATTTTATCCTTACCATTGACTTTGTATCCCTCTAGCTACTCCATATATATTTCCTCCTCTAAGTCACCATGAAAGAAGGCAACATTCACTTCTAACTATTCAATTTGCAAACATTCTACTACTACCAAACTTAAAACAGTCTTTATGGAAGTCATTTTAACAATTGGAGAAAATATTTCATCAAAATCTATACCTTTGTTTTGTGCAAACCCCTTTACAACAAGTCTAGATTTATACCTCTTTTTTCCTCCATCTTCTTCCTTAAATATATAAAACCATTTATTATACAATTCTATTTTAACTCTAGGAAATTGAACTAAATCCCAAGTTTGGTTATGAACCAAGGAGTCCATCTCCTCTTTCATACCTTGCTCCCACTTTTTTATAGTTTCTACTTGAATTGCTTCTTTATAGATTTTTGGATCACCACCATTAGTCAATAATAAATACTATGTGAAGGATATTATCATTCAAGGACTTTACTTACTCTGATGGATCTTATAACTATATTTTGAGGATTTTGAGGTACTTATTGTTGTTGTTGTAATTTTTTCACATTTTGATTTTATGGTATTTTTAGAATTTCAATTCCATTAATTTCATCTAGTACTACATATTTTATATTTAACTTTTATTATTTATTTCCCTAAAACTTATCTCTACACATGACCTTCTCATTAAATATCACATCTCTACTCCTAATGATATTGTGATTTTTAAAATCCTATAAATAGTAACCAAAATCATTAACTCCATATCTAATAAAATTATATTTATTAGATTTTGTTTCAAGCTTGATTCTATTTTTTTAATCAATATGGACAAATGATTCACAATTGAAAGTCTTTAAAAAGGAATAGTCTACCTTTTTACCTATCCATGATTTTTCTAGAATGCCACCATCTAAAAGACTTGAAGGCCCTTTTTTTATTAATTAAATAGTATTATTCATAGCATCTACCCAAAATTGTAAGGGAAACCCTACATGAAATCTCATGCTCCTTGCACACTCCATTATTATCTTATTCATCCTTTTTGACAAACCATTTTGTTATGGTGTTTTTGGAACCATATTCTCTCTACAAATTCCATGGGATGAACAACAATTATCAAACTCTTTACTAAATTATTCACCTCCATTATCTGATCTGACACACTTCAACTTATTTTCTCTATCATTCTCAACCAAAACTTTCCATACATTAAAAGTATCAAAAAAATCAATTTTTATTCATATGCAATAAACCCAAGTTTTCTTAGATGCATCGTCCATAAAAGTAACATAATGATAAGAGTCACCGAGGGATGATACCTAATATGGTACCTATACATCTATATGCACAAACTCTAACTTTTCATCTTTATTTATTTTCCCAAGTTTGAGAAATATGAATCTCTTCTATTTTACATACACACAATGCTCACAAAATTCTAAATCCACCTTCTTCAAATCTAGCAACAAATTCTTTGAGTGAAGAACTTGCATCACCTTCTCACTTATGTACCTATGTATGTGGTGCCATAATTTTGTATCCACATCTATAGAAGATAAATCAATATAAGATTCAAAATTAAAATTAGATAAGTATATGTACTTACCTTCTCTCTTTTTTCTATTACCAATGATCCTTTAGTGACCTTCCACAAATTGTTTTCAAATATAACTATGCAACCCTCACTTCCTAACTGCCCTGTTAAAATTACATTTCTTCTCAACTCAAGAACATGCCTCACCTCTTTAATAACCATTTATTTGTATTATATATATATATATATATATATATATATATATATATATATGCTTTCCAACAATTTTACAAGGTTCACCATCACCCAAATAAACCTATCTAAAATCGCATCGAACATGGTCTTGAAAATATTTCCTATGGGGTGTAACATGAAATAAATCCCTTGAATATAACATATAATAATCATTAATATTATCTAAAGAAAGGGTTAAATAATCTTGTAACACATCACCTGCTATATTTGATTCTAGATTTTTATCTTGTTCTCTATTTCCTTATTTTCCTTTTCAAAACCAATAATTTTTCTTCATGTGTCCTTTCTTCTTGTAAATCTAGCACACCAATATTCTTATAGATTTGGACCTATCCTTCTTAGACTTCCAATGACTCCCTGGTCCCTTTCCTCTATCCTTCTTTCTTCCCATGTTCTCCATAGTTAATTTATTACCTAATGTCTTGCATATGTTCTTCCATCGCATTTCCTTATTAATAACAACACCAATAACATCATCAAGCTTTAAAGATTTTGAACCAGAGATATAATTACTCATAGCCATGACCAAGCCATTATAGTTTTTTGGTAATGAGCATAGAATAAAAATATTCCTTACCTCATCATCAAATTTTACTCATATAGAGCTTAACTAATTTGTGACCATTGTAAATTCATTTTAATAATCAACAATAAACCTGCCTTCTGACATCTCCATATTAAATAAATGCGTCATAAGAGATACCTTATTTAAGCTTGAGATTTTTTCATACACTCTATCCAATGCCTTTATCACATTTTTTACTATATTTTATTTTGAAATATTGAAGGCCATTGATTCTTCCAATACAACCATATTATTGCTAGTGCCTTTCTATTAATAACCTCCTATTCTTCATCCTTCATAGTTCATAACTTCTCTGTTATTCCACCCAATGGTAAGAAAAGGTCCTTATGATTAGATAGTCCCACATTTTTATCTTCCATAGCTGGTAGTCTTGTCTATTAAACTCTTAAACCTTAAACTTTCCTTCTTATACCATTTCTCCCACTTGAAATAAGAACCCTATTTTCCTATAAATTTATCTCCCAAATAAACCTCCAGCTCTGATACCAGTTTTTAGAAATATAGAATGAAGAGAAATATTAGTGAAATAAAGATAGAAAAAATGTATAAAACATAACACAAGAGAGACATATATTTAATTTGGTTCACCCAAAATGGGATGTCTAGACAAAAACAAACAATACTTTTCTTATTCACTCAGACAAATGAAGGTAAGTACTTGCAATACATCCACTATAATATATTATTCACTCATACATAGTGTGCCATCATGATTATAATGCCTTGATATTAGAGGAGGGTTACATATTAGGGAAAAAATTCACATACATACTTTATACCATTAAATCTATGACCTAATAGTGAGTAGTCTAGATTTATTATGAAATTAAAATATTTTAGAATACATTTTTCACAAAATTTTGCTTAGGGGGAACTACCACCAAATGACTAATAGGGGGGAAATGACCTTATTTTGGGAGGGAGGAGGGAATTTACCCCTCACACCCTCCCTATCAAGAACTATAAATTATAATAATATTAAGCTCCACCATCCAACAATCTCCCACTTAAACATTAATTGCTACAACTCCACTACTACAATTCTTCCTTAGAATTTTATTTTAAATTTGACTTTGGTATGTTTATCATCTTCCTTTTTATCCTAGAATACCTTTTGAAGATTAAAATATCTCAATATTCTCTTTTATCATTTCCTTGGTTAGCATCTCTAAATGATTCTGACTTGTATGGATATTTTCTAATTTCAATTGACCATCCTCCAAAACTAAATGAATAAAGTTATACCTGAGTTGTATATGTTTTTTATTAACTAGAATGTTAAATTCTTTGATAAATGAATTAAAATCTAGCTATCACTATATAACATATAATCTTATTGTTTCTACCTCAACTCTTCCATGAATTGTTGCAACCATATGATCTCCTTGCTTACTTCTAAAGATGCAACATATTCTACCTCTGTAGTTGAAAAAATAAATATCTTCTAAAATTTTGAAATTCATATAACTATTGTGTCACCAAAAGTGAATAAGTAACCTATGGTTCTCTTCCTACCATCTAAAACTCCAGCCATCTCTATATCAACATATCTTTTTAAGGTAACATATGAACCTTCATATCATAATTGCCTATTAATGGTCCCTCTCAAGTACTTGAGAATCCACTTGAATACATCCTAATGATCATTTCTTGGATTATTCATAAACCTATTGATAACTCCCAATATATGAGTAATGTCTAGTCTCTTTCACACCATAAAATACATTAAACTTCCAATTACTAAAGCATAGGGAAATTTGGATATGTAATTGATTTTTTCATGTGTTTTAGGACATTGTTCCTTATACAATTTGAAGTGACCTCCCAAATGTGTACTCCCAGGTTTTACATCTTGCATATTTAACTTGACTAACAACTTCTTGATATACTCTTCTTGAGATATTGATAATTTTCTATTTTCCCTATCTCTTGTTATTCTCATACCAAAGATTTGCTTTGTAGAACCCAAATCATTCATTAGAAATGAATCTACTATTTTTATTTTGAGATCATTTATATCATGCATGTTAGACCATACAATAAGGATGCCATCTACATACAATAATAAGATAATATATATGTCATTATCTAATATCTTAAAATAAACATAGCGGTAAGAATAAAATCTAATATAACATTTTTCTATCATAAACATGTCAAATTTCAAATACCACTATCATGGAGCTTGATTTAGGCCATACAAACTCTTCTCCAACATATACATAATTGTTTCCTTACTTTTGATTTCATATCCCTATGTTTGATCCATTTATTTTTCCACCTCCAAGTCATCATGAAGGAAGGTGGTCTTCACATCTAACTATTCAAGGTACATATCTTATACCACTACCAAACTTAAAATAGTTCTTATGGAAGTCATTTCAATAACTAGAGAGATTATTTCATCAAAACATATAGCTTTCTTTTGTGTGAACCCCTTTATAACAATTATAGCCTTGTACCTCTTTTTGTCTTCATTTTATTCCTTCAATATATAAACCTATTTATTCTACAATGATCTTTTCCCTATAAGATACTAAACATAATCCCACATTTGGTTATGAACCAAGAAGTCCATCTCATTTTTCATGTCTTGCTATCACTTCTGTTTAGTTTTTACCTACATTACTTCTTTATAGCTCTCTAGATCAGCACCATAAAGTGAAGTAGAGTATCATTTAGGGTGTCTGATTACACTAGTATATCTTATAACTACATTTTTAGGAGTTTAAGGTAATTATTTTTGTAGTTGTCACACATTTTGATTTTCTAACACTTTTGGAATTTCATTTCCATTGATTTCATCAAGTACTACATATTTAGTAATTGGCTTTTCTTGTTTCTTTCCTTGTAATTGATCTTTGTACATCCCATTCTTATTAAAGATCACATCTCTACTCCTAATGATTGTATGATTTTCAAAATCCCATAAATGGTAACCATAATCATTATATCCATATCTAATAAAAGTATATTTATTGTATTTTTTTCAAGCTTGCTTTCATTTTCTTTATTAATATGGACAAATGCTTCATAACTAAACGTGTTTAAAAAGGAATAGTCCACCTTTTTACCTATCCATTATTCCTATAAAATTCAACCATCAAAAGGAATTGAAGGCCCTATATTTATTAATTAAACAACAATATCCATATCATCTACCCAAAAATGTAAGGGTAACCATGCATGAAATATCATGCTCCTTGCACGCTCCATGATTATCCTATTCATCCTTTATAACAAACCATTTTGTTATGGTGTTTTTGGAGCCATTTTATCTCTAATTTTATCATATAAATCCAAATCCACCTTCTTCAAATCTAACAACAAATTATTTGAGTGGAGAACTTTCATCCCCTTCTCACTCATGTGCTAAAGTATGTGGTGCCATTATTTTATATATGATTATATATAAGATAAAGAAATAGAAGATTCAAAATTACCATTAGATAAATATAATGTACCTACCTTCTCTCTTTTTTGTATTATCAGTGATCCTTTAGTGACCTTCCACAATTTTTTTTGAAAATGTAATTGTGTAGCCCTCACTTCCCAAATACCCTACTAAGATTAGTTTTTTTTTTCAACTTAGGGACATGCCTCACCTCTTTCAAAAACCATTTTTTTCCATTCTTTAATTTTATCTATATATTACCCTTTCCAAAAAAATTACAATTTTCACCATCACCCAAATAAGCCTATCTAAAATCATATTGAACATAGTCTTGAAAATATTTCCTATGGGGTGTAGCATGAAGTGAAATCTAACACCCAAAAATAATTAATATTATCTAAATAAAAGATCAAAGTATTTCATAATACATCACCTACTACATTTTATTCCTTAATTTTATCTTGTTTTCCATCTCTTTATTTTCCTTTTTGAAACCAACAAACCTTTTTCAAGTGTCCTTTCTTCTTCTAAATCTAGTACACCAATCTTCATCTAGATTTGGATATACCTTTCTTAGACTTCCCATGACTCCCTAGGACCTTTCATTAGTCCCTTTGTCTTATCCTACTATCCATAGTTAAAGCATTACATGATGTCTCACCTATGCTTTTCCATCACATTTAATCACTAAGAATAATACCAATAACATCATCAAACTTAAAAGTGTTTGACCTAGAGACATAATTACTCACAGCTATGACCAAGCCATTCCATCTTTCTCATAATGAACACAAAATCAAAATATCCTTAACCTCATTATCACATTTTAATCATATAGATCTTAACTAATTTGTGATCATGTTAAATTCATTTAAATGATCAATAATAGATCCACCTTCTGACATCTCCATATTAAATAAAAGATTCATAAGAAATACCTTGTTTAAGGTTGAATATTTTTTCATACAATCTATCCAATGAATATATCACATCTTATATTGTATTTTATTTTGAAATATAATGCCACCAATGCTTCCAAGAATAACTATATTATTCCTAGTTCTTTTTTGTTAAGAACCTCCCATTCTTCATCCTTTATAGTCATCGAGTTCCTTATTATTCTACCCAATGGTAGGAAAAGATCTTTCTGATTTATAGATAGTCCTCTATTTTCATATTCCATAGCTATTAGTTTTGGAAATTGAACTTCTTGACCTTAAACTTGCCTTCTTTCACCATTTTTCCCACTTAAACCAAGAACCCTCTTTTCCTATGAGTTTATCTACCAAATAAACCTTTGACTTTGATAAAAATTATTAGGAATATAAAACACATAGAAATATTAATAAAATAAAGATATAAAAAATGAAAAAAAAATAACACAAGAGAGACACATATATAATGTGGTTCACCCAAAGTGGGCTACATCCACACAAAAATAGCTAGTTCTTTTCTTATTCAGTCTAACAAATAAAGGGAAAAACCTGCAATATATCCACTTTAATATCCTCTTCACTCATACATAGTGTGTCATAATTATTAAAACTCCCTCATATTATATTAGGATTAAATATTATGTAAAAAATGCACCAACATAATGTTTACCATTATATCTATGACTTAATAGTGAACAGTCTAGATATACTATGAAATTGTAATATTTTACAATGCTTTATTAACAAAAAGTTTATTTAGGGGCATTTCCATTAACCCTCACCAAGGGGAGTTATGAAATTAGTGAGGGGTAAATTTCCTCCCCCCCCCCCCCCCCCCACACCCCCTTATTGGGAACTTGACATTACAATGAGATCATGCTCCACCATCCAACAATCTCCCACTTGAAGACTTATTATTGCAACTCCACTGCTATAACTCTTCCTCGGAATTTTATTTGAATTTTGACCTTAATATGTTTATCATATTCCTTTTTATCCCTAAATACATATTAAATCTTAATAACTCTTCATATTCTCTTTTGTGACTACCTTTGTTAGCATATCTATAGGATTCTAACTTGTATGGATCTTTTTCAACTTCAGTTGACCATCCTCCAAAATTGAATGAATGAAGTGATACCAGAGTTGTATATGTTTATTTCTTATGTGGAATGATGAGTTATTTGATAAATAAATTTCACTTTGGATATTAATATACAACCTAAAATCTTCCTTCTTCTACCTCAAATCTTCCATGAACTATGACATCCATATCATCTCCTTGCTTATTTCTATAGATGCAACATATTCTACATCTCTATTTGATAAAGAAACTATCTTATAAAATTTTGAAATCAAACTAACTATTGTGTCACTAATAGTGAATACATAACCTGTGGTGATCCTTCTTCCATCTAAATCTCCATCCATGTCTGCATCAACATATCCTTATAAGGTAACATCTAAACCTTCATAGCATAATTATCTATCAGTGTTCCTCCTCAAGTAATTGATAATCCACTTAATTGTATCCTAATGCTCCTTTCCTTGATTATTCACAAACCTAATGAAAATTCCCATTGCATGATCAATATATGGTATCATGCACACCATATAATACATTAGACTTCTAACTACTAAATCATAGGACACTATGGACATGCAATTGATTTCTTCTTACATTTTAAGACATTATTTCTTGCTCAATTTGAAGTTCCATCCCAAAGGTGTACTCATAGATTTTTCATTTCAATATTAAACCTAACTAACACCTTCTTGATGTAATATTCTTGAGATAATGTCAATTTTTTATTTATCCTATCTCTTGTTATTCTATACAAAGGATTTGCTTTATAGCACCTAATTCCTTCATTGTAAATGAATCTACTATTTTCATTTTGAGTTAATTTATATCATGAATGTTAGACCATACAACATGGATGCCATATACATACAATAATAAGATAATATATATGCCATTATCTAATATATTAAAATAAACATAATGGTAAGAATAAAATCTAATATAACATTTTTCTATCATAAACATGTCAAATTTCAAATACCACTATCTTGGAGTTTTATTTATGCCATACAAACTCTTCTTCAACCTGTACATAATATTTTCCTTACTTTTGATTTCATATCCCTATGGTTGCTCCATTTATTTTTCCACCTCTAAGTCATCATGAAGGAAGGTAGTTTTCACATCTAACTATTCAAGGTACAAATCTTATACCACTTCCAAACTTAAAATATTTCTTATGGAAGTCATTTCAATAACTAGAGAAAATATTTCATCAAAACATATAGCTTTCTTTTGTGTGAACCCCTTTATAACAAGTCTAGCCTTGTAACTCTTTTTGTCTTCATTTTCTTCCTTCAATATATAAACCTATTTATTATACAATGCTCTTTTACCTATAATATATTGAACATAATCCCACATTTGGTTATGAACCAAGAAGTCCATCTCATCTTTCATGTCTTTCTCTCACTTCTGTTTGGTTTTTACCTACATTATTTCTTTAGAGCTTTCTAGATCAACACCATAAAGTGAAGTAGAGTATCATTTAGGGTGTCTAATTACACTATTATATCTTCTAACTACATTTTTAGGAGTTAGAGGTACTTATTGTTGTATTTGTCACACATTTTGATTTTCTAACACTTTTGGAATTTCATTTCTAGTGATTTCATCAAGTACTACATATTCAGGAATTAGTTTTTATTATTTCTTTCCTTGCAATTGATCTTTGTACATCACCTTCTCATTAAAGATCACATATCTACTTCTAATTATTTTATGATTTTAAAAATCCCATAAATGGTAACCATAATAATTATATCCATATCTAATAAAATTATATTTATTGTATTTTTTTCAATCTTGGTTCCATTTTCTTTATTAATATGGACAAATGCTTTACAATTGAAAGTCTTTAAAAAGGAATAGTCCACCTTTTTACCTATCCATGATTCCTATAAAATTCAACCATCAAAAGGAATTTAAGGCCCTATATTTATTAATTAAACAACAATATCCATAGCATCTACCCAAGAATGTAAGGGTGACCATGCATGCAATCTCATGCTCCTTGATGCTCCATGATTGTCCTATTCATCCTTTCTAACACACCACTTTGTTATGATGTTTTTGGAACCATTTTATCTATATGAATCCCATGGGATGATTGGTAATTATCAAAATCATTGCTATAGTATTCACCTTCAATATTTGATTTAACACACTTCAACTTATTTCCTTTCTCATTCTCAACCAAAAATTTCCATTTGTTAAAAGTATCAAAAACACAATTTTTTGTCATTTTCAATAAACCCAAGTTTTTATAGTTTCACCATCAATAAAATTAACATGATAATAAGATACACTAAGGGATGCTACTTGGGTTTATCCCCATACATATGTATGTACAATATCTAACTTTTAATCCTTTGTCTTTCTAACTCTGAGAAATTTGACTCT
This sequence comes from Torreya grandis, assembly GCA_037957365.1. Lineage (NCBI taxonomy): Eukaryota > Viridiplantae > Streptophyta > Pinopsida > Cupressales > Taxaceae > Torreya > Torreya grandis. The sequence goes on from JARHVA010002858.1 coordinate 2,305,955, forward strand.
CTTCTATTTTTCATATACACAATGATCATAGAAATACAAATCCACCTTATTCAAATCAAACAACAAATTATTTGAGTGGATAACTCGCATCCCCTTCTCACTCAGGTGCCAAAGTATGTGGTACTATAATTTTATATATGCTTCTATATAAGATAATGAAATAGAAGAGTCAACATTACCATTAGATAAATAACATTACCATTAGATAAATATAATGTACCTACATTCTCTCTTTTCTCGATTACTAGTGATCCTTTAGTGACCTTCCACAATTTTTTTGAAAATGTAATTGTGTAGCCCTCACTTCCCAAATACCCTAATAAAATTAGTTTTCTTTTCAACTTAGGGACATGCCTCACCTCTTTCAAAAACCATTTTTTTCCATTCTTTAATTTTATCTATATCTTACCCTTTCCAAAAAATTTACAATGTTCACCATCACCCAAGTAAGCCTATCTAAAATCATATTGAACATAGTCTTGAAAATATTTCCTATAGGGTGTAGCATGAAGTGAAGCCCCTGAATATAACACCCAAGAATAATTAATATTATCTAAATAAAATATAAAATTATCTCATAATACATCACCTAATACATTTTATTCCTTAATTTTATCTTGTTTTCCATCTCCTTATTTTCCTTTTTGAAACCAACAATATTTTTTCAAGTGTCCTTTCTTCCTACAAATCTAGTACACCAATATTCATCTAGATTTGGATATACCTTTCTTAAAATTCCCATGACTCCCTAGGAACTTTCATCAGTCCCTTTTTCTTCTACTATTATCTATATTTAAAGAATTACATGATGTCTCACCTATGCTTTTCCATCACATTTCCTCACTAAGAAAAATACCAATAACATCGTCAAACTTTAAAGTGTTTGAACTAGAGACATAATTACTCATAGCCATGACCAAGCCATTCCATATTTCTCATAATGAGCACAAAATCAAAATATACTTAACCTCATTATCACATTTTAATGATATAGATCTCAAATAATTTGTGATCATGTTAAATTGATTTAAATGATCAATAATAGATACACCTTCTGACATCTCCATATTAAATAAAAGATTCATAAGAAATACCTTGTTTAATGTTGAAGATTTTTTCATACACTCTATCTAATGACTTTATCACATATTTTATTGTCTTTTCTTTTGAAATAGAATACCACCAATGCTTTCTAGAATAATTATTTATTCCTAGTTCTTTTCTATCAAGAACCTCCCTTTCTTCATCCTTTATAGTCATCAACTTCCTTACTATTCTACCCAATGGTAGGAAAATATCTTTCTGATATAGATAGTCCTCTATTTACATCTTCCATAGCTAGTAGTTTTGGCAATTGAACTTATTGACCTTAAACTTGCCTTCTTTCACCATTTTTCCCACTTAAACCAAGAACCTTCTTTTCTTATGAGTTTATCTACCAACTAAACCTTTTACTCTAATAACAATTATTAGGAATATATAATGAATAGAAATATTAATGACATAAAGATAGAAAAAAATGAAAAAAAAAACACAAGAGAGACACATATTTAATGTGGTTCACCCAAAATGGGCTACATCCACATAGAAATACCCAGTTCTTTTCTTATTAAGTCCAATAAATAAAGGGAAAAACCTATAATATATCCACTTTAATATCCCCTTCACTCATACATAGTGTGTCATAATTATTAAAACTCCCTCATATTAGAGTAGGATTATATATTAGGGGAAAAATAACCATTATATCTATGACCTAATAGTGAACATTCTAGATTTACTATGAAATTACAATATTTTACAATGCATTATTAACAAAAAGTTTATTTAGGGGAATTCCCCTAAACCCCACCAAGGTGAGTTATGAACTTAGTGAGGGGTAAATTTCACACCCCCCCCAACACCCCCTTATTGATAACTTGACATTATAATAATATCATGATCCACCATCCAACAATCTCCCACTTGAAGACTTATTACTAAAACTCCACTGCTATAACTCTTCCTTGGAATTTTATTTGAATTTTGACCCTAACATGTTTATCATATTAATTTTTATCCCTAAATACATATTAAAGCTTAATAACTCTCCATATTATCTTTTTTGACTACCTTTGTTAGCATATCTATAGGATTCTAACTTGTATAGATCTTTTTCAACTTTAGTTGACCATCCTCCAAAATTGAATAAGTGAAGTGATACCAGAGTTGTATATGTTTATTTGTTAGGTGGAATGATTAGTTATTTGATAAAAAAATTTCACTTTGGATATCAATATAAAACCTACAATCTTCCTTCTTCTACCTCAACTCTTCCATGAACTATGAAATCCATATCATCTCCTTACTTATTTCTATAGATGCAACATATTCTACATCTATATTTGATAAAGAAAATATCTTATACAATTTTTAAATCCAACTAACTATTGTGTCACTCATAGTGAATACATAACTTGTGGTGATCCTCCTTCCATCTAAATCTCCATCCATGTCTGCATCAACATATCCTTATAAGGTAACATCTAAACATTCATAGCATAATTATCTATTAGTGGTCCCTCTCAATTACTTGATAATCCACTTAATTGTATCCTAATGCTCCTTTCCTTGATTATTCACAAACCTAATGACAATTCCCACTACATGATCAATGTATGGTATCATGCACACCATATAATACATTAGACTTCCAACTGCTAAAGCATAAGACACTGTGGACATGTAATTGATTTCTTCTTACATTTTAAGACATTATTCCTTGCTCAATTTGAAGTGCCCTCCCAAAGGTGTACTCATAGATTTTTCATCTTGAATACTAAACCTAAACAACACCTTCTTGATTTAATATTCTTGAGATAATGTCAATTTTCTATTTATCCTATCTCTTGTTATTCCATACAAAGGATTTACTTTATAGCACCCAATTCCTTCATTGTAAATGAATCTACTATTTTTATTTTCATTTCATTTATATCATGCATGTTAGACCATACAACAATGATACCATCTACATACAATAATAAGATAATATATATGTCATTATCTATTATCTTAAAATAAACATAGTGGTAAGAATAAAATCTAATATAACTTTTTTCTATCATAAACATGTCAAATTTAAAATACCACTATCTTGGAGCTTGCTTTAGGCCATACAAACTCTTATTCAACCTATACATTTTTTTTACTTACTTTTGATTTGATATCCCTATAGTTTCTCCATTTATTTTTCCACGTCCATGTCATCATGAAGTAAGGTAGTCTTCACATCTAACTATTCAAGGTGCAAATCATATACCACTGCCAAACTTAAAATAGTTCTTATGGAAATCATTTCAATAACTAGAGAAAATATTTCATCAAAATATATACATTTATTTTTTATAAACTCCTTTACAAAAATTGTATCCTTGTACCTCTTTTTGCCTCCATCTTATTCCTTCAATATATAAACCCATTTATTCTAAAATTCTCATTTACCTATAATAAACTAAACCAAATACCAAGTTTGGTTATGATCAAAGGATTCCATATCCTCTTTCATGCCTTTCTCCCACTTAATTCTACTTTCTACCTAAATTTCTTATTTATAGCTTTCTAGCTCATCAGCATCAGTAAATAATAAATAATAAAGGTAAGGAGAGTATCATTTAGGGAGTCTACTTACTCTGGTAGATCTTATTACTACACTTTTAGGAGTTTGAGGTGTTTGTTGTTGTAGTTATTACACATTCTAATTTTTTGGCACTTTTGGAATTTCATTTCAAGTGATTTCATTAAGTACTACATATTCTATATCTATATTTTCTTGTTTATTTTCCTAAAATTGATTTCTATACATGACCTTCTCATTAAAGATCACATCTCTACTCCTAGTGATTTTGTGATTTTAAAAATCCTATAAATGGTAATAAAAATAATTAAATCTATATATAATAAAAGGACATTTCTTGGATTTTAGTTCAAGTTTGGTTCTATTTTATTTATCAATATGGACAAATTCTTCATAACCAAAATTCTTTAAAAAGTAATAGTCTACCTTTTTACCTATCCATGCTTCCTCTGAAATGCTACCATATAAAGGACTTGAAAGCCCTCTATTAATTAAGTAAATATAAATACCCATAATATCTACCTAAAACTATAAGGGCAACCCTACATTCAATCTCATACTCCTTGCATGATCCATGATTGTCATGTTCATCCTTTTTGACACACCATTTTGTTTTGGTGTTCTTAGAACCATCTTCTCTCTATAAATATTATGGAATGAATAGTAATTATCAAACTCCTTGCTATAACATTCACCTCTATTGTCTTATGTAACACACTTCAACTTATTTCCTTTCTCATTATCAACCAAATCTTTCCAATTATTAAAAGTATTAACAACATCAATTTTTTTTTGTATGCAATAAACCCAAGTTTTTCTAGTTTCTTCATCAATAAAAGAAATATAATAAGAGCCACCAAGGGATAATACCTAAGCTAGTAGCCATACATCTGTATGCACAATATCTAACTTTTAATCCTTATTTCTCTTCCTAACTCTGAGAAATTTAAATATGTTCTATTTTCCATACACACGGTGCTCACTAAAATCCAAATCCACCATCTTCAAATCTGGTAATAAATTATTTGAGCGGATAAATTGTATCCCCTTAACACTCATGTGCTTAAATTTATGGTGCCATAATTTTGTATATGCTTCTATATAATCTAAATAAATATAAGAGTCAACATTACCATTAGATAAATATAATTTACCTACCTTCTCTCCTTTTGCTATTACCAATGATCCTTCAGTGACCTTCCATAAATTTTTATAATTATAATTATGCAGCCCTCACTTCCCAAATACCCTACTAAAATTAGATTTATTCTTAACTCAAGAAAATTCCTCACCTCTTTTAGCAACATTTTATTTATATTCTATAATTTTATCTTTATGTTACCCTTTCCAAAAAATTTACAAGGTTCACCATCTCTAAAATAGCATTGTTTAGAATCACCTTGAACATTGTCTTGAATTTTTTTTCAATGGGGTATAACATGAAATGAATCCCTAAATATAAAACACAATAATAATAATAATAATTATTATTATATAAATAAAGGATTAACACATCTTGAAACACATCACTTGCTACATTTGCTTCCTCATTTTTATCTTGTTCTCCATCTCCTTGTTTTCCTTTTTGAAACCAATAACATTTCTTTAGGTGTTCTTTCTTCCCATAAATCTAGCACACCAATGTTCCTCTAGATTTTTATCTAATATTATTAGACTTCCCATGATTATCTTCAGCCTTTTCTATGTCCTTTTGTCTTCCCCTATTACCAGATGTCTCACCTATGATTTTCCATCACATTTCATCTATGAGAATAACACCAATAACATCATCAAAATTTAAAGTATTTGAATCAAAGATATAATTAATCACAACCCTAACCAAGCCATTATAGATTTCTATAGATGAACAAAGAATCAAAATATCCCTAACCTCATCATCAAATTTTACTCCTATAGAGCTTAACTATTTTTTTATTATGTTAAATTCATTTAGATGATTAGTAATAGACCCTCCTTCTAATATATTTTATATAAAATAAATGCCTCATAATAAATACCTTGTTTTAGATTGAGGGTTTTTTATACATTCTATCTAATGTTTTTATCACATTTACTATTGTCTTTTCTTTTGAAGTATTGAAGGCCACTGATTCTTCTAGGCACAATCGTATTGTTCCTAATGCCTTTATATCAAGAACCTCTAATTCCTTTTCCTTCATTATCATCATCTTCTTTGATATTTCATCCAATGATAGGAAAAGGTTCTTATGATATAGATGGTCCTCCACTTGAATATTCCATATCTTTTAGTTTTTTCCATTGAACTTCTTGAGCTTAAACTTGCCTTCTTCTACCATTACTCCTAGTTGAACCACAAACCCTTTTTTATTGTGAATTTATCTGCTAAATAAACCTTTGAATCTGATACCAATTGATAGGAATATATAATGTAGAGTAATATTCATGAAATAAAGACAAAAAAATGTAGAAAATAAAACACAAGAGAGATAGAATTAACATGGTTCACCCAAAATGGGTTATGTCCACACAAAAACAATAAAATATTTTCTTATTCAATCCAATAATTGAAGGGAAAAACTTACAATACATCCACTATAATATCCTCTTCACTCATAAATAGTGTGACATCATGATTATAATTCCCTCATATTAGGAGAGGGTTACATATTAGGGAAAAAATGAACCAATATACTTTCTACCATTAGATCTATGACCTTAGCGTGAAAGGTCTAGATTTACTATGAAATCACCATATTTTACAATGATTTTTTCACAAAATTTTACTTCAAGGGTACTTCCCCAAAACCCATACTAGGTGGGGTTAGAGACCATAATTGAGTGGGGGGGGGGTATTGGGAACTAATAATTATAATAATATTAGGCTCCACCATCCAATAATCTCCCACTTGGAGACTGATTGTTACAACTCCATCGATAGAACTCTTCCTTGGAAATTTATTTGAAATTTGACCCTTGCATGTTTCTCATCTTCCTTTTTATCCTTGAAGACCTATTGAAGCTAAAAAAATATCTATCTTCTCTTTTGTCACTACCTTTGTTAGTATATCTTCAAGATTCTAAATCATATGAATATTTTCCAACTTCAGTTGACCATCCTCTAAAATTGAATGAATGAAGTGATACATGTCTTGTATATGTTTGATTCTTGAGTACAATGATGAGTTATTTAATAAATGAATTATACTCTAGCTATCACTATACAAACTTCAATATTCTTACTTCTATCTCAACTCTTTCATGAACTATTGCATCCATATCATCTCCTTTCTTGCTTCCATAGCTACAATATATTCTACCTCTGTAGTTGACAAAGCAACTATATTATATAATTTTTAAATCCAACTATCTGTTATGTCACCAATAATGAATACATAATATGTGGTTCTCCACCTACCATATAAATCTCCATCCATTTCAACATCAACATATCCTTGTAAGGTAACATCTATACCTTCATAGAATAATTATCTATCAGTGGTGCCTCTCAAGTAAATAAGAAGCCACTTGAATGCATTATAGTGCTCCTTTCTTGGATTATTCATAAACTTGAATAGAACTCCCACTGCATGATCATTTTCTTGTATCATACACACCATACCATACATTAGAATTTCAACTAATAAATCATAGGGAACTTTGTACATGTAATAGATTTCTTATTACATTTTAAGAAACTATTCCTTGCTCAATTTGAAGTTCCATCTAAAAGGTATACTCATAGGTTTTACATCTTGCATATTGAATCTGACTAACACTTTCTTGATGTACTCTTCTTTAGACAATACCAATTTTCTATTTTTCATATCTCTTGTTATTCTCATACCAAGTACGTGGTTTGTCACACCCAAATTATTCATTTCAAATGAATCTACTAGTTGTCTTTTGAGCTCATTTATATCATGCATGTTAGGCCCTACAACAAGAATGTCATCTGCATGCAATAACAAGATAATATAAATACCATTATCTAGTCTTTTAAAATAAAAATAATGGTTAGAATGACATCTACTATAGCCTCGATCTATCATAAACATGTCAAATTTCAAATACAATTGCCTTGAAACTTGATTTAGGCCATACAAACTTTTCTTCAACCTACACACCATTTTTTACTTACCTTTGACTTTGTATCCCAATGGATTCTCCATATATATTTCCTCCTCCAAGTCACCATGAAGGAAGGTAATATTCACATCTAACTATTCAAGGTGCAAATATTATACCACTACCAAACTTAAAATAGTTCTTTGGAAGTCATTTTAATAATTGGGAAAAATATTTCTTCAAAATTTATATATTTTTTTTATGCAAACCCATTTACATCAAGTATAGCCTTATACCTCTTTTTTCCTCCATCTTCTTCATTCAAGCTATAAACACATTTATTTGCAATGCTCTTTTACCTAGAGGAAACTGAACCAAATCCCATGTTTGGTTACGAACCAAGGAATCCATCTCCTTTTTCATGCCTTGCTCCCACTTCTTTCTATTTTTACCTGCATTACTTCTTAATAGCTTTCTAGCTCACCACTATCAAAAATAATAAATAATAAAGTGAAGAATATTATCATTTAGTGAGTCTACTTTATTTTAGAGATATTTTAACTACACTTTTAGGTGTTTGAGTTACTTGTTGTTGTTGTAGTTATTTCACATTCTAATTTTCTAGCACTTTTAGAATTTCATTTATAATGATTTCCTCAAGTACTATATATTTTGAATTTGTCTTTTCTTATTTCTTTCCCTAAAAATGATATTTGTAGATGACCTTCTCATTACAGATCACATCTCTAATCCTAATGATTTTTTTAATTTTTGAAATCCCATAAATGGTAACCAAAATCATTAACTCCATATGCAATAAAAGTACATTTCTTGGATTTTGCTTCAAGTTTGGTTTTTTTTTTTTTTTTTTTTAATCAATATGGATAAATGCTTCACAACCAAAAGTCTTTGAAAAGGGATAGTCTACCTTTTTACCTATCCATTCTTCCTTTGGAATGCCACCATCCAAAATACTTGAAGGCCCTCTATTTATTAAGTACATAGTAGTATCCAAAACATCTACCCAGAACTATAGGGGAAAACCTTCATCAAATATCATTCTCCTTACATGTTTCGTGATTATCTTGTTCATCATTTTTGACAAACCATTTTGTTGTGGTGTTCTTGGAACCATCTTCTCTTTATTAATCCCATGGGATGAGAAGTAATGATCAAACTCCTTGTTGTAGTATTCACCTTCATTATCTGATCTGACACACTTTAAATTATTTCATATCTCATTCTCAACCAAATATTTACATTTATTAAAACTATAAAAATCACCAATTTTTTTTTATATGCAATAAACCCAAGTTTTTCTAGTTAAATAATCAATAAAAATAACATAATAATAAGAGCCACCAAAGGAAGATACCTAAGTTATTCTTCATAGATCTGTATGCACAACCTCTAAATTTTTATCCTTCTTTACCTTACCATCTCTAAGAAATATAAATCTCTTTTATTTTATATACACATGGTGATCATAAAAATGCAAATCCACCTTGTTTAAATTTGGAAAAAAAATCTTTGAGTGGAGAACTTGCATCCCCTTCTCACTCATGTGTCAAAATTTGTGGTGCCATAATTTTGAATCAACTTTTATAAAATATAAATTAATAAAAGAGTCAAAATTAGCATTAGATAAATATAATTTACTTACCTTCTATCCTTTTTCTATTACTAGTGATCCTTTAGTGACCTTTCACAAAATTTCTACAAATGAACTATGCAGTCCTCACTTCCCAACTGTCATTATGAAGTTAGATTTATACTCAACTTAGGAACATGACTCACCTATTTCAACAACCATTTTTTTCCATTATATAATTTTATCTATATCTTACCATTTATAACAATTTCACAATGTTCGCCATCACCCAAATAAATCTATCCAAAATCACCTTGAACATAATCTTGAAAATATTTCTTATAGGGCTGATTCCCCTGAATCTAACACTCAAGAATCACTATTATTATATAAATAAAATATTAAATAATATTGAAACACATCACCTACTATATTTTCTTGGATTTTTATATTGTTTTCCATCTCCTTGTTTTCCTTTTCAAAACCAATAATCTTTCTTCATGTCTCCTTTCGTCTTACAAATCTAGCACACCAATGTTCCTCTAAAAGTGGATCTAACCTTCTTAGACTTCCCATGATTCCTTGGAACCTTTTAATCTATCATTTTGTCTTCCCATATTCACCATAGTCAAAAAATTACCTAATGTCTTACTTGTGATTTTCCATTTCATTTCATCATTATGAATAATACTAATAACATTATCAAACTTTAAAGTGTTTGAATTAGAGATAGAATTACTCAAAACCATGATCAAACCATTAAATATTTCTGATAATGAACATAAAATAAAAATATTTCTAATCTCATCATAAAATTTTACTCCTACATAACTTAACTGAATTGTGATCATGTTAAATTCATTTAAATTATCATCAATAGACCCACCTTCTAACATTTGCATATTAAATAAACACTTCTTAATAAATACCATGTTTGAGGCTAAGGGTTTTTCATACACTCTAAATAATTCCTTTATCACATCCACTATTGAATTTACTTTTTAAATATTGAAGACCATTGATGTTGTCAGGCATAGCCATATTGTTCTGAGTGCCTTTGTATTAAGAACCTCCCATTCTTCATCTTCATTGTCATTGACGTATTTGTTATTCTACCTAATAGTATAAATATATACTTATGATATATATAGTCCTCCATTTTTATCTTTCATAGTTTTTAGTTTTGGCCATTAAACTTCTTGAACTTAAACTTGCCCTCTTTTGCCATTGCTCCCACTTGAACCAAAAACCCTCTTTTCCTACAAGTTTACTTGCTTAAAAAAAAATCTCTGATACATGTTGTTAAGAATATAGAATGAAAATAAATATTAATGAAATAAAGATAGAAAAATGTATAAAACATAACATAAGATAGAAATATATTTAATATGTTTTACCCAAAATGGGTTATGTCCATACACAAACATCTAGTTCTTTTCTTATTCAGTCCAATAAATGAAGGGAAAAACTTGTAATACATCCACTACAATATACTCTTCACTCATACACAATGTGTATTCATGATTATAATTTCCTCATATTAGAGTAGTGTTATAAATTAGGGAAAAAATAAACCAACATAGTTTCTACCATTAGATCTATGACCTAATAGTGAATGGTCTAGATTTGCTATAAAATTATAATATTTTACAATACATTTTTAAGAACCCACACCCTCCTTAGTGTTGAGGAGACATTAGTTGGGGGGGATGTGACCTTAATGGGTGGAAATTCCCCCACCCCCTACACCCCTGATTGGTAACTAGGCATTATAATAAGATCAAGCTCTACCATCCAATAATCTCCCACTAGGAGACTGATTCCTATAACTCTTCCTTGGACTTTTCTTTGAACTTTGATGCTGGCATGTTTCCAATCTTCCTTTTTCTCTAAAGACCTGTTAAAGTTAAAAAAATCTCTATCTTCTCTTTTTTTAATTATTTTATCATCATATCTATAGGATTTTGATTCATATGGATCTTTTCCAACTTCAAATGACCATTCTCCAAAACTAAATGAAGGAAGTGATACCTAAGTTGTATATGTTTGGTTCTTTAGTAGAATGATGAGTTATTTTATAAATAAATTGCACTCTAGATATCACTACATAACCTTAAATATTCTTATTTCTATCTCAACTCTTCCATAATCCTTGCATCCATATCATCTCCTTACTTTCTTATATAATTGCAACATATTTTTCCTTTATAGTTGACAGAGTAACTATCTTCTATAATTTTGTAATCCAAATAACTATTGTGTCACCAATAGTGAATACATAACCTAGGGTGCTCCTCATCATATCTAAATATCCATCCATGTTTACATCAACATATCCCTCTAAGGTAACATATAAACCTTCATATCATAATTATCTATAAGTGGTCCCTCTCAAGTACCTAAGAATCCACTTGACTACACCCTATTGCTCTTTTCTTAGATTATTCATAAAACTATTGAGAACTCCCACTACATGAATAATGTTTGGTATTGTGCATACCATACCATACATTAGACTTCTAATTGATAAAGCATAGGGTAATATGGACATGAAAGTAATTTATTTCTATATTTTAGGACACTATTCCTTTCTGAATTTGAAGTACCCTTCCAAAGGCATACTCATAGGTTTTGTATCTTTCATATCGAATATAAATAACACCTTCTTAATGTACTCTTCTTGAGATAATGTCATTTTTCTATTTTTCCTATCTCTTGTTATTCTCATACCAAGAATTTGCTTTGAAACACCCAAATCCTTCATTGTAAATGAATATACTAGTTTTATTTTGAGCTTATTTATATCATGCATGTTATACCCTGAAACAATCATGTCATCTACATATAATAATAATATAATATAACTAAGATTATCTAATATCTTAAAATAAATACAGTGGTCAGAATGACATATTCTAAAACCTTGTTCTATCATAAACATATCAAATTTCAAATACCACTAACTTAGATCTTGCTTTAGGCCATAAAAACTCTTCTTCAACCTGCACACCATTTTATACTTACCTTTGACTTTGTATCCCTATGGTTGTTCTATATATATTTCCTCCTCCAAGTCACTATGAAGGAAGGTAGTCTTCACATCTAACTATTTAAGGTGAAAATCTTCTACCACTAACAAACTTTAAAAAATTCTTATGGAAGTCATTTTAACAATTGGAGAAAACATTTCATCAAAATAAACTTTTGGCTATGATACTAGTTTTTAGGAATATAGAACATAGAGTAATATTAATGAAATAAATATATAAAAAATGCAAAAAACACAACACAAGAGAAACACAAATTTAACATGGTTCACCCAAAATGGGCTATGTCTACATAGAAATAGCCAATTATTTTCTTATTCAGTCAAACAAATGAAGGGATAAACTTGAAACACATCCTCTGTAATATCCTCTTCACTCATACACAGTGTACCATCATGATCATTGTTGGTTATTTTTGGCTTAGATACAAAACTTTCAAAGAATGAGCAATGTTCCTGATTAAGAGAATGATCCAATGATAAAAGAGGAAGATCATGTAGAGTGCAAAGCTTTTGAAACACTTTAAGCTTGATTAAAGTGTATTTTGTCAATTTCTAAAGGATAGGTCTAAAGTGTTACAAAGATCGTATAGGATGCCAAGAATTCTAAGAATGGTTTAGAAGTGCATGAAATCCATTTGATTCTTCATTGTGTTCATTTAGACATTTTAGGTCTAATGGTATAAATTTTGAGTAGGCACTTTGCTTACATCACCATTACTAGGTATATATGAGTCAGGGAAAATTGGTCATATAGGTTTATTCAAATTTTCACCAATTTTATATGTGCCAAGTTTCATGTCATCTTCCAAAGTACATCAAAAGTTATGGAGGTATAAATTTGACCTCTCAACCAAATTATGTTATTTTTCCATAGCCATTTTTAAAGAAGTTCAAACAGAGCCAAGTGAGCATCTTGACAAGGCCATATCTTACACATGAAGTAGTTGTAAGGGAATGTGGTCATATGGGTTTGTTCATCTTGGCTATTAATTATTATGTGATAAGTTTTAGATCATCCACCAAAGCACACTAAAACTTGTGCATGTTCAAAGTTGGCTCCTCAGTCAGATTTTGCTATGTTTTCCATACTTAGCCAAATGAACTAGACCATCACTAGACATCATGCAAGAGAAAATATGGAATAGATAAATTGATCATTTAATATATTCAATTAAAAAAATATAAGGACCAATAAATCAAATTTTTTCATCCCTTTCAGTCTCAATAACATCTCTAAAAAATTTGGTGCCTCCATGATTCATACACTTCAAGTTATAAGCCTTTGAAGTTGAACCTGCAACATAAGATGTTCATGTGAGAGTCAAATTAAAGACACTATAGAAATCTATACAATATTAAATTTTATGGTCTAAAGGATGGTAATAATGGTAGGTAAATGTCATTTGATAGGAGTGAGGACATCAATTTTAGGATCATGAACTAACCATTGGCTTTTAAACAGTGGGTCCCAGTTGATCTAATAGCAAGCAAAGGTCAAAGAAGTTAGTGAATCTCAAGAGAAAATATGTTCATGAAATGTGGTACAAGCACATTTTATTATAAAAATATCAATGGTTTATGGGCATCCATTAACAAATATATTAACAAAGTGAGGCAAAGTCAAATATGTCAATGAATCTTAAGAGAAAATGCATGTATGACAAGTGGCACAAGCACATTCAATTAGAAGAAGATCTATGGTCCATGGGCATCCATGCACATACATATAAATAGAGTGAGGTGAATTAAATAATTTATTGTATCTAAGGAGCCAATAAACATAAACATAGTTGGGTATAATGTATATGGTTCAAGTTGATAATTGACAATAAATAATCAAAAGTGAGCTTGGGGCATTTTTGATGAAAGTCAAAGATTTTATTTTGGACATAGGCAAATAAAATGATAAAGATCCAAGCTCAAAGGTAAACCAAAGCCATGTTTTAGAGACCAAGCATCATCAAAATAGATCTTTTGGATCTAATTTAGAGGGTGAAGATAAACTAGTGATTGTGAGGAAATTTGTATATTCTCATAGATACTATGACTATGTGAAAACCAATGGTCTAAGATTGGTTTTCACCTATATTAGACTTGTGTTTGATATATAAGTAAATATAGATCATAAGGACATGTCTCACCTATCCTCATGGTCATTTTTTAATGAGTAAATATAGTTGGACATTCAAAGTAGATGTGGTACATTCTATTAAATTCCAAGACATGATCCTCATAAATAAATCAAGTAGATAATGACTTGATTCCAAGAAGATACCTGGTGGTTGGATAAGGGAAATAGAAATTTAATTATTTTATAGAAAATTTTCTTTGTTAATGAGATCCTAAGTCAACATCCTTGAGAGTATTAATCCATCAAAAGTGGTTGGGCCTTTTCCAATGCAGAACTCTCTCTCTCTCTCTCTCTCTCTCTCTCTCTCTCTCTCTCTCTC
>JARHVA010002859.1:0-462500 GCA_037957365.1 Torreya grandis
AAATTATAGAAGTTAGATATGTATCTAATATGCTCACTTTGGGTGATAGGACCTTCCCCATTGAAATTAGGGTCATTATTAGTGGCATTGGGAGGGATATCATCATAGGCAACAAGGTATATAGGATTTTTAGTATTGAAATCTTGGAAAGCATGTGCCTATCCATGTTACCTTAAACCTCTTCTTAACTCTCTTTCTCTTCTTTACATTCAAATTCTTCCTTCTCTTAAAGATATTCTTTAGGATTCTCAAGTGTCAATAAAATCTCAGGGTACTAAACATCAAGAGGAAGATCAGGATGAGGGAGTGAATTTGTGGGATGATTACCTTACTATTAGTTAATCTAGTAATGACCATGAAGCATAATAAAAATAAATAATAAATTGGTTTTCAACCATATGTTATACCTTTATTGGAGTCACAAAATGTTGAGTAGGAAACACTTATGCCATTGTGGTCTTGTCATATCCAACATTCACCTTGACAAGAAGTTTTAAAGATAATTGTCCCACTAGGCATGCCAGAACTATTGTCACTCACTTTTTCACCCTTGGAGAGGTAGTTCAGGCCTAATTCAATTGAGTGAAACAATGGGATTACCCCTATACCTATGGGTTGTCTATATTAGGGTTAAACCCATATATTAAAGGATTATCTCCCTTAATATGACTATTAAAGCTCATCACCTATACTAATAACTTATTTAGATGAAAAGAGAGAGGGAGAGAAAACATAAAATAAACCTAACCTAATGAGGTAATGCACCAAGTTAATATGCACAAGAATACCATAAACTTTCCCTATGAAAGGAAATTCACAAAATTGATCTCAACATCCATGGTTTCTCTAACATAAGTGTTTAAACATAGAGATAAGATGCAATGCATTTCTCAAGGTGAATAAATAAAAGGTTTGAATGTAGACACTAGTAATCTTCCTTACACTTAGATACATGAAATAACACTAACCACACTTCATGTGACCTTTTAGAGATCAGACTACTTGTAAAAAATATGAAAGAGTAAGGTGAACAAAGGGATAGATGATTATCACTTGTCATTCAACTATGCACTACTTCACACACTTAGAAAAGAAGTTGAGAAATCAAAACTAGTTTTGAAATATTTATTCAAAGGTAAAAATATTACTCAAACTAATAGGGCTTTGCCATACCATATGTGAATTGATTATAAATCAAAAATGGTTGTTTATATAGAGAATGGTGAAGAGAGAGGGGTGTACTGGAGAAGATTGACAAGTGTCCATGTGAGTTAAAAAAAGAAAAGGGTTTATGGAAAATTCATATATATAATTATAAATCCATGTTTATCACTCTTTAATATGTTCCAACCCTTCATGTGTCATAGGAGTTAGAAATTAGTTAGACACCTTGATTAGCTTTTTGAAAACTGCCCTTCCTTGCATAACAAGAGTGAAAAATGGACCTTAAAATCATGAATTATACATGAAAACATTTATACCAACTAATTTTACACCTACCATTCCTTAATAAACTCCATTGATCTAGCATTCCATCATTCATGTGCATTAGTGTCTTGAAACTCCTCATTTCCCATGCCTAGCTTGCTCTAAGTGGCCTAAAACTCAAGTCCATATTATTTAAGTAAATAATTCTCCATGTATGGTATTAAAATATGTTATTAGACCTAAAAACCCCCATTTTGGTTCCTAGAACAAGTCCCAAGACTCCATTTTGCTCCTCAATCCCTCACTAGGCCTATTTTCATTGTAACCCTAAAAACTTGTAAAAATCCTTATGTAGGACAATGTATGGATGTTAATGAAAAACCAAAGACATATTATAGTACCTAGTATGGCCTTACAACTCCATATCAATTTTTATCTCCAAATTCTAATTGGATGTCCATCTTTTCTACCTTTCTCTCTCTTTAATTCAGTCTCTTTATCTAGAACCTTATTTTCTTGCTCCAAACGTATCCCACAAATTTGAAATCACCAAAAATCATGTGATTAAATTTAATTAGGATATCACAAACCTCCATGTCAATTTTGAGGTCATTATACCTTGTGGAAGTGTGAGAACCATGAAATGACCTTATCACCTAGTCTCATCCTAGGCATGTTTGAGACTACCTTGGAAAATGAACCTTGTTTGACCATATCCAAAATATCATGTGTATATTTTTTGACTTTAATAGTTGTAAAATGGACCTTTTTTTACCATATCCAAAATATCTTATACATATTTTTGGCCTTTTTGGGGTCTTAACAATCATTCATAAAGCACGGGCCACCAATTGGTCACATTCCTTTAGAGATCCTTCCTTACTGACCACCCCCCCACCTATTCCAAAAGGATATAATTTTCATGCAAAGTTTGAGATATGGTGTGAACATATGAAGGTTTTCCTTGGGTAACAATCTTAATTTTTTAAACTCAAGAGAGGTCTAATTTGGGTTTTAGGTCTTAAAACTCAATTCTATTATTGGGAGAGGTTCAGACACCTCCAAAACAACCTTCCTCATGATTCTACATGCCTTTTCAATGATCATTACCCCATTTTATGATTTTGTTTCACTTGTCAAGGGACTTGGGTTTAGAGGATTCCCATCTCTTTACTTTCTCTCAAGAGCATTTGGATTGAAAATTGGAGTTTATACAACCCAAAAGTGTATTGAGACATTTTATATGTCTTTTTATTTTCTTAGTGGCCCTCTATGGTGTTTAAAATCCTTATTTTGTGGTTTAGGTCCAAATAAACCCCTTGGTCTCATGACTGCCCCTTGCCAATGGAGTAGCAAGGTCTAAGACAAAATAATGAGTATGCATGTTGTTTGTATGGATTTGAGGTGAACATGAATATATTGGTCCAATCATAACCATATTTTTTATAAATCCATAAAGTATAACTATGCCTATGGAGGCCTCAAAACATCAAATTGTTTCATGACTGGTAGTAGGTAATGACTATATGTATCCTATGCTTCATTAGGTCTAGATTAAGTTTTGACCTTTTCCCCCCTTTTTATTAGTTTTTTGGGTTATATTTAGGTGTTTATAACATGATTAAATCATTCAAAAAATTAATTTCATCTCTTTGGACCTCTAATAATACTTTCCATTCTTAAATCAAGCACAAGCACTCTTGAGGAGTAGGTATACTTATATGTATTGATTGAAAGTGTATGGAGACTTTGGACTCAATCTTAATCAATATTTTGACTTATTTGATTTGGTAAAAAATGACCTTACTATATATTGGTTTATTTTAGGTAGACCTCAGAGTCTTTCATACACCTATATTATCCCTTTTAGGCTTAAAACCATCATGTCCTCATTATAACCTGTAAGTGCCTTTAGGGTATTCTGATTAAATTTTGGTTTAAGACCTCACTCCTACCTATATGATCCTATTTTATATTTTTACTTGTTTGAGATCCCAAATTAGGGTCAAATCATATCTTCATTATACTCTACATCCTCTCCTTAAGCATAAGACCAACTATTTAGTTAGCAACTTGTAGATGCTAGTACGTTGTTTGAGCATTAGGCTTGACCTTTAGAAGTTGGTCTATTCACTATGTTATGTTTCTTGAAGGATTAAAATAAAAATATTTTACTTCCATTTTACAAGTTGTGCCAACACTTTTTATGACATTGTCAAACCACTTCTCCCTTATTCCACCCATTCATAGTACTATAAGAGGTATTTTAGGACTATCAACTCAGTCCCTTGGTTATCCTTTGATTTAAAAGTGACTTAGGTGATCCTCAATATTTTATGTCCTATTTCAACTGTATTTAAGTTAAGTGTCATATTTGAGACTACTTTATTAGAAATCATTTGACTTTTGGGTTCACAAAGAGGACCTACAAGCCTAGGGCCTATAGGTCTATTTTACCTGGACAAGTTGCTTAGAGATCCAATTGATTCCCTAGACCCTTTTAGCATTATATAACTCTTTTTTTCATATCTAACACTTCTCCATATATCATAGGTATTTTGACCATGCTTCATATCATCTTCAATAGACCTTACAGTCCATACAGACTTGTAGGTACAGATAGTCCATAGATAGGGTCTATGTGTTCTCTTTAGAGCATCTAGTCAATTTGAATAACTTGATGATGGAAGTGGGGTATTCAATGCCATATGAATTCATTAATATATATATCAATTCTTCCCTATGACTTTGAGCATCTTTAACCTGCTCTTATAGTCTTTATAGGCCTATATATGGAAGAGACACTTATGACTCCCATTGGAAGGTGTGCTTAGATTGATGTATTCATCTTCCCATACTTCTAATAGTGTAATATTATCTCAAAATCTTACACTATGATATATCAATGATATTTGAGCCCATTTTGACAATCAAGCATTAGTGGATTGCATAAAATAAACCATGTTCTTAGAGAGTATCACATTTGAATAATATGGATGAAATACACATCTCAAATAAAATCACATGAAATTCATGAATTTTAGGGATCTTACATTAATTATGAAGAATTTATAACCTATAAGAGTGACCACGATGAAGACAAAATAAAAAATTATAGTAGGATTGACTAAAAGACCTTGTACATCAAGAAACATTTCCTTCAAGTGAAGTAACTTCATGGAGATGAGTTATTCAATGAAAAAACCATTAAAGGTATCTCCTTTACCTATAAAAATACCCCTCAAAAACATTCTTCTCCATCTAATTTTGAAGTGGATAAATAAATTCAATAATAGACGCTACTCGAATGGTTAGGATATAGTGACCTGTTGTCACTCTTAGAAATTTTTAATAAATAATAAGCCATCAATATGAAAAATAATTCCACTTATTTAAAACTTAATATGACCCCTAATAATTTCCAAAGTTTCATTTCCTAACTCTCTCTCTCTCTCTCCTGTCCATACCATTCACTTTAAATTTGCCTTTTTGAGCTTGTAAAGGCAATGATGGGGGAGAAAGAATGTCTCAAGTGTCAGTTCAACCTAAAAATTATTACAAAATATTTAAAATGATTTTATATAACCCAAGGTAAACTTAAAAACTATTTTCAACTAAAATCTGATCTTGCAAGGCCGTATAAGTTCCCAAAAGTGTTTGTAAAGTGTCATTTTACTTAGTTTAGGTGTTAAAATATAGATGTTTTCAATCTCTGATGATCCCTTAACTTTCTCTAACCCACTTATAACATCATGTATATTTTTAATATTCTTTAAATGTTTTCTTCTTTGAATGGTACGTTCAACTCTTCCAAATAAGCCAAAATGTGTTTTTTTGCATATGAGAGTCATGATTATGATCTTAATTACAAATAAATAACCTTTTATAATGACCTTGAACCATCCTAAACCTTTGACCACATTTTAAAATTTCAAGACCTTGAAAATGACCATAGGATTAGACAAGTGAACATAAGACCAAACTTTGAATAATGCTAGACAAGGACAAATATGACCATATGAAAATATTTAAGACCATTAAATTACTATTAAAATACCATAAAAATATTTTGACATCCCTAATGAGTTTCAACCTATGGGGTGACCAATTTTGACTTGAGGTCAAAATTTGGTCAATAGGTATATGAATCTCCTACATATATGTATTCATATCCCAAGTAAAACATGTATGCCCTACATTTCATTCATATATTATGTCAAATGCATGTGCATTTATAAAAGGATATGTAATATATATAAAAAATTAAAATTAACTAACATTAATAATTTAAACTATAAAATATGTCATGCTTGTGTGTGTGTGTGTGTGTGTGTGTGTGTGTGTGTGTGTGTGTGTGTGTGTGTGTGTGTGTGTGTGTGTGTGTGTGTGTGTGTGTGTGTGTGTGTGTGTGTGTGTGTGTATTTTAATTTATTTTTTTCATTTTTGGAAGTAGTTTGAATAAATTAATATAAATTAATTATATGAGTCATCATAATCATCATATGGATCTATTAAACTTGGTTCTTCCTCTAATTTTATGATTCATTTGAGGTTTTTTCATATTTCATTTTATTGCACTATGCATGATCTTCATGTGTTGTATTTTATAGTTATCCTTGAAGCATTACCCTTTTAGTTGTCATTATTACCATCATGTCAAATCCTGGTTATATTTCCTTCATATAAGAAGGTGATGTGTCAATTTTCTTAATCCACTATATTTTTCATATGTTCTAACCATTATTCTCCCAATTTAAACCTTAATTGGTTGGAAGGGTGCATCAAAAATATGAATGTATTGATAACCTTTGGCTGACAAGTAATAGTTAGAGTAATATGTCCAATTGATCTTTCACAAGGTATAGTGTGTTTTAATTCATCAATATTATATTATAACTATTATAATAATGAAATACTATACATGATTAGGTATTCTCTCTCATTAATACTAATCTATTACTGATAGTCACCCTCAATGTATACTATAATGGTCAAAATTTTGTGTCGTGGACACTTGTAATTCTTGTGTTCTACATTTTTATACTGAATTATGTTATAAATGATTATGATCCATTCTTGTTGTTTAAATTAATTATCCCTTCATTCTTATATTTCTAAATTTCTATTACAATTATATACAAAAATATATTTCATGCCTAGCTATTCTATGATAAGCATGATATGATTTGTCTTCCCTGATGTGATAAATGGCTCATATCTTAATGTTGAGTAGTAAGTAACTAAATAAGTCATTTATCAATTAAAATTTGTAACAAGATACTTGGTTTATATTAATTATCTATTACTTGTAGTTTTATGGGAAGTTTTGTACCCAAAAATTCCACATTTTTCATTTAATTATAATCTAAACCTTTAGTTCAATGTGAAATGTATAATTGTTCTTGTGTTTGACTTATGCTTGATTTTACAAAGGTTTTATTGATGGTGCATTGATCATATAAGTCTCACGATGTGATATAAAATCACAACAACTGTTTATATTTTTATTATGTTTATTATCTTGAACTATTGTCTATCCTTTATCCACTTTAGATTGTTCTTGAGTAGAAACCTTTGATTTATCAATATCATTTGTGAATTAATTATCCTAATACTCTCTTGGATAATAGGTGTAAACTTATTATGATAAAATTAGTCATATGCATCAATAAGATTTAAATTTACTATAATAACCATCTAAATCCCCTTGAATTTTAGTATGATCATCATCACTATCATTGTTATCTATGAATATGTGATCTAGATTTTATGAATAAACCAAAAGAGGAAGGTCTAAAATTATATATTTTTACTCTATAATAACTTATGTTTATTTATTTTTTATTTATTAATCATCATAACTAGATATTTTTTATCCAATCTCATATGTATGATTTTTATCTATTGGGATAGGTTGTGGTCGACGTGATATAGAATAAGGAATATAATCTAATTATGAAGTACCATCTTTATTAAGTTGTATCATTTAATTCTTTAATAGATCATTGTTTTGGGGCATGTATACAAATATTCATCATGCATTACATTCACAACCTATGTACTGCAAATGGTATTATTTCCATAGTGTGTATCCCAGGTCTACCTAAGAAGAAAATTTAATGTAGATGATTAGGAATGACTTAAAATAAGGTAGACAATTTTTTGAGTCCTACTATCACATATAATGATATTGATTCAAGTACCTAATGTATAATGTTATCAATTCCTTGTATGTTTTGATATGATTTTTGAATAGTATTCATATTGACACCTAATAATTGTAAGAAATTTATGTTGTAGATAATTATTATTTATCCTTTATCTTTCAATACACTTTTGAATCCTTTATTTTTAATTTGATCTTGAATGAAGAATGAGATATATTTATATATTATGTGTTTAGTGGGTTAGTATTTGATGCATTCATAATGGAGGTAAAGTATGAAGATGTGCATTATTCAAAAAGTTTGTCTCACACAATGTTCCATTTAAGATGTCCATTAAAACAATTAACCTCTGTAGTGACTCAAGAATAGAATTCTTAGCATGGGTATTTTTTAGGCAATCAATTTTATTATACCCTTTTATTTGATTGGATAGCCTCATGGAAGTTAGAGTGGGATGAAGAGGAACATTTTGACTATATTTATGTTACATATGATGGGGCACCTAACCTATTTGTTTTGTGACAACAATGATTTTAGAATAAAATATAAGCCTAGGGTAAATAATAGAAGTAAGATGGTAGCTAGTAAAACCTTGATGTGTAGGTTAGGAGGGAAAATATTTATCATACATGTCATTTTTATGCCTACTAGCAACTATAATGAAGTATTATTGGATATTTAGATAATATTAGTTAATAAAGGATAAACATTTTCCATTATTTATTTCAACCTTATAATTATTACATAAAGATTTGACACATGGAATTAGATAGTTAATTTTTCATATTAAATGGAAATAACATGTAATAATTATAATCATAGCTTGAGTTAGAAGTAAAAACTATTTATATCCATTATATCCAATTTTTTTGGTTTTTTGAGTTATTAAATGGGTCTTTTCTATATTTTAGAGGAGTTGTACCAAATATCTAGATTTTTGAGTTTTTCAGTTTTGTTGGAGTTCCTAACCCTTGTAGGTAGTTTTGGCAATTTCTAGTCCTGGTTAGACTTTTCACATTGTAAAAATAAGGCCCATCAGACATTTCCACCTTGGTAGACATCCTTAAATGGAATGTCAAACTTTTATGGACATTTCCACCTTCCCAAACACTTCCTAGAGTATTTCCTCCTTCTACATATGCCATTAGGTTTCAGCCCATGCTCAGACACCCATCAAGTTATATCCCATGTTCGATAAAAATGTGAGTTTTGGATTATGTTCAAACATGCCATAAACTCTAACTCTTTCTAGAAATCATGTCAGAATCTGAACCTCCTAAAAAAATAATATGAGACTCTGACCAATGTAAAAACACACATCAAACTCTAACCCTTATTTGAGCATGATCTATTTTATGATCACCCTCTTTTACACACTACGACATCCAGGAAGCTATCAAATTCAATTAACTGAATAATATAACTATTAATTTGAAATTTGGATCCATTTTGGGAGTGACATAAAAGTAAGGGAGGGGGAACACTCACAAAATGTCTTAACCCCCTAGTCATATGGTATGGTCACGTGGGGGGGTTGAATCTTGATTCCTACTAGTGGTAGATAAACTCATCCCCCCAAACCAATTCTATATCAACCCATACATTTTAATTTATTTTTTAGATGTCATTAATTAACCCAAACATTTTCAAATTTTACATTGGGTGGAGATTTTTATGAGAGCTCAAATTTTTAAACGGCCATCATGTTTGATCGGTAATTCTTTTTTGAGTGTTGTCTTCTTCAAAATGCCTAATTTTTATGTGCTCAATGCATTGGTTACATTTTTAGACCCTTTATAGATACCTATTTTTTATGTATTATACCTCTTGGATGTATTATCAGTAGAGCCTAATGTCCTTCTAGTTCCTTATACTTACACACAATTTGCTCAAGATGCATTCTCAGTTTTGTTTGATGTTTATATGATCAATATTCTATGTGTAACTTTAAAGGGGGTCATTTTAATAGTTATATGGGGGTATTTTGTAGTATTTTTTATTTTTGAATGTCATTTTTGAACATTATCATTTTTTGAGTTGCATTGATTCTTGTACTTACTACTTATTTAGATGAATTCTTGGTTACACTCAATGTCCTCTTCATGAGTGTGCATTATTTTTTTAACTAGGAGGTCATTTAGTTTTTTTGTGTAATTTTTAACTTCTTCAGTATCTTCTCTCAGTCATGTTGACTTTACTTGAGAGATACTTTTGGGGGAATGTTTATTCTACATGAATGGTTCTTCTTAGAAAGATAAATCATGCTTCTTGGCATGCTTACATATAACATGTTTTCACAAAAAAGGAAATAATTGTATTCCATTCCTATATGGACAAATTATTAATCCCAATATTTTTGATAAATACATTAAGTGGGATAACACTTGTGATAAGGTTTATGATACCTTGTTACTACATGTTTCATGGGATCTACATCACCATGTGCATCTCACCATGTATCCTAACACTATTTGGATCACCCTTCAAACTCTTTTCAGAAATCATACCAATATTTATATCACTCCTTATCCTCCTCTTCCTATTGTCTATTCAAATTTTTAATCACTCCTCTGACGCCTATTTATTATGATTACACATCCATGGTGGACAATGATCTTCCTTCTATCAAGACACCACTATAAGATGCAATTCTGCTAGACCTTAGTTATCCCATTATATATTCTAATTATGTTCATGTTCATGATGTTGTTCTTATAGAGCCATCATAAATTGGTATTTTAAAGGACTCTATTTTTTCTCATGAGATTAAACCTTGTGATAACATTGATGACTCTTCTCTTCTCTTCTCTTCTTGTGTATATTTAGTCTATGGATATATGTGATTCATCTAAAGTCTCTTCTTAATATTTATGGGTTGTTGAGATTTGCCCTCCAATTCACATGGGCATTCTTTCAATAAATTCTCCATGCCATTCTTCTTCATCAGACTCATCTATACTTGATGACACTTTTGATCCTAGGCACATATATGAGATTTATGACTTTTATTCTATCACATATGACTACATTAGTGATGGGGATACACCTCCACCATATCCTTATTGTATTACAGATATTGAGGAGTTATTTCTTGATCCACCTACCTCTAGTCCACTTCTAACATTATACGGTGTAGGTGTATTGATTCAGGACTCATCAAAGATCAAGTATTGTATTCCATAGGTATAGGGTATTTTATAGTCCAATTTAGCCTTTCCTCTTATTGGAACATCATTACATAGAGTATTTGTCTGATATACCAAGCATAAGGAGAATAGTTCCTTATATAGGAAAAACACCTTGGTTTGAGATCCATTAGGCACTTGGTTGACATATTCATTATTCTAAGGTGATTCATTATTCATTTCACCTACTTATAATAGGTTCACTTGAGTTTCATTTCATTCAATTCTTGTGCACAATATTTCCATACCTATGTCATACTTCTATTTTGGACCCTACTCAGAGTTATTAATACTAATGCATCTTTCATATTCTACTATTTAATGGATTGAATTATAGTACACCATTCATATTCTTCCTTTTTCAAAGGGAAGAAACATTTTTTGATGTAGATGGAGCTACTTCCGTCTTCTAGAAAAGAATCTCATTAACAACATTCATCATTCTATGATCTCTATTGTAGGTAGACTCAACATCTTCTATGGGGAATTATTAGTTATCCTATCTATATGCTCTATTTATCTCACTTGTAGACATAATTTTGGACTGACTAACATCCGAGCATGCACTTTCTTGCCTTACTCTCTTTTTGGAGAGGATTATTTTTCCTACAAGTATTTTCCTTTTCTATGCCTTATGGGAGTTGCATTGTGCTTGGGTACCTCATTAGGGCTAGTTGTCAGGACACAATTATTCTACCCTCCTAAGATACACTTTAGGTGGGTTTTAGGATAGGATTTTTCCACTTTCAATTTCACCTACATGGTTTTTAGTTAGCTTGTTTAGGTTTTTTAATGTTATTAGGGGAAATACACTTAAAACGTTTTCTACCAGTGAGTTAAGTCATTACCTTTTTGGTAACCCAATATATCACTATTTAATGTACCTCCTTTGTATTTTTTGGCTAATGAATCACTTAAATAACTATTATGAATCCCACTTTTGATTTGTATTATTCTCACCTATTCCTAAGGTTTTCTTACAAATGTGACATTCAGATATCTTGGAATGATCTAAAAATTTACACCCCAGAAGGATGAGGATTTACTCTCTCTACCTAGACCTATTTCTAATAAATTAATTAATGTGGGATTCTCTTCAAGAAATAAGAGTCAGAGTTCCAAAGTCAATTTTTTTATAATTGAAGTATCATATTTGATTAGTGACAGATCTCAATGGATGTTGGAGGATTTTCTTTATAAGAGAGGAAGAAGATTGGCTTTAGCCTATGGCTAATTATTTAGGTATTTCTACGTGTCTTGGGCATTGGTTCCTTCCACTTATCATATATTTATTCCTTCATTCATTTTATGATTTTATTTCTATGTTATCTCCCTATGCTTCATTGGTGGTGGTTGTAGCTTATCCACATTCCTCTTGATTATTTGGTTTAAATTACTTTGGTTGTTTTATTATTTACTAGTTTGTTATTTTAGGTTACGTATATGTTGTGTATTTTTTTGGATTAAGGTAAACCCATGTTTTATGGAATGGAATCTAACCTAAACCCATAAGGGGTTTAAGTCCCCCAGTCATAAAAAAATAAAAATGATCCAAAGGCTAGGAAACAAAAAGTATCAAGGCTAAACCCACCAAGGGTCTATCAGACCCATACCCCTGAGTTAACAAATAAAGATGAGACAAAATAATAAAAAGAAGGGAGACCCACCCAAAACCATCATAACCCTAAAAAAACCAAAGAAGAAATATTAAGGAAGGAACCATAGCTTATACTTATCTATATCTTGATCATTGGCTAGAAGGTCTTCATTAGGCAAATCTAATGCACTCCCTTCATTCCTTTAAGAAGCTATTGCATCACCCATATATTTTAGAATTTTAACTTTTCTTGTAATTTTGTATGCCTTGGTACATGATTATATATAGTGCATTGACAACCTACAATAATTTTATATCTCTTTTTATTTGTCAAATTGAATAGTTTGGTTATAAGAGCCAATTTAGGACCTAAGTCATACCAAAATGGGAAGCATTTTGTCCTTTTTAACTAGGACACACACTATGGTTGAGGCCATTATTTTATTATTACTAGTCATTAGGTCAATGGTAATTAATGTGATAATTATTTACACAATTCTTTGAAGGATTCTATCATCCCAAAATGAAGGAGGGAGACTAGGTGACTCCATCCACATAGGGATTTTATCCATTTTGAAGTTCTAGGGGGACCAATTAAGCTTACACTATTGAATCATAGGGATTAATTCTCACATGAACCAAGGACCTTTATTTAATATTTTTAGGCATTTTTTATAGATTTCAAAAGAGAATAACATGAACCCATTTATTAGAGCCACAATTTTGACAATTACAAAATCTACCCACTTTCTTTTAGTCCAGTTCCTGATAGCATCTATGTCACTCCATCACCACTCAGCTTCTCGATAAGAGAGTTGTTATATTTTGCCTCTTATTCATCAATAATATTGTTGGGTATGTAAAAATTTAGGCTCTTGTTCAACTATTCATTGATTGGGTTCAATAAACTATGCTTTTGCATATTCTTGGAACTTGAGTTGATCTCAACCTTATCTATACATCTACTCAGAAAGAATAAGTTATCACTATTACTTGAACCTTTTCTAGATCTAATGGTCCATAAAATATACTTGACCCATTCAAAATATAAAACCCTCCCATGTAAGGAATCTATTGAATGTACCTTCTGCCAATGTTTTTTAGGATGAGTGATGAACTCAAAATTCAAAATTGAAATGGTAAAGAAACCATAATAAATGCTCTAATGGATTCTATTAAGAGCACTAAATAGATCAAATAGATATTTTCAAATATTCAAGACCAACTATCATAAATATATACCATACCATGGGAAGACATGTCAACAAAAAATGAAATTTTGTCATGATTCCAAAGCCTTGATTCCCAAAAACTCACTTAAGAAAGGGGTCATAGGAAGATCCCCAATTGTAATATAAGAAAGCATTGACTTATAGAAGTCTGGACTATCTTAAGATCCTCAAAGATCCTAGTTGAGTTTCTTTTTATCATTTTTAAAGGTATTCCCTTATCCTTTTTTGGTTTTCTCCCTCTCCTGGTAGCTCTAGGGGTATTTATATTTTCTTCCTTTCTCAAAGTTTTGACCTCCATCCAATTCTCCTCTCCCTAAGTGTGGGTTCCTATTGGGGTATTTTGGACCTTAAGAGGAGAATAAATGTTTCTCAAGAGGAGTTTACCAAGTGGTACTCCCAATTGGAAGAAATGACCTTACTGATCCTCATCTTTATTTTTTATAGGGGGAGTACTAAAGGATTCCATCAGATTCTTCTTTGCCAAAAGAGTGGAAATCTTTGGATCCAACCACTTTTTAGGGGACCCCTTCTCAAGGTGAGAGGCTTGTCTTGAATTCCCTACTAGAGTAGTGTATCCTTGGTTTTTTAATTGAAGATAAATGGTTATGGATTTTGGTCCTCTTTCATTACTGAGTAGGTGTCCCTATTGACCATAGGAGAACATGTTTGAGATTTACCATTGCCCTTTTCCACCGCATTCATTATGACCTTTGAAATAGGCAAGGAGTTATGTAATCTTATTCCTTCTCTTTATTTCCTAGAAATATCTTGTTCATTTGGATTTTTGTAATTATACATTTTTTTAGGAAATCACTTCCTCCATGTACCACAGAGTCACACTCTTTACAAAAGAGATTGTCTCTTTCATAAACAATCTTTTGTGTCTATTTACCCAATTTATATTTTGACAAGATGAATCTAAGGATTGGTTTATTTGTTTGGACATAAACATTAATACTTTGCTTCAAATAATATCCTTTTTAAACGTGTATCAAGGTCAATTAAAATTGGTTTCCCAATGGCCCATCCAATTCCTAGAATCACCTCGTACTACCAAAACTCTAGAGGAATTTGAGTAAGGGAAGCCAACATCGGGAGCTCCATTAATGTATCACATTATAAATTTAGAGCCAAATTCCATTTATTGAAAGATAGAAAAGATTTCCCCACATACCACAATGATCCTTCCATAGTTTTGTCATAGTGCTCAAGTAAAGAAAAGGAGATTGGGAAATAATTTTTTGCCATGGCCACCACTTCCATGTATCCCATGGATTTCCATTTCTTTGAAACCCAATCTCTAAAATCATCAATTCAAGGCCTAAAACCATAAAATATTACAAGTAAATAATTCTCAAAATAAGCTCTTGTGTTTTATATAATAGCATTTGAGATGTCCAAACATTTTCCTCCATTATTTATTTGAGAATCTATCCAAAATATTTCTCTGTTCCTATAATAAGGTTTGCCCAAGATTTCTTTGATTCCTTTTCTTTGTTAGTATCATCACTGAGCTCTCTACCATTTTACATATGTGGAAAATTTAATAGATGCACCTTAATATTTAATGTAAAAAGATATTAAAAATTTTGGTGTAATAGTTAGGAAGTTCTTATTGAAATGGGACATGTGGGTGGGCCTAGGTTCGTAATGTCCACTAAGTGATCCATAGCTAGAGTCACCCCATTGTGCCTTGTGTGGAACACATGGAGAAGTGTAACCCCTACCTCAAGGTGTCCACATGGACACTTCAAGAAGAAATTAAAATTGTAGATGCACCATGGTAATTGAACTTGGGTTGATGAGTACAAACAACTTATACCTCACCAATACACCAAGCCCTTTGTGCATTGGTATGTAATTATTATTCCTTAATGTTTTTGGATTTTATATGCAGACTATCTCATATATATATTTTATACCTAGTCTATAGTTTTTAAAAGGGATAGGTCCTTTTAGAAAAAAACATTAATGAATAAAAAAATTAAACACATAAATATGAAACTCTAGAAAAAAGGATGAAGCCCTAATGAAAACCTAGTGTTTTGATGTGTTCAATATATGAACATATTAACTAATATTTTATATCTTATTTTTTATTTGATGTGATATAAAAATATATAATTTTTTCACTATTTAATTATTTTAATGTATTTACAATAAAATATTTTTTTATTAGATTGGTTAAAGGGACCCATTCCCATACAAAAGATACCAAGAGATAGACGTGAATAATCAGTAAAATAGAAAGGGGCAAGAAAAAAACCCGATATAAAAACACCCACCCATCAAAAAAAAACTAAATTTCAGCCAAAATCCTAGAAAAGTAAAAGAAAGCAAAGAGAAAACTAGCTAGTCAAATTCAGAGTAAATGACCAGCTTCTTGGCATTTATTGAATGCTAAAATTTAATATGAATGAACAATACCATTTATTATTTATTGAAATTAATAAATGGATTTACATAATACTTTTATTACTATTTTGGGTAATATTTAGACTGTGTAGGTGTATAAAAATATTGTAAAATGGATTAGAAGTCGCTCAGATCAGGAATAATAGTGTATTGAATTTCCTAGATGAGTCTATTAGGTTTTGGAAGCTTGTGTCAACATGGTGTATAATGTTTGAAAACTCATCCTATGAATATATGCCTCACAAACATGTGTCATTGTACACACTTGAAATATGTCTTCCTATATGATATTAAGTGCTCGATGTGTGCATAATTTTAGAAAACTTGTATCCTTCACTTTGAAACCCTAGCTCCTATATTAATACTAGATTTTGGCATGAAAAATGGATATATAATTAGGTTGAATTGACCTCAATGACTCCCTAGTGATTGGATAAGTTATACTAGCATATCCAATATTCTCAAGAGATAATTCAAACCACATGTAGTTCTCCCTATTAGGTGTATTTGTGAAATAGTGGTCCTTTTATGAATGCAACCTATAATCTAGATTTTGATACTTGATAATGTCAAACATGGATTAGATTAAGTAATTAAAAATTAGATAGGGCCTATTGCTTATGACTAATTAATTAATTGTGAAGGACCTTCTCTTACTTGAAGTTTGGGTAGTCCCTTTCAATATGCAAATATGTATACATATTTATTTAAGGAGTGATAAATAATGATATATTTTGATAGAAAGTGAAATAGGCTTACACATATTATGTATATATATGGGACTTTTCGCATAATTTATCATTCTAATGACTATGAAACAATAAGTCTAACCCATAAAGATAATTTGACTTTAGAAAATGACTATTACTTGGTATAGAGGCAAGTTCATTAGAGTTAGATGCTTCTAAAATTTTGTAGATATCTAAGCTTGATGAACTCATTTTAAAGGCATGAATATTGATATGATGATATATATACAATCTAATTATGATAAAAAACAATTTAAGTATAGATTATTGGATTCCTATATGTGAATGATAATAAATTAGGAAGGTCAGACCCATAAAAAAAAGGTGGATAAAAGAAAATTATATGCAAGATCCATATGTGTACCCATGAATCATATAAGGTGAAGGTAGGTCAAGAATAATACTTACAAGTGTCTAATTCCATATTTTAGTTTCTACATCTATCTATTCTCCTCTCTTGTAGATGATTATTGAGAAAATATAAAATTTTAACAATTTGGGTAGAGTAAAAGGTAGAGACCTTGGTTCAAACTCCCTTATTCTCATCCCCATTGTGTTTTATTTTGGCTTGTGATATTATTCTTACAGTAAAGTATTTACATGGAATCCCACCCATTTTTTTACCCACCAAGCCAATGTTGAACCTATGTTCTACCCATTTTGAGTATCACTATTATAATTTTTAAAATTGGTTGTACTCCTATGAGCTTGAGGGTTTATGAATCCAATAGTGCTTGATAAATTTATATAGATAGGAGGTGATTAAAACCACTTATTTATTTTGGGAAATTTGGAGATGAAAAATTACAAATATATATGTATTTTTGAGGATTCATGTTTAGATCTCTTAAGTTGGGCTTTATTTCAGAAATGTTTTTATAGTTTGTATTATAGACTTAATTTTGGGAAACTTGTTAATTAGTTTAGTATAGGTAGGGGAAAATTGTAATAAAAAGGGGTAATATTTATTTTTATTCTATCATAGTTATTACTACTATGTAATTCATTATAGTTTCATTATTGTATAGTTACTAAAAAAGAAAAAAAAGAATGTTTTGTGATTATTTTAGTTATGATTAGAGGATTGAATCCCTTGTATTTCAAGTGAAAAATTATTATGATTATCAATATTAGTTTATTATTTATTATTATATTTGGTAAATTAAGTTAGTGGTATCTTAAGTTGCTTTCAAAAATGAAAAGAAGCTTGATTGTTTTTAGTAATTTCTTATTCTTGATTTAGGCATAAGTAGTTTTCTGAGTTACCTTATATAATTATAACATGTTAATGGGTATTTTTAGGAAATTTTATCTAAAAACCATATATATATACATATATACATATATATACATATATACATATATATATACATATATACATATATATATACATATATACATATATATATATATATATATATATATATATATATATATACACACACACACATATATATATATTGGCATACATGATTATGGACTATGGGCCTCCTGTACTTTTAGAATGTCTAATGTTACTTAAATAAAATAAAATAATTATTTGATTCATTTTAGGAGATAAAAATAAATAAAAATAATTAATTATTATTTATTATATTGAAAATAATTAAATAAATTATATATAGAGAGGGGGGACTTATGTCCTAAGTATAGCCAAAGGGTGGCCACCCCTAAAAGGACAGATGCCCAAACATAGGTGGACTACTGAACACACATAGCAGGATGAAAAGGTTGGCATGGCCTTGCATATTATGAAAAAGGAATAATTGATAGGTTTGGTACAATATTACTTATTTTTTTAACATATAATGGGCCATAATAGGCATAAATATGAAGTGGATAGAGAGGGAGTGATAACCAAACCTACCCCTCTCAATTTTTTTAATTTTTTTCAAACTTAGAACCCTACTGGGAAAATGATATAGGGTTTTAAAATTAGATGTAAAAATAAAAATTGTTCATAATTCAATGGAGAATAATATAAAATTTTAATTTAGTTTCATTGGAGTAATTACATGATGTTTTCTACTTGGGACATTATACATACCTAGAAGGATACCTAGAAGCCTTGGCTCTCCCCCATAAATATTCACTTTAGATTAAAAAAAAATAGAATTTAAAAATGTATTTATAAAACCTATATGATAATATTTAAACATTTTATATTACCACATTAAATTATAAAACACCACAATGTATGAAACTATGTTATTTAAGGCTTATAGGAAGGCCTAGAGAGGCCTAATCCACCTTGTAAGGTATGCATACCTTCTCTCTCTTTCTCCCCTTCATAATATTTCATCCCTATACATTATAAAATATATATAAAATTTACCTTATTATAATTAAATAAAATAAAGACATATATATATATATATATATATATATATATATATATATATATATATATATATATATATATATATATATATATATATAAAACCTTAGATAGTAATCTAAATGAAAATCTAGACTATCTATCTATTCCTAATCTTAATAAGAGTGAAAGATGGATTCCATAGAAGAGGAACCATATTGAGAATAAATTTTATGAAATAATGGATACATGAGATATATTTCACCTTTCCTCTCCACATCCTCTCACCCTATTATGCAACTAAATGAGAAGGCAATGCTGAGTGTATGGATTTATAACTATTTTTAAGGTCTAGCGTGTAGGTTTTTGGACATATAATAATGGACGGATAAGATTTATTGTATCCTAGGGATGATATTTAACCTTAAATTAAGTGAATTTTACCTTTTATTATTTTTTAAATAATTATATACATAATTTTTATTATGAGGTGTTTTTTAATTCCTTGTGTGTGTTTTATTTTAGTTAATTTTTAGAAGGGACTTTAGCACTTTAACCAATAATTTAAAATGAATTTAATGATTATTAAAAGTTAAAATCAACATTTAATTAAATTATTTGACCCTTTTTATTCTCTAAACTATAGGTTGAGTATTTTTAGGGTGTATAATTAATGAGCAGTCCTTGTCCCTTTGGACTGACCTAACATGTGGTCTCCATATATGTTTTTTTATTTTTGGCCTTATTAGGAACCTATAGACACTATTTTATGGATTATTTAGCACCTCAGTCTTATACACTTGGAAAAATTAGACCTTGGCTAGTTTTCTTATTTATATACCTTTTCCACTTTATGAAGTCTTGCATCTACTATTTTGGGTTGCTTGGACTATCTCTTAGTTTAACTAGTCTTATGTTGATGACCTGGACCTTCCATATTTCACATAATGATTTATGAGTTTGTACCTAATTTCATACTCCTTGGACACTAACATCCATGACATAAACATACATTGATGCTAGTGTCTAGTGCCCTAAATTGACACAAGTGTTCAATGCCTTAAATTCATATATTTTACAAATGAAACATATACTAATTGTTAGTTTAACTAATTTAATTTGATTTACTTCTTTTAAGGGAATTATATAATTACAAGATCAAACCTCATTCATACCTCACCTATAATTTAGAAAAAAAAACATTCAATTGAATAAATATTCCCTATTTATTTCCTATTTACATACCAATCATAGGGAATGCATATATACAGGTTTAAATTATTTAAGGATCAACCCAAGATCCTAATTTTATAAGTTATAAGCTAGGTCACTATTGTACTTTATTTTTTCACATTACATGATTCACACATAATATAACACATAGGGGAGAACTAGATTAGTTTAAGTCCCTCTTCAGAGTATTATCTATATAATCAATGCTCGTTGATAGAGGGATTTCTGGGGTCAGCTTGACACCATGTGCCCACTAACCCATTTTTCCCTAAGGCCTCTATGAAGATGAATAATTAGATTCTTGTAAATTCATGAGTGATAGTCCATGACCCAAATTTGAATTCACCATAGTGAAGGTGAAGTCAAACACAAAAGCATCCAAGTGGTTGCATCCTTTTCCAGTAGATATTCCATGTAGGACACTTGTATTGAGTTCAGACAGTAGCATTGACACAACCTTCCTAGGATGATGATAGTGTTTGTGGCTCTAGAAATGTCAAATCTAGAATCTGACAATTATTATAGAATCATCTTGTAGTCTACTTTCTACTTATTCCAAATTCAAAACTACATTAGCATAAAAACAAGCTAGTTACATTTCTTTGTCATTTATATACTTACTATAGTTGTACTTACTATTTTTAGCCTATCTTATTTAACAAATTTAGTGTATGTTTATATCTAAGTTTAGCACCTAATTAGCTTATTATAGATTTGATTATCATCTTATACATTATAATTTATATATATATTAACCCTATATACTAAATAAGTATTCCAATATCCAATTTAGGGTTAAACATTTGGTGAACCTAATTTGTATGAATGTAAACATTTCTAATTCTTAGGGTTTTTAGCTAGATAAGGTTTTATATTATTATAATTTTTCATTTCCTACTTATAGTATTTTGCATGAAACCTAGGTGTTTCCCTAGATTGGGAGGTGTACCAATTTAACACATTAAACTTCCTTTTCCACCACCTAATATGTCTCAAACCAATGAGTGACATAATCCTATTGATCATGATGATATCGATGTTGAGAATGAAAAACATACTGATAATATCATCATAAAAGAATATTTTGATAATGACAATCATGAGTCTAATGAAACCAATGAACATGAGAAAATAGATCATGAGGAATTGCAAAAAATTGAATTATTTTGTGAGTGTATCTATCAAAACCTTGAATATATTGATGATATCTTAAAAAATATATTAGAAACAAAACATTCAAAAGGTACAGTTCAAACATTCCTCCTCTTAAACACATTACCACTTAATACTTTTAATGGGGGCATGGGTTATGTCTTTAAACCTTTGTTTCCTAAAAATTAAAATATTATTACTATATATATTGATGAAATACCAATTTTTTAAACTCAAATACTAGTTTTGATACCTATTATTACTCAAACCATTTTTACATCTCCTTTGGTGACTACTCAACTTACTAATATAAATCCTAATGGGTCCATAGTTTAGACACTCCTTCAAGTTATAAATACCTTGGGGAACAAGTTTACAAACATTGAATAAAATGTTTTAAATTCTCCTCATGATTTTGATTTCCAAGATGTGTTCATAACCCTCTTGTACTTGAGATATCTTTTCACCCTTTGATAACTAGTTTTTTTGTACCTAAGTTCACATTTTATGATGGCAAGGGTGATCCTAAACAACATCTTTGAACATTTTATGTGGCATGACTTGACTATTTCTTCAATGATAAACTTTTGACCAAATTATTCCCAATAATCCTCAAGGACTACGCTTTGAGGTGGTTCTAAGATTTACCTCTCCAATTTTTGAAAGCATTCAAACCTCTTGAAGATTAATTTTTAGTACACTTTTTGATTACTATTTATCAAAAAAAAATATTTTCTCAAATTTTTAAAATAGAACAAGGAAAAAATGAACCAATAAATGAACATGTCTTGAGATACAAGATAATTTCTACCTAAAATGACCAATTCTATGGTAGATAAGGAGTTACAAGACATATTTAAGAAAAGTTTGATTACTCCTTTACATGAGTCCATTGTATCTAATAAGTTTAAATATTTTTATAGCCTATGCCATGGTGTATAGGATCATGAAATTAAGATTATTTCATTTAATAAGCTCAAGTATGTAGAAAAAACACTAGTTACATCAACATCTAGTACCAAATTTACAATCAAACCAAGTTATAATGTGGCACCTCTTGAGACTCAAAAGGAAACAAACACCATGGTTAATGTAGTTTCACAACAACTTAATCACCTTATCCTATCTATTTCATCAAAGAAATAATTTACACAATTACCTGAGTCTCCTACTTTATTACTCCCAAAACTAGTAGAGTGTCATCTTATATCTCTCCCTTATCCTATATAAGTTTATATGAATAGACCTCTACCCAAAAAATATTATGTAAATTCTTATTGTGATTATCACTAGGGACTAGGACAATCTAAGAAAAGATGTTTTACATTGAAGAATAAGATCCAAGACTTTATTGATGACCAACATATTACATTTGATGATCCTCCAAAGGAATTACGCTCATAACTTAGTGATCACCACAAATAAATAATATTTAACAATCTTTTGTAATACCATTCTAAGAATGAACCAAAAGTGAAAATGGCATATAATGCAAATCCTCCTCCATTACATTATTGACACCCCTTATATGGTATTATTGGTACTTATGCATGACATATACACCCTATGGTTCAAATACCTTATATTTTTTCAATGATAATGAGATTAAGGATGATGACTATGATATTCATTATTTATTCATTTGAGCATACCTTGATAAACACCTTATACATAGTGTTATGATTTATAATGGTGAAAGTGAGAACATTTGCACCATGAAATTACTTACGTACTTGGGTTATACTCATCATGATTTTCATCCTTTTAATAGATTATTTAGAGAATTTTATGGGACCTCTCATAAGCTTCTTAGCAAGATTGACCTACTTTTATAGGTAAATCCTACACATATTGTTACTAATTTTTTAGTTATACCTTCCATGGGAATCTTTGATATATTATTGGGAAGAACTTAGCTCTATACACTTTGAGAATTACCTTATACATTGTATGGGTATGTTAAATGAATTCATTCCAATTAGGTAATTATGGTCTCTATAACACCATATGAGCATCCTCTTAAATAAGAAAAATTTATACCTAGGTAGCTAACTATCAAACCCACTAAGATTAATCCATAGCAAAAGGGCAAGAAATAGGCAATCCCCTTTATTAGGTAACTATTACTTGAGATAAAATTACTTCAAATACATATAGTGGATTCCATGGAATACTCATCTACTACAAACCATGTGTAAATATATAGATCACCTACATGTGTTCATATTTTTTTATTCCAAATAAACCATAGAGCACTCAATGATGGGTTACACAAACCCCTACTCTTATTACTCCTATTATTTCTTCAAGACCACAAAGTCATATTTTACATACTCAGAGCATCAAAAACACTATAATGATATATATTTCACCTATACATGATCCTTGGTAGTGTCACTAAATTATTACACCATGTTCATAGTGAGGATATATCTATAATCACCCTTTGTATGGGATAATAAGATAGCTTTTCCCTTTCACATTAAAAAAATACCAAAATAATAGAAAAAAATCAAAAATATAAAAACATTTTCAGCACCAACATGTTATATTAGCTCCTTGGAATCTATGTGTTAGTTTTATGTTAATGGATAAAATATCATTTATTCATACATACACATGTGTCACACTTATAATTGAGTGTAACACATACATACATAGATACATGATCTATTCTTATTTTAGATATTGGGTATTTCTTGTACTCATGTCATATGGACATTGGGGGCATCCACCTATATGCTCATGATAATTATTAGTTATATAATTCTATGGTCACTCTACATTAATATGTTTTGAGATCATATATGTACTTATACATGCATTTTTAAAAGATTATATATTACACAAGGTACTTGATATGTTATGCACTTGACATTTTTTGCTAACATATTTGACTCATGGGCTATTATGATATGTTTATTTTGGTTACTTATGTTTTCCTTTATACACTTCCTTTAGTTTCTTGCCTTGATATTATATTATTTATGATAGCATTTGAATATGATCCTTTATTTGTAGGCCTTATGCCTATGTGTGCTCTCTTTGACATTTAAATATGTCATTGATTATTTTATGGTCATTTTAATATGTCATACTTGATTTTATGGACATTGGAATAAGTCATTTCCCTTTAATTTTGTGGCATTTAAACTTGCCCCTTATTTATGGTCTCCTTGGACCATTGTCTTTTGTCTTGCTTTTGAGTGTTCTTGTGTGTGTTTGATTTTCTTGTTGAATTTATATTGTTACTATATAAACATTACCATGATCCTTATCATCCATCTTAGGCCTTCATGTGATCACATTCTTTCATGTGCTTCATCTCTATATCTACCTAGACATGGTCCTATATTCTGCATGGTTACATTTATAAATTATATAATTATCATGTACTTTTGAGGTGAGGTATTTAATGGTTTTTATTCTTCCCTCACCTCAAAGGGGGGCATATCATTGGGGTCATGTCATAGAGGCATGTTTTTCACATTTTATATTTTTTGATACATGCTTTGGAAACATATCCTCCACACTCATTTAGTATTTGGTACTTATATCAATTTTCAGATTCAATGGGGACATACTTTAAAAGCATGTTCTCCACACTTATTCAATATTCAACACACCCAAATTAAATTGGGAAAAAGTTTTTAAAATATTTCCTCCACATTGGTACTTATTATAGTTTTAATATTTATCTATATATAGTGGGGGCATGATTGGGAAGCATGTTCTCCACACATTTTTTCCAAATTGGCCAAAGAACATAGTTATATGATTTAAATTCATAGTTTAATAATTTTATATAGTAGTACTATTATTATACATAGTTTCATCATGAGTAATATCTAAGGTGAATATTTTATGTAATGTGACATTAATATTGTAAAATAAAAATTAGTTTCATATTTCAAAACACTCTATGGTACTATCATCACCCACCACAATATACTTTTATGCATGATACCCATGATGTAATTTTATGGACTATATTGATCTAATATACTATAGTAGTTGACTCACTTTTGGTATGTTTGAGGTGATTAAATCAATCAATCTTTCCAATTTTTCAAGTTGAATTTGATTATATCATCTAGACTTACCAATTTGACAACATGAGTTAAAATTGTTCACTCATACTCATTGGGTTACAAGTATGATTGGGTTTCATAGTTGAGTAGAAAATCTCATTTAATCCAAGGTTTGGGACAAGGTGGAAACTCTCTCTCTCTCTCTCTCTCTCTCTCTCTCTCTCTCTCTCTCTCTCTCTCTCTCTCTCTCTCTCTCTCTCTCTCTCTCTCTCTCTCTCTCTCTCTCTCTCTCTCTCTCTCTCTCCCCTTAGATATATGCACTTTCTATATTTTACATATTTATCCTAATCTAAGTTTTAGATACTTACAATGATATATATTTCAAATCAACTTGTTAATAGGAAAGGAAATTACATAGATACACAAGTGTACTCCTAAACCTTGCTCTTTCAATTTTAATCTTTTCAAGTAATTTCAATTATAGATTATGTTTAATTATTATGTACTATAACATGTTCTTCATTGTAGGTCAGACACCATGAAATCACTCAAATTGGGATAATGAAAATATAAGGTGTGTTATGCACACTCAATTACAAGTTCCTTTCTTTTAAACTAGAAATTTCATTACTAGATTTAAATCGGGGGAATGTAGACACTATTTTATGGATTATAAATCACCTTAGACTTGTACACTTGGAAAACTCAAACCTTGGTTTTTCCTCTCATTTATAGACATTTCCCACTTTCTAAATTCTCACATCTACTATATCTTGTGCCCCTAGGCCTATTTCTTAGTTTGACCAGTCTTATGTTGATGACCCAGACCTTCCATATTGTCTAAAATTCCTAAAACATGTTTATCTTCCACCTCTACAAGTTCTGAGTCTATATTTACTTTCATAATTTTTGTACATCAATGTTTGAGATAGACACCTACATCGATGCTAGTGTCCTAACCTGATGCAAGGGTATAATTCCATAAAGTCATTCAATTTACAAATAAAATATGTCCTAATGGTCAACCTAAGTGATTTAGTGCAAGTTACTTATCTAAAGGGATTTATATAAATACAATATCAAACCTCATTCATACCTCACCTACTATTCAGATAATAAAGCATTTAATTGAATAAATACTCCTTACTTATTTCTTATTTCCATAAAAATCATAGGGATCGGACATGTATAGGTCTAAAGTATTGAATATTAGTCAAATAGACAAATTTTATAAGCTAAAATCTAGTTCATTGCTATACTTACTTTTCACACATTGCATGATTCACACACATGCCAACATAGAAGTGATCTAGGAGGATTTAAAATAGTGACCAAATTATATGGTCTCAAATTTTCCCAAAACTATCTTCATAGTGAATATCTCATCAAGATCTTTCTAATGCATTTTATGGTTTGAAAAATGGACTATGTATGCAGAAGTTATGGCATGTTGAAGTTTTCAAGCAATAAGGAAAAAATATGCAAGAACGGTGACTAGACATGCACGTGGTCCAATATATTCTTGACACATGGACCAATTAAATACTAACATTTGGAGTGTCCACAATAGCTCCAAAATATTCTCCAATATTTTATACAAAACCCACTTCCTAAGTCTTGAGAAATGGGATTAAATCTATGCATATATCTTTCCCCAAAAATGTGGGATATTTCCCATAGAAATTGGGATATCTCCCATATAAATAAATGGGAGGTTTATCCAAAGAGAAAGATATGAATGGTGGTTCAACCTATTTAACCTCATCACCTTGTTATGCCCCATTTTGGGAGATAAGGCTAAGAATCCTAAATAAAGGCTTGTACATGGGGATGGATAATGAAAATTTCCATAATTGGTGGGTTTTGAAAAACTATATAAACCCATGAACATCATTTATAAACTCATTAAAAGAGAATTCCAAGAGCATGCCAATCTCTCACTTACATTGAAAGTATTTGATAAGCAAGCTCTCACTTT
Source organism: Torreya grandis (assembly GCA_037957365.1). Lineage (NCBI taxonomy): Eukaryota > Viridiplantae > Streptophyta > Pinopsida > Cupressales > Taxaceae > Torreya > Torreya grandis. The sequence continues at coordinate 27,485 of JARHVA010002859.1, forward strand.
CATTCCAAGGTTTTAGATCTAAGAATTCATCTAGGAGGAGAAAGGGTTTTGATTGAGAGCTCTTCAAAAGAATTTGGTAAGATATCTATTTGTAATAAAGAGTTAAAAAATCTTATAACTTAGCCCTTTGTATAAAGAGTACTAACGCATATAGTTTAGCCCTTTTCATAAAGAGTAATAAATCTTGAAGCTTAGCCCTTTACATAATAAGTAAGTTTGTATGTCTTCACTATTGGAGTAGAAATTAAAGGCCCAGAGTTATTGCATAGACCTCTTTTGGTAGAGACATTACATCAAACTTATGAAAGACAAATAGTAACCAAAGTGAGATCCAGAGCCAAAGCCAATAACCAGAGCTAGTGCTAGAGCCAGTAGCCAAATCCAAAGCTAGAGCCAATGGACATCAAAACATTTATTTATAGATCAAGAACCCATAATAGGGATAACTAATGTACAAAGTGATTTTTCATCAATAATCAATTGGTTCTACCTTTGAGTAGGACCTAAAAACATAGCCCAAATTGGGTGAACTCTATTATCAACTCTAGTTTGCATATTGTATTTTTGGTTCATGATTTTGGTTTTTTATCAATTTTTACTATTGATTTTAATTATTATTCCAATTTCAAGTTAATTAACAAGAAATTGAGAATTTATAAAGCATCCATGAAAATAAAAAAATTTGTTGTAGTTTTGGAAATTGCCTATTTATAGATCAAGTTTGGTATTAGATTAGTTAGAATGTTGGACTTTCTTTTAATTGCCTGAGATACTCCTAATAGATTTTTGAAATTAATTTCAATATTCTATTCCATTAGGTTATTTTTAGATTTATTGGCTTGTTTTGATCTTCCATTTACAGCTTGCAATTGTGTTAGAAGTATAGGTTGTTTGTAGGAAACCATGGGGAAAGATTTGAAGAGAGAGAGGTTGGAAGAGATAGAAAGTATAAACAATAAAATTTAGGAAGAGAATACTTTCCTAAGATTTCAATCTCTATTCCCTTAAATAACAAATTGCATGTTTGAGATCTAAGCTTGAATCCAAGGATGAACTCTTAATCAAATTGTAGTATGGTGAGCTGAAGAAAGATTTACCTTCCACTTCAGATGTAGAAACCATGACTAATGATTGCATTGTAAGTTATTAACCATGTAATTATGATTCCTCCCATTTGGATTTGGATTTAGGTAATTATGCTCTTGGTTCATTTGAAAAACACACTAAAGGCATTAGATCTCGATTACTATTTAAAATGGGATATGATGGAAAAGGCCTTGGTAATAATGGCTAAGGTTTGTTTAACCCAATATAGGTAGAGTATCAGCCTCATTTTGTAGGCTTGATTTATGCTAGTGGAAAGATGAAAAATTGAGAGAGTTTCAGAACTACTAAAAGAAGACAAACTTCCAATATCCAAGTGTTCATGCCACTAGCTTTGTAGAAGTCTTCCATGCAGAGGAATATGACATAATCATAGGGTGATGAGAAAGTGTGTAATAAATCATATAAAAGAGGTAATGTAATACCACCTCCTCATACTTACACAAATCATAGCACTAAACATAATGGTAATTATAAAACTTCTGATGTTCTCTTTTAATTTAAACAATATGGATATGACATACAAAAAATGTGGAATGCTTTCCCATGTAATTTTTTTGGGTTAAGTAATCATTCTATGGCTAATTTTTGGAAGAGGAAATATTTTATGAATTTTTTTTTCCTTTTTTGAAAAACAAGGTACGTGATAAAGATTAATCTCGTGATCTAGAATTGAGAAATGACAAATATGTTTCCTCCAAAAATAAGTACAAAAGGAACTATTTCATTTATTGTCATATGAGTGTGCACATGGTTGAAACTTGTTGGAAACTTCATCCATCACACCATCCTAAATATGGTAAGAAGAAGATGGTTTATGCTCCTATTAAAAAGGTAACAAATAATGAAGTTGTTAATTCATAAGCAGCCCATGAAGAAGCCCACCTATCCAAATAAGATTCCATCAAGAGGGAGCATCTATCAGATTGGATCAGTAAGAAATGGATAGAATTTTTGAATAGCTAAGTTTTATTTATCATGCTTAAAAACACTTTAAATTCACTTATTTGGTTTATATTATTGATAAGAATTAAAACTAACCATTTATATGATCAAGTGTGGAGGTAGATCACTCAATGAGAGTGAATATGGAGTAACCATCCAAGTTGAGAAGCATGCATGAGTAGCCCAACACAAGAGATTTGGAGTAGGGTAGTAGTATACATTTTGATAGGCATCATTAGCATGCCCATGATTCAAGGTTTACTTTGAAGAGGGAGATAAATTAGAATAAACATGAAAGGTGCTTCCAGTGATTATCACTCAATTAAAGCACTGTTGTTTATGGATGTATATGGCCATCCATTTTTGAAGTGTGTTCTTTTGATATATGTATATAATCATTATATGCACATTTGTAAAGACCAAAATAGGCAATGTTTGTAATGATTTAAACATTTGTAAAACATGTATGTTGCATATAAGACCCCAAGAAGAGCAATGATTGTAACACATGTGTGTTGTATGTAAGACCCCAAGAAAGGCAATACATCAGTTGCATGTAAGACCCAAAAAAGGGGGAAAATGTGAAAGTGATGACTTGTTATAACATCTCTTAACATTAAACATAGTTTTCTATCCTTTTTTTAATATTGAACAGTAGGGAGTTTACAAAAATTAGCCTCCAAAGTATAAATACATCAAGGACAAGCACAAACAAAAACCAGAAGGGTGAAGAAGTGATACATTCACTTATTTTTGAGAAGTAGACTTTTGGTGGACCAAAAGTTCTTCAATAGGGAGATGTGATCCATGAGTATTTATAATAGTGACCAAATTATATGGTCTAAAATTTTCCATAAACTATCTATACAGTGAAGAGATCATCAAGATCTTTCCAAAGCATTTTATGGTTTGAAAAATAGACTTCGTAAGCAGAAGTTATGGCTTGTTGAACTTTTCAAGAAATAGGGAAAAAATGTGTAGGTACAGTGACTAGACATGCACATGGTCCAATAGATTCTTGGAACATGTAAAAATTAAATCCTCACATTTGGAGTGTTCACAATAGCTCCAATCCAAATTTTAGATAGATCCCACTTCTTAAGGCTTGATAAATGGGATTAACTCCATGAATATCTCTTTCCCCAAAAATGTGGGATATTTCCCATATAAACTGGGATATCATCCATATAAATTCATGGGAGGTTTATCCAAAGAGTAAGATATGAAGGGTGGTTTGACCCATTGACCCTCGTCAACTTGCCATGCCTCATTTTGGGAGATAAGGATAAGAAGCTTAAATAAAGGCTTGTACATGGGGATGGATAATGAATAAATCCATAATTAGGGGGTTTTGAAAAACTATATAAACCCATGAACCTCATTTTTAAAATCATTCCAAGATAATTCCAAGAGAAATCCAATCTCTCACTTACATTTCAATAATTTGAGAAAAAATCTCTCACTTGCATTGTAACTCTTCCATTCCAAGGTTTTGGAGCCAAGCGTCCATCCAAGAGGAGAAGGGTTTTGATTGGGATATATTCAGAATAATTTAGTAAGAGATCTATTTGTAATAGAGATTTTTAAAAAAACTTATAATTTATCCCTTTTCACAAAGAGTAAGAAAGCATATAGCTTAGCCCTTTACACAAAGAGTAAGAAAGCTTGAAGTTTAGCCCTTTGCATAGTAAGTAAGTTTGTATGTCTTCACTGCTAGAGTATAAATTACAAGCCTAGATTTATTACATAGACCTCTTTTGGTAGATACATTACATCAAACTTGTGAAAGACAAGTAATAGCTAGAGCCAGAGCCAATAATTAGAGCTAGTAGACAGAGCTAGAGCTAGTGGACATCAAAACATTTATTTATAGATCAAGAACCCCTACTATGGATAACTAATGTATAAAGTGATTTTGCATCAATAATCAATCAGTTCTACCTTTAAGCAGGACCTAGATTCATAGCCTAGATTGGGTGCACTCCATTATCAACTCTGGTTTGCATATTGTCTTTGTGGCTCATGTTTTTGGTTTATTATAAGTTTTTAATGTTGATTTTAATTATTATGCCAATTTAAATTAAATTAAAAATAAATTGAGGATTTATAAAGCATCCATAAAAATAAATCAATTGGTGTAGTTTTAGACACTACCTATTTATAGATCAGCAAGGGAGAATTACATCAGTCTAAGGACCTCTTCAAAGTAATGGCTATGTATGAAACACTCATTAATAAAAGAGTATTTGAGGTCAAATCGAGTTCATATTCCCATTAACATATTTTTCCCTAAGGTCACTATAAATATTAATAACTAGGGTTTTAAAAATTCATGAAGAGTGATAGTCCATGACCCAGATCTCAATGCATTAGAGCAAAGGCAAAGTCAAACTTAAAAGAATCTAGGTGTTCACAACCTTTTCCAATATGAATTCCATACAGAACATTTGTGTCAAATTCACATAGTATCATCAATGTAACCATCCTAGGCTAATGTTAGTGTTTGTAGATCTAGAAACATCAATTCTAAAATTTGATGATTATTACAAAATCATCTTCTAGGCTACTTTAATCATGTTCTAGATTTAGAACTGCATTAGCATCAAAACTGTACATTTACTTTGCCATTTTTATACTTAGCATAGTTGTACTTACTATTTTTAGTCTATCTCATTTAAGAAATTCAATGTATGATTATACCTAAGTTTAGCACCCAATTGGCCTCTTGTACATTTGATTATCACCCTTGTGAATTGTCATTTCTATATTATTAACCCTATCTACTAAAGAAGTATTTCTAGATCTAATTTAGGGTTAAACATAACCCCATACCCAATAGAATGAAAAAACAACACATTTTTGTGATGTATGGACATTGGATACTTAGTTTTACTGATTTGATTTAGAGCAAATGTGTGCATCCCTATGACCATAAATTGAAAACTTGTCATATCCACTTCATACCATTCTAATAAATATTTACCTACTATTTATCCTTATTTTTAGGTATATTTTTAGGGAACTACACTCTTTTTATTATTGATCTATAGATAATTATCATTCATAACCCAACTTAAATAAATATTATAGGTTTTGGCCATGATATATTTTATAAACCCTCTAGGTGCACTTATTTTACTTTGATATGTACACATGTACACACATCAAATCGGGGAATAATTGAAACATAATACTAGTCTTAAGATAGATTTAGTTGTTAAACTTCATCATTATAGGGTGTTTATGTGTTTATAAATTACCATTTTATATTAGGATTTTATTGGTGCATGTGTTTATGTGTCTTGTTCCTCATTTATTCCCATTTCTATGGTTATATTTATCATCCATGTTTTCTCTTTCATCCTCTATGTTTTTTCCAAGAACGTACCTTATGTTCTTGGTTAGAATAGGCATGTACCATACATTGTTGATTTATTCAAGAGTGTATCATTCATTTTTATTATTAATTCAATAGTATTTTGTTTTATTATGCCATTTGACCCTTATTTTGGGTCCTTTAGGGTTTGTGGACCTTATTTTTTTATTTTTTCAAAATGTTGTGTGTTAACTTGCATTTTAAAATGGTGATGATTTAAATTTTAGAAGTATATAAATACAAAAGTGTATTAGTTAATATAGGACATGCATGAAAGAGTGATAATTGAATTAAAATAAAGAGTCTACATATTATTTAAGAGGATAAATTTAAATGATTATTTCATTCTTTTATTTGTTCAAACTAGTGGAAAATGATATAGGAATTAGGGCTTTCATCCTTGTGTTGCTAACTAAAGTGTATTCATTGATTTGTTTAGAAATAATTAAATAAAAATGTTAAAAATAATAATTAAGGAATAATAAATGCCCATAAACCCCCTTGATTTTTATGTTGTGAGTTGGTTGGAGTTTCAAGAAGAATATTAATTTCCTAGAGATACATATAAAATTCTAGAAAAGTGAGTGAGCTTTTTGGAGCCCAAGAGAAGAGGAACAAGGTTATCTTATTTATTTCATATAATATTAAAATTTATAGGAATTTAATATACACATGTATAAGTGTCATGATAGGAGTGTAGAACCCTAGTCACCTAGAAAAAGTTCTTTGTTTTTTTCCATTGTGTTGTTGGACTTGTTTCCCATGCATTTCAACTTATAATTGCTTAAAATTTTGTGAAAATTTAATATTTTTTGAAAATCATTTATTTTTACATATTAATTATTATATAATAATATTTATTGTAATTAGGCATGATATGTATTATTTATTAGGGTAAATCACATAAATATGAATTGCACATGTTTATGTTAGATGTATTGCATGTTAAAATTATACCACTTTCCCATATTAAAATAAATAATTATTTGATACATATGTTAACTCAATACTAAAATATAATTAATTAACTATTAATTTAGAAGCTAATGGTCTAAAGTATTAGTTGTTAGAAACTAACCTTTCCTTAATTAGGGTTTTATAAAAAAAACACAAAAGTGTTAAAACTATGAAAAACATGTAAAATAATGGTAAAAAAACATAAAGTAAAAATAATACACTAAATTAAACCTACTTATGTGTTGATTGGAATGAGTGGATATCAAATAATTAGTAAATTTAGAGGCAAATGAAATAGAGATATGTGTTGACCAAATTTGAATTCTAGTAAAATGAGGTCAACCCTAATATTTCAACATTTTGAAGAAAGTTTTATAGGTCCTATATCATGTCATTGTTGGTATATTACCTTACTTGTCCTTGTCCTAGTCATTGTCTAAACTCACCTTCCTTGAAATGGCCTAGTCAACCAAAGTCAAACTTGGTCAAACTTAGTCAAAGGGTGATTTCGTGTCAATTTTTCCTAATATGGTATTTATCATGTTTCAATGTGTTTACAAGTCATTAATTGGTCATTTGTTATATCTCATGTGCAAAAAAGGGTATTTTGGCCACTTTCTAGCCTATTAATTGACATGTATAGACTTTAAAAAGGTAAAATTCATAAAAAGGTGAGTTTCAATGTGGAGGAGGTTATGATCATGTTAGGATCAGTCAGATGTCATCTAAGAAGTAGTTATGTTTAGTAGATGGTAGTTTCTCCTTGATTTTAGGGGCTTTTGGGCACTTGTACAAATTCCTTGAACTGAACATCAATTAAAAATGTGGGTGGAGTGTCTATTTAGATCCTAACACCCATTTCCACATTTTTTTTCAAGGATAATGTAAAAAAATTCATATGCAACTTATTTCCCCCCATTTTCTCTTGGTAAGCAAAGAAGGGTCAACTTCAAGTACTTGGTGTGGATGGTACAAGTGGAGTTGGGAGGAGTGCTTCTGAGGCTGGATTTTATTCTAAGTTCACTCCATTTTCATAACAAATTTTTTTAATTTGGTTTATCCTCCTTTATTAATAATTAATTACACTCCAAACAACATTTTATGTATGTTCAACCATGTGGGGGTCTTCTTTTGAACTTGTTTTAAGTTTTATTGATTTGTATTTATGGTTTTATGTGTTTCAAGTGTTCCTAAATGTTTTTCAATACATCCCCATTCTTATTCTTATTTTGGAAAGCCCAATGTCTAAGAAAAGCCTCTTCTAGGCTTGTAGGTGCTCCAAACTAGTTTTCTTTCACTTATAGCTCCTTCAGGTGTTTTGAAAGAGATTTTCCACATGGGATGGAAGCATGGGATGTTATCTCAGAAGTTTTGATCTTTAGTATGTTTTTATAAAGTTTGAAACTAGTTTTCAACTCATAAAATGTCATAGCCATGTTGAAATGTGTAGCCCTTCCTCACTACCAGCCCTCACTAAGATAATGACAACCTACAAGTTCCATTAAAGGTGTTGTTTAACTTATTTTCACATGTTTTTAATAAGTATTTTTAAATTGAAGGCTATTAGATGCATTGGATGTGTTTGTATAATCTTAACCTTGTACACTTTTGCTCTTTCCTGCTCTTGCTTGCATATTATAGTCAAACCTCCATTGAAGGCCCCAAATAATGTCATCATGATGAGGAAACAAACTTCATAAAGGTCTCAATACTTTAGAGGTACTTGGAGTGCACTTTGGAGAGGTTTGAGACTGATAGAGAATGGTTAAAGGTGTTGTGAGAGGTCAAGAGAAAGTGACAGTGTTTTTGGTCTTTCAATCCTTAAATGGACTAAATAGAGGTTCCTAAGGTTTTTAGAGATCGTGCTTATCATAGCCAAAGAGTCTTTAAATTATCCTAATTAATTGATTTATCATTCCTATCCACATACTATGCTTATGCTGATTTTGAAGCCAAAATGTTGAGAGGGAGATGGTCATTTGAATGCTCAAAAGTAACCTCTAATACACTAAAAGGCTTCAATTACATCTACAGGCTTGAGAAAGGGGATGAATCTTTATTTCACTCAAGTTAAATTTTGACATTTATCATCATGTTTCAAAGGTTCCAATTGTTAGAAGAGTTTTATCAACATAGAATCAAGGTGAAATTAGGGTAGCTCATCAAATTTGACTCACTTGGATCACCTTGTATCCGTATAATGTCAAAATGTCAACCTACAACAACGTAGGTTGATAGTGGGATATAAATGTGTGTTAAAGAGTGTATCAACACTTCCAAAAAGAATATAAAAATAAAAAAATTATTTTATGGCCTTAATGGGAAGATATATCATCTTTAAACAATATTCAAATGACCTAACACCTACAGGCAGGCCCTAAAATGCATAAACACAGTCATGTGTCTAACACTCAGGTAATGAGGAGAAGGTTTGAAGCTTGAAACTTTGTTTGGAATCCTTAAATTGGATGAAAGTAAAATAATGGAGGGGTTACCTTATTTATATCATGATTATCTCATAAACAACTTCCATAGAGCCTAAATCTTGCCAAGATGCACCCTATAGGGGTAGAACACTGACTGCTACAATCAAGGCAAAGGAGTACTAGTTGAGGATCTTGAGCATGAATTGATATAGATTAAAGGTCAAAAGGTAAATAAATTCATTATTATGGTATTATTACCTAATTATCATGTAAATAAGGCTCAAAAACATCAAACCAAGCTCAGATACTAACCTATAGGTAGGTTTTGAAGTGTCTTAGTCCACATGAGTAGTGGCTTAGTCCTAGGGATAAGGGATGGATTGGTGAAAGAGATTGAGAATATACTTGTTAAAATGATGTATGTAAATATACATGATGTTTTAAACATCAATAATTTTTTCATTGTGTCCTTGAATCCTAAAACCAAGACTAAGTAACCTACAGCTAGGCCTGGAATAGTGATTCCCCTTTCTAAGCAGTCATAGGTCTAGTCCATGTTTCCAAGATCATGGAAGGTGTTTAAGGGGAAAATAAGAGTATAAATTATTGTAATAGGTTTTTTAAATCATTTAGGATACCTATTTATCCTGAAAAAACTCAAATCAACCTCTAAAATCTCCAAACCTAGCCTATACCCTGCTTACCTTTAAACTCTACCTATTCAAAAGTCTGCCTAACAAACTTGAGGAGTTGAAGAGTCAAATGGAGGAGTTAAGAGATAAAAAATAGTAAAAAACATCCTTTGGGTTATATAAGATGATAAAATAATCAATTTTACAAGGTAAATAGTGAAAACCCTCTCTATTTTGTCTCAGAGTAGGGGTAATTTTAGCTTACATGGAGATGGCGATTTTGAGAAAAATGATGAAATTAAAGACCAGAGGGAAAGCAAGGACCAGATGAAGGTTAGATAAAATGTATGGAACCTATAAAAATCTAAAAACCCTTTATATAATCCTTTTAAGCAAACATGATGTTCTAACCAAGGAGGGTTACAATCATGTGTGAGGGAAACACTTAGGCCTAAAGGTCTAGTTGAGGGTCATATGCATTTTTGGCCTTATCCATGATTTATACTTGACTAATTCATGATTTTAGGGGTATATTGGATATTTTAGATCCATTTTTAGGTAAATTAATCCATTTTAGAGCCATTTTGAGTCTAAGGTACAAGCAGACCTAATTGGCAAGGTATAAGCATGTTTCCAAAGTAGGGGTCAACTTAATTTCTATCTTAAAAGGATCCATTATAATGATGGGAGAATGTTTATAGGGAATATTTAGAGGTGTTACAACATTTTTTTTGTATGAGATCCACTAATAATCCATCATTTGGATTAGAATGTGCTCAAACCCTACAAATTGTGCAAAATTGACTCAAATGGTCACCTTTAAGTGCTTGGAACTTTCATATACATTTGCATGGGACCCTGTGGTATTTAGATAAGTTATAGGGAGTATTTAAGAATAAATAAGTGGCATTTGGATAGTATTCTAATGTTTAACCTTTATAATCAAAGGGTTAAGACCAGAAGCCCCTTTGAAACCCTTGCAAACCCTCTTAAGAGACTCGATTGGGAAGATGAGCCAATTTGAGAATCCTCATGCAAGTTAAATGAAATTAAAACACTTGGATTATATATAGGAATCTCCATATATTATTCACATATGACTTAGGTGTACAAACATGTATGGAATAGGGGAAAAAAAGGGCTTATTTTGACCATTTTTTAGGTTTTGTAGGCATGGTGAACTTCTAAGAGACCAAATCACTTTTAGAGGGAATATTAGGAAATTTTATAAGTCCTCATGGTTATTATATCAGGTATCTCAACTCCTAAGTTTTCCTACCAGTGCTCTCCTTTCAACCAATCTAGTGAGCCAACTAGGGAAGACTTAGAGAAAATGATGAATATTCATTTGGAAAGCCTTTTAAGGCTTGTTTTTTTATAAATTATGCCATGGAAACTTAGGAAAATGTCATTAATCTCCTTATATTGATCATATTATAGGTATGAAGAGTTTTTAGGTGACAAATGTGAGAGGTGTAGGGAAAAGGGCTATTTAGGGACTATCTTGGATAATAGTGCATGGCCAGAATGATAGGGATGATCAATAACATCTCCAATGCATGTGAGGACTTGATATTAACCCCTCCTAATTAGAACAATCATTATACCTAGTCAGTTGTAGTTATAAGCAATTTTGGAAGGCCAATCATGAGGGGTAGTTTTATGTGTATGGAAAGGAATTTCTTAACCATTTTTTAGGTCCTAAATGATTTAAAATGACACTTGTAGATACTTTTTATTTATTTATCACCCCATACCTATCTCAAATTTAATTGTAACTGATTTTCACATTGTTGACACATCTCCAAATGACTGTTGGACTACCCTTCACTATCTCTTCCCATTTCTTCTATAAATTGAGCCTTCTTGGCTATTGTAAAAAATATCTTCACTTGGATATGGTGAAGCCCTAAAAAAATTTTGGTTTTAATAAATAAATATAGGTGTTGTACCTCATTCAAATATTTCATTAACTGTACATGATTGGTATTAGTCTTGTGCAAGTGTAGTTTATATTTACCTTCACATATTTATTTCATTAGTACCTAGTGTTTGTGATCTTTCTTTCAAGTCAAAAAAAAAGTGTCTAATGAAAATGAAGGTGTAATTTCTTAGTTTATATAATATATTATCTTATAATTCCTATTTTTTAGTCCTCCTAGCTTATACTACCTCTAGGACCCCATGTTGAAAATGTAAGAGGGAAGACTAACATTGAATGAAGTGTATGTAAAACTTATCCTTGCTTCAAAGTGCATGATAAAGGTGTGAGTAGAGAAAAAAAAATGTGTATCACCTCCATTTTTTAGGTTTACTTTCATGTTATCTATATCCCTTTTCACCCCCAAGTGTTAGTGTTAGGATATGAGCTTTAGTGATGCATCAAGGGGAGCTAGCCCCTAATATAGAGATCCACATCCTAGTAGGGATACCCACAGCCCTAAGGTGGTTACATTTTCTCACTTGAATGAGGAAAATCTTGTCCCATATCCTCATTGGGTGCAAGTTCAAGTGACAATAGTTTTTGGCATGCTCGGTGGGATTCTTGTTCCAAGAATTAGAGGATTTTTGGTGTTTTCCTTCAACACATCAGACTTGAGAGGTTCTTTTCCAAGCACCAATGGTGAATCCAAAGTTGAATCAACTAGTTTAATATCTAGGTATTCCATTTTAAGGTTTTTATTAACTTTATCTATGTCTTGGTTTCCTGACTAATCTTGATGTTGAATTTTGCCCTCTACAAGTTGGTGAAACCTTGCAAGCTTTGCCTCTTCCTCCTCAGTTTGAGAAAGTACTTTGTTAACCTAGTCATGATCCTTATCAATATTTTTTTTATCCTTATTAGGTCCAATATGACCTTCATCAGCTCTAATATAACCTTAGTTAGTCTTATAATCCTTCCTTTTCCTCCCTTCATATGCATCATCAAGATTTTGGGACGTCCTATGGGAATGGTTACCAAGAAGCACCTTTTTACCAGCCCCAATATGAGCCCCACCCTTCATGTTTTGATGCATATCATCCTCAAACATATTCCCATCATCCTTGTAAAATGAAAGAGGAATTTCCCATGAACTATACATAATGACATCGTTGGTAAAGTGAGATTCTTGCTCATGTAAATGTCATTCCTTCTAATCAGCCCAAGAATACACTCCCATATGAGCTAACTAGTGCTTTTCTCTTCAATAATCCCATTCATAAATCCCATCCTTCATCCCACACTCCATATCCAATCCCCTCACTTTCCACTACCTTCCATACTCCAACTTCTTCACCTCAAATCCATGAACCTATCCATCAACCCTCCACTTAATTCTTTCTCAAGGAGGAACCTATTTTGAGAGAGGAAAATGAAGAAGAGAAAATCCAATTTGTGGTTGGCCAAGAGACTCTCATGAATGATAATGAGGATGAAATAATCATAGATATTCCCTTTGATGAGCATGAGGTGGAAGGCATCATAAAATATGGAGAACATAGTCAAATCATTTCTCAAGAAGGGATTGTTCTAAAAGGGTTTCATGATACTAAGGTTGAATAAGCGGCTCTTAAAGGTGGAATAATTTAAGGAGAAGACATAGGTCACATCTACATACAAATATTCCAAGAATATGAAGATGAGATTGAAAAACTTAACTTGTCAATGTTGGATAATGAAGAATGTAAGTATGGTGAGCTCTCTTCCCCTTTGTTTGATGGACCTTCCTTTTGTTTTGATGAAGATAATGACTAGGCCATGGGACCTGAGTTGAATGAGGTTAAAGAACATGTTGTTAAGCAGCTAGAGACCCTTAGTTTTGAGCAAGAAGGAGAGAAATTAGGTTGGTGTGATAGAGGCATTAGAGAGGGAGATTTTAAACAAAAAAGTGATGATTTTTAGGATGAGTTAGAAGAATTTTGTCTCAACTCAAACATCATACCATCCACCCTTCCTCTAGAGAGTCATGTTGAGGCTAGAAATCAGTTTGTCAAACTTCTTAAAGAGATAGATAAAGATGAGTTGGTCCATGATATATACGAAGAGGGATATGTGCCAAATGAGCCTTATAATGATGAGATTTCAGCCTTTGATGCATTGATAGAATACACTAGCATGAAGGACCAGCATGAGACATGATTCAAAGAAAAAGATGAGTACATGTATGTTGGATACATGTTTTAACCTGATCCACCTGGATACATGCCTATCAAGGTGGCAAGCAAGAAGGATGAGTCGCCAAACTCCTACTTAAATAAACCACTTGTTTGGAACCATGAGATTTATTGTCATGAAGGAGACCTAAAAATTTTCCCCTTTGATCTAGGAGGAGGAAAACATATCAAGTTAGGTGTACATATTAGTTTAATTTTAGTTGTGTCTTGTTTTTCCTAAGTGCCTTGAGCACATGTGTGTGTTTTTTTTTGATGTTTTTTTGTCCTTTTATGTGTTGTTCTTTCTTTTTTTTGTTTTGAGGTAATTAAACTATATTTTTGATCAATGCAAGGTCTAATCCTATTTTTTCTAGGTGCTTTATAACTACCTTACCCAATGGATAGGATAAGGCTACTAGTTCTTAACATAGGCAAGCATGTTACCCCTAGGATTTACCAAATTATTGACAAAACATAAATTATATTCAAATGAGGTAAACCCATACTATTTCAAACTTTTGAATAAAGTTTTATAGATTCTATAAGGTGTCATTATTGGTATATTACCTTACTTTGCCTTGTCTTAGTCCTTGTCTAAGCTCACCTTCCTTGAAATAGCCTAGTCAACCAAAGTCAAACTTAGTCAAACCTTATTCAAACTTGGTAAAAGGTTAATTTTGTGTTAATTTTATCTAATATAGTATTTATCATGTTTCAATGTGTTTACAAGTCATTAATTGGTCATTTATTATATCTCATGTGCAAAAAAGGGTCTTTTGGCCACTTTTTAGCCTATTAATTGACTTCTACAAACTTTCAAGAGGTCAAATTCATCATCAAGGTGACCTTAAATGTGGATGAGGTCAATATAATGTCAAAAAAAGTTATATTTCATCCAATAAGTATTTATGTTTAGTAGATGGTAGTTTCTCCTTGATTTTAAGGGCTTTTGGGCACTTGTACTAATTTATTCAGATGACCATCAGATAAAAACATGGGTGGAGTGTCTCTTCACCTCCCCAAACCAATTTAAATGTTTTTTTTTAAAGTATAATGCAAAAATTTTCATCTGCAACTTATTTTACCACATTTTCTCTTGATAAGCAAAGAAGGGTCAACTTCAAGAACTTGGTGTGGATGATACAGGTGGAGTTGGGAGGATTGATTATGTCAGTGGATTTTAATCTGAGTTCACTTAATTTTTATAAAAATAACTTTAAATTTTCTGGTTCCTCCTTTATGAACAATCAGTTACACTCTAGGCAGCCTTTTATGCATGTTCAACCATGTGAGGGTCTCCTTTCAAACCTATTTCAAGTTATCTTGCTTTGTATTGATGGTTTTATGTGTTATAGGTGTTCCTACATGTATTTTAATACATTCCCATGCTTCTTCTTGTTTTTTAAATCCCAATGTCTAAGAAAAGCCTCTTCTAGGATTTGAGGTGCTCTAAACTAGTTTTCTTTCACTTGCAGTTACTTCAGGTGTTTTTAAAGAGATTTTCCACATGGGATGGAAGCATGGTATGTTATATTATAGGTATATATCCTTTATTATGATTTTATAAAGTTTTAAACTAGTTTTCAACACATACAATGTCATAGCCATGCTGAAATGTGTAGCCCTTACTCACTGCTAGCCCTCACTGAGATAATGACAACCTACAAGTGCCATTGAAGGTGTTATTTAACTTGGTTTCACATTTTTTTAATCAATATTATTCAATTTAAGGATATTAAATTCATTTTATGTGTTTGGATAATCTTAACCTTGTACACTTTTGCTCTTTCCTGCTCTTGCTTGTATATTATAGTCAAACATCCATTGAAGGCCCCAGATGATGTCATCATGACTAGGAAACAACCTTCACAATGGTCTCAAGCCTTTAGAGGTACTTGGAGTACACCTTTTAGAGGTTTTATATTTATATATAATGGTCAAAGGTGTTGTGATAGGTCAAGAGAAAGTGACAGTGCTTTTGGTCTCTCAATCCCTAAATGGACTAAACAGAGGTTCCTAAGGTTTTTGGAGATGGTGCTTATCATATCCAAAGAGTATTTCAATGATCCCAATTGATTTTTTTAGTATTATTATCCAAATAATATGTGTATACCAATTTTTAATCCAAAATTTTGAGAGGGATATGGTCATTTGGATGCTCAAAAGTACCCTCTAATACATTGAAAGGCTTTAATTACATTTATAGGCTTGAGAAAGGGGATGAATCTTTCTTTCACTCAGGTTACATTCTAACCTTTATCATCATGTTTCAAAGGTTACAATGGTTTAAGGAGTTTTATCAACATATAATCAAGGTGAAAGGATGGTATCTCATCAAATTTGACTCACTTTGATCACTTTTTGTTTGTACAATGTCAAAATGTCAACCTATAACAGGGTAGGTTGACAATGGGCTATAAATGTGTGTTTGAAAGTGTATAAACACTTTTAAGAATAATATAAACATAAAAAAATTATTTTATGACCTTCATTGGAATATATATCATATTTAAACAATCTTCAAATGACCTAACACCTACATGCATGCCCTAGAATGCATAAACATAGTCATGTGTCGAACACTCAAGTAGTGAGAAGGTTTGAAGCTTAGGCATTTTTTTTGGAGTCATTAAAGTGGATTAAATTTAAATTTAGGTTGGGTTACCTCATATATAGTATGATTATCCCTTACATAATGTCCATAGAGCATAAATCTTTCCAAGACACACCCTATAGGGGTAGAACACTGACTGCTATAGTCAAAGCAGAGGAGTACTAGTTGAGGATCTTGAGCATGAATTGATATATATTGAAGGTTACAAGGAAAATTAAAGAATTATTATGTTATTCTGAACTAACTATCATGAAAATAAGTATCAAAAACATCAAACCAAGCTCAGATACTAACCTATAGGCAAGTTTTGAAGTGTCTCAATCCACATGAGCAGTGGCCTAGTCCTAGGAATAAGGGATGGATTAGTGCAAGAGATTGAACCTAGACTTGGTAAAATGATGTATGGAAACATAAATGATATTTTAAAAATAAATAAGTTTCATATTGTGTCCTTGAAGCATAAAACCAAGACCAAATAACCTATGGCTAGGCCTAGAACAGTGATTCCCCTTTCTAGGTAGTCATAGGCCTATTCCATGTTTCCAAGAGCATGGAAGGTGTTAAGGAAAAAATAAGACTAAATAATTTTAATATTTTTTTTAAGTCATGGAGGATACCTATATGTCTTTAATAATTTCAAATCAACCTCTGTAATCTCCAAACCCAGCTTATACCCTGCCTACCCTCAAACTCTACCTATTCAAAAATCTACCTAACAAATTTGAGGAGTTTAAGGGTCAAATGAAAGAGTTAAGAGATAAAAATTAGTGAAAATAATACTTTGGGGTTTTAGAATATGATAAAATAATCAATTTTCCAAGGTAAATAGTTTAAACTCTCTATTTTGTCTCAGAGCAGGGGCAGTTTTAACTTCCATAGAGATGGCAATTTTGAGAAAAAATGATGAAATTGATGACCAAAGGGAAAGAAAGGACCAGATAAAGGTTAGATAATCTAAAGGTAACCTAACACAAGTTAAAAAACCTTGATATGAGCCTTGGAATCAAACAAGTTCTATAAATAAGGAGGGTTATAGTCATGTGTGAGGGAAACCCTTAGGCCTAAAGGCCTAGTTGAGGGTCATATGCATTTTTGGACTTGTCCATGCTTTCCACTTGACTAATTCGTGATTTTAGGGCTATATTGTAGATTTTTTATCCATTTTGAGTCTAAGGTACAAGAAGACCTAGTTGGCAATGTATAAGCATGTTTCCAAATCAGGGGTCAACTTCATTTATATCTTCAAGGGAGCCATTATAATGATGGTAGAATGTTTATAGGGAATATTCATATGTGATACAACCTTTTTTTTGTATTAGATACACCAAGAAACCATCATTTGGCTTAGAATGTGCTTAGACCCTGCTAATTATGCAAAATTGACTTGAATGGTCATCTTCAAGTGCTTGGAACTTTCATATACCTTTGCATAGGACCCTGAGGTATTTGGAGAAGTTATAGAGGGCCTTAAGAATCAATAAGTTTAATTTTAAGAGGATTCTAATGTGTAACCTTTATGAACAAAGGGTTAAGACTAGAAACCCCTTGAAAACCCTCTTAAGAGACCTAATTGGGAAGATGAACCAATTTGAGCATCTAGATGCAGGGTAAATGGCATGAAAACACTTGTATTATTCATATTACTCTCCATATATTATTCACATGTTACTTAGGTGTATGGACATGTACATAATAGGGAAAAACATGTTTTATTTTGACATTTTTTTGTGTTTTATAGGCATGGTGAGCTTATAGGAGACTAAATAACTTTTAGAGGGAATATCATGGATTTTTATAAGTTTTTATGGTTATTATATTAAGTATCTCAACTCCTAAGTTTGACTACCAACTCTCTCCTTTCAGCCAGTCTAGTGAGCTAGCTAGGGAAGACTTAGAGAAAATGGTGAATCTTAATTTGGAAAGCCTTTTAAGTCTTTTTTATTGTAATTGATGACATGGACACTTAGGAAACATGTCATTCCTATCTTTTTATGGATCATATTGTAGTTTTGAAGAGGTTTTAGGTGCCAAATGTGAGAGGTGTAGGGAAAAGGGCTATTTAGGGACTATCTTGGATAATGGTGCATGTGAAAAATGATAGGGATGATTAGGAGAATCTCCAATGCATGTGAGTACCTATTAATAACCCCTCCTAATTATAACAATCATCAAACCTAGTCAGTTGTAGTTATAGGGAATTTTTGGAAGGTCAATCATGAGGGGTAGTTTTTTGTGCATGGAAAGGAGTTTCTTAACAATTTTTTAAGTCCTAAATGATTTAAAATGACACTTATAGATCTTTTTTATATATGGATCACCCCCTCCCTCTCTCATGTGAAATTTTAACTGATCTTCACATTTTTGGCACATCTCCAAGTGACTTTTGGAGTCCTCTTCTTTATCTCTTCCCATTTCTTCTATATATTGAGTCTTCTTGGCTATTGTAAAAAATATCTTCACTTGGGTATGGTGAATCCCTACAAAAAAAATTCCTTGAATCAATAAAGACAATTTTTTTACCTCATTAAAATATTTCATTAAGTGTACATGATTGGTATTAGTCTTGTGCAAGTGTAGTTTCCATTTACCTTCACATATTGATTCCATTAGTACCTAGTGTTTGTGATCTTTCTTGCAAGTAAAAAAGAAGTGTCTAATGAGAATGAAGGTGTAAGTGGGAATTATATATAATATATTATCTTATAATTCTTATTTTTTAATTCTCCTATCCTATACTACCTCTAGGACCCCATGTTGAAGCATTGATGTAAGAGGGAAGACTAACATTGAATAAAGTGTATGTACAACTTGTCCTTGATTCAAAGTGCATGATAAAGGTTTGATTAGAGAAAAATATTTGGTGTATCACATCCATTAGTTAGGTTTACTTTCATGTTATCTCTATCCCTTTTCACCCCTAAGTGTTAGTGTTAGGATATGAGCTTTAGTGATGTATCAAGTGGAGCTAGCCCCTAATCTAGATATCCACATCCTAATAGGGATACCCACAACCCTGAGTTGGCTCCATTGTCTCACTTTAATGTAGATAATATTTTCCTATCTCCTCATTGGGTGTAATTTCAAGTGACAATAATATGCATACTTAATTTTTTATTTACTTGAGTTTTAGTAGTGACTAAGAATGTAATAAAAAAGTTATAAAATAGTGTAGAAAAGCTCCCATAAATATGGTAGTGATATGTGATGATGACTAGTTTTAGACTATTTTGAAAAGGGTAGTGGTCATAAATATAATAGACAAATGGGGGACAATAGTGGTTAGGCAAGTCCCAAAATTCCTTTGTAGATCTATGGAGTCCAAAAAAATATATAATTTTTTTTAGTATTAAAATTCAATAACCCATCTTATACAAATAAAAATTATGCACACAAATGTCAAATTTTCAATGTTGGGAGATTGGTGGTAGTGATGTGTTGTCATTGATGTCAAATGGAATTGGTGATGACAAAGAGTGATTTTGGTTTAATATGCATTATCTTAATGCTCAGTTCAATCTTGGTTGCTAATGGGAGCATTTGAAGTAGTTGTTTCTATGGAGGCATGACTGGATAGTATGGAGCTCAGAGATAGAGCACTTTACATATTCTTGTTATGATCCTATCAGGAGAAGTCTTCTCCTATGGTCTTGGATTATAATTCATCCCATGCTTTATGTGCTTGACTTTTCTAGGTTGCCTAATATGGTAAGAGGTATATGCTTTGTGTATTCTTGATTATTGGTTCTATTATTTTACATGAGTGGATTGAAGATATATAAAGTGTTATGATCTTAGTGAATAATTTTCCAAGTATCTTCAAGAGGCAAGTTGGTCTGGTGGTTCTAGGCCTATTAGGTAAGGTGGGCTAATGAGGTATTTATGAGCAGTCATGAAGAGATTTTAGTTAGTAGAGTTCACATTAGCATGGTTTGTGGTCTGACATGGTTGGTTAAAGGTGTTGACCAAGTTTTAGTCCCTAAATAGGAAGATAAAGAAAGTTAGTATGTTGGGATGTTTTTTGTACATGTTAAATAGAGGTTTCCTAAACCAAGAAGAAGTTTGTGGTACTCATTGGAATGTGTAGACTTTTCATAGGGATCTAAGACTTTTTGTAGAGGTGGAACATGGACCTAAGAATCCTTTCAAAGTATTTTGTAGTGGATTGAGGGATAGAGCTTTATAAACATTCATTAAGAATGTAAACTAGTCAAAACCCTCTATAAACCCTCATAATGGAGTGATTGGAGAGATATTTCTATAAGGGACCCAAAATATATTGGTTGACCAATTTTGACTATTGGAAGATATAGAGGACTTCTCTAAGAATCTCTAAGTGGTAGTGGTGTGTTATGGTAGTGAGTAGAAGGTATAAAAATATGCTTGTTTGTAAATATTTTAGTACTACAAGCAGGGTTGACTGAGTCAACACATTAGAGTCATTAGAGTTTGAAGGTCAAGACTTGTTCTTGAGGAATATGGAGTTATTTTTGAAAGTTATGTGCTCTATTTTAATTATCAAATTCAATAAATTTTCCCTGTCACTAATCTACCAAATAATGAAAATATTGACAAAAAGCCATTATGAGTGAGAATCCATTTAGGGATGGTGTGTAGGAGAGTAAGGATGAATCCAATGGTTTGGGGTCTTATTTTAAGACATATTTATTATGTTCCCTTGATTTTTATGTGAGTTTTATGACCATATATAATAAATAAGTTTCTTTCAAAGTGGCTTATCTAAGCAATGAAGACTGTGATATAGTGATCTAAGGATTTGGTCTATTCGACCAATGGATGCTACTAGAACGAGAGAACTATCTACTTTAGATTAATATAGAGATAACATATAATATATTAATGTATATTATAATTTATGAAAGTGTTCTTTCATATACTAGACAAGAACATCTACATGACTAGTTTTTGGAGCTTGTAGGTAGTCTAGAGTGGCCTATTTAAAGAGGCTAGTTTGAATTGTTCTAAGTAGAGTTTGAGGTGAGTGAGACATTGATGGTATTATATGATTGTCATATCTTCATTAAATTTATTTTTTATTCATATTTTGTCTCTACTTTTTTTGGATCAGTCAAATATCTTTGACTAAGTTGCTGGTGTGCATGACCAGTTTGAGTAATCAATTTGTCTAAGGTGGTTTGGACCTGTGTGAGCTATGTGAAGATGAAAAATGGATTTGGAGGTGTTTTTTAAGTCATTTAGGACCTATATATGTGTATTTTTAGGTTTTTATTTAATAAAATCAATAGTATGCCTTAGTTCTTCTTGGCAGTATTTTTTGGGTGTTTGAAGGATTTAGAGCGAGAGAGAAAGAATAGATTAGATGGAGTAGTGGTTTGGAGTTCAAGATGTTTTAGACGCATGTGGGAGTGAGAAATTATATATTGGAGGTAGTTTTTATGTGTTTCACATGTTTTTGAAGGCTAAATATCATTCAATAAATTCAAGGTGTAGCAAGTACTAATGAAGGGCCAATGCATTAGGCCTAATTGAGATCTAAAGGAGGATTAAGCTTGCTTTGGGTTATGATCAACATATGGAGAGATTTTACCATTAATTTAAAGTTTATTAGGATAATTTTCATGGGAAATATAATTAATTTAATCATCTTGGCCGACCGAGATGGGTTAGATAAAAGAGTGGTATATATACTAAGTATATTTGGCCTATTTGTGTGAGAGAGAATGTGTGGACTAAAGTGAATAAAAGAGATCAGTTAAGGAGTAGATATGGGTCATTAAGGAAAATATAAGGGTGAATATGATCAATCATGTTTGATTTATCATTTTCATGATATAACAAGTCATTATACCTAACAGTCTAAAGGGTGACTTGTTTGAGCAAATGAGGTAGGTGTGCCTGCCTTGAGAAGCGAAGCAGTTTTACAAGTGTTAGAACAAGAGAAGGTCATCATAAAGTGTATAATACATCATATTATTGGTTTACATCAGATAAAACGTGGTTTATTTGGTGTTTAATCACCTAGGGGGTTGTATCTTCCTTGCTATTTGGAGCTAGCTAAAGGTCTAGTTGGAGTTGGACTAAATTGAGGGGTGGATGCTCCTTGATCAGTTGGAGCTGGTCTAAAGTCTCATGTTTGTATTATCCTTATAGGATTTTATTCCATTGTTTTACATGCTTTAGATTTGGTTTTATCCCCCTATAGGGTTTCCCACATAAATGATGTGTTCACATGATGTATGATCTTGTTCATGCTTTAGATGATTAAGCTTTCATGTTCATGTTGCTAGATCAGATTAATGAATGATGAATGGGTTTTATAATTGAATGTACATTGTTTTATACTAATTCACCCCCAATTTTAGTATATAATCTCAATAATTGGTATCATATATGGTCCCTCTTGAGGCTTAATCATCTTGGAAGGTGATCTTGTGAGTAGCTTGGTTGATGGTGTCTGCCTAGTCAACTTGTTGGCAGAGTTGATTCTATCATTAGTATGGTAGCCTTGTTGTTTTCATAATTCTTCATGTTTTATAAGTTATGATTTCAAGACTAATGAATTTTTAATTTTTCTCTAAGATCAAGATGGATGTCAAGAGTTGTATTTTTCTTCGCTCAAGACAAGGTAAGTTGTTTGTTGTTACAGATGGTTCTTCAAGCATGAAGGTTTGTCAACGAAGGAATATTGCAATGGAGAAGAATTATGTTGAATACAAATCAAAAATAAAAGCTAGGTTGATAGATAAAAAGGACCTTAAAGTCATATCGAAAGATAATACTATTTTTATTAGGTCTCCATGAGAATTAATGAGGGTATGAGAGCTAATGAAGCTCTTTGAGTAAGGGCATATATATTGAAGATCAGATTGAATTGAAGGGTAGGGTAGAGAGGAAATAATGGATATTAAGTCATGCTTCAGGTTCATAAATTGACTATCTAAGGTGCTCATATGAAAGAGAGAAAATAGTGACTTAGTTTTCAAGTGAGAGAAAGAAATAAGAAATTCTTGAGGGTTGAAAGAAGAATGAAGTAGAGCAGAGTATCATGAAATGTCAGTGATATGTTCCTAATGTGATTATAATTATGAAGACCTACTTTGTTTTGTTTTAAGCCCTAATGAGAAAGGAAGATGAAAGGTAGACCTAGTTGATTAAAGAGATAGATTTTTTACTTATAGAGGCTAATTTGAGAGACAAAGATCAAAGAGACCATCATCAATTGTGAGAGGACAACAATAGAAAGGTGGAGTGTTTTAGGGTACTTAGGTTGGCTTGTACAATTAAGGGTCTGAATTCTTAATTGGTCTACAAGACCAATGTTACTTATGAGATTGAAAGAGATTGTTGAAAGTGATATTGGAGGTTTTATGGTGAATATCATATTTCTTTGTTGTCAAGGTGACCTCATAAAGTCATAGATGAGTATGATGACATCTTGAATAATTTGAGGTTGGTAATTTTTTTTGAGTTTTTTTTCAGAATTATGAGTTTTTATAATAGGGTCTTAACTATAAGGATAAAGTTGATTATTTGAGTCAATTTAAAGGATTTTCATGAAGATATAAATGGACTAAGAGTTGGTTATGACCTTAAGATCATGAAGAATGAGTTTTCTTGTTGTGGTATCTTGTTTTGAGTGTTTTTAAGTAAATATATCTTATCAAATGTCTGATAGATAGTAGGTGTATACACAGAAATTTGACTGTGTGTTTCCATGAAATGCTTTGAAGAGTTCTTAGCCATAATAGCTTATGGTGTTTGAAGGATATATGGTTGATCATATGGGAGTTGTTCCTAATTGTCTCAAAATTTCAAGCCTACTTGAGGAGTTCTAATTGATCCTAGAATTCAGTGAAGAGAAAATAAGTAAGGATGATTATTCAAAAGGTATGTTTAGGTCTCCTAGTCCTAAAAGACATTTTTGATTTTTTTTTTTTATACTTTGGTTGAGTAGTGATTTGAAGAATAAAGGTGGATTATTTTTTTTGAGGTCATGATAAAGATAATCATGAGTAATTTCTAGGTGGTTTGAGATTTTACGGTGCTCAGATGTGTGTTTTTTGGTCAAAAGTTAGAGTTGACTAATTTTGACAGTGATGACTGCTTAGAGTGTGTCTAATGTGCTCTTTTGATGTTTTCTTGAGGTTATAAGGTTGGATAAAGTTTATTCAAGTTTTTTTTAACATGTCAAATCATAATAAGAGGTTTGATGATGTCCATGAGGTTCTCAAGTATGTGTTTGACCATTTGGTCAAGATGACTGCTATAAGTTGTGGCTTGTATGCATAGATTGCTTGATTACAAGGGTAAATTAAATTTTGGAGATTTTTAATGAATTAATTTATGCTTATGAATGTCTAAAAATATTTTTTAGACATGATCCAAGTGGCTTCATAGGTTTTTGAATCCCTTTATGCTAGGTGGAATGTTTTGTGTGGTCACTAGCTTTTCTTATCAAGAGCATGCATTTGGTGGCTTAAAGGAAGTCATGGTTCCAAAATGTATGGAGATTTAAATTTTGCATGGAAGTGATTTTGATGGTATCCAGGTGTGGTATCTATCTCAAGTGTCTTTGTTGACCAAAGGTTGGCCTTTGACCAAGGTTTACTTTGAAGGCCTAGTCATTTAGGCATGATTGAAAAAGTGGTCTATCTTTAGATTTGGAGGTTGGAAGATTAAAATAAAATAAATGGTCTAAATGGGTAGATAAAATAATTTTTATAGTGGTTTTAAGGTAAGAATTTTTCAATTTATTCAAGTTTTGGTCTTCTAAGAGGCCTAATTCGCTAGTAGGCTAAAGAAGGAAGTCTACTAAGGAGGATGATTTGGAAGCTCATTCTTGACATGTCTGAGGGGAAATGGTAATGGGCTTCATATATATATTTTAATGATATTAAAGTACACACATATATATTTATGAGGTCTGTAGTGGCCAGATAGGGCTACAAGAGGTCTAAGTAGGCCTAGTGGAGAAATTGAGCAATTTTGTGATATCTTTCCAAAGGAGGTTGGATTTATTAGTTTTATATGAGTATGTTGGCATATTATAATCATGATTTATATATTTTTATATACTTTAAGTTACTTTGGTGGTATGCAGGGTGCCCTTAGTGTAAATGTATGTGATCTTGCATAGTGCTATGGTGCTCTTGTTATTGTTTAAAGTAATGGTAGATTTTCTTAGAGGTCTTATAGGTATGCATAGATTGTATATACTGATAAAGAGCCTTTAAATTATAGTAGGGTACTTAGGGGATATATGTTACTATGTAATTGGTGACAGGTCCAAGTATATTGGTAGCTTGGGAGAAGGATTGAGTTCAAGGTATTCAGTTTTACTTAAGAAGATTCAATTATCTAATCAAATCTATTAAAATAAGGGAGTGTGCTTCAATGTTGTCTAGGTATACTGGAGACTTATAGGTCTAAGTTCAATGTTTATCAAAGTGGTATTTGAGTTCTTTATTTCTCAAGTGATAGTGGTTTGAGGAGGAGCTAGTGTGCTTTCCTAGTGGTCAGGTCCAAGGATCTTATATGTCTTTTAGAGCTATGACCTGAGTTGGTTCTTGAAGGGAGATTAGTCTAAGGGGGAGAAATATGGTTTATTTTTTATATATTTTTTATATTTGGTGTGATCTAATTTTAAAAGGATGAGAGAGAAAGGTATGTGCTCTTGGTGGTGTTCTTAATTTGCTTGCTTAAAGATAGAAGAGCATGTTTGGTAGATGAGTTCACTTTATCATTTTGGCAAAGGGGAAGAGAGAAAAGGAGTGTTTCCATAAATTAAAAATGGGTATATTTTTGTAAAATTTGTGGTATTGATGTGTTATTATTGATTTTAAATGGCATTGGTGATGACAAAGTGGTATGAGAGTGTTTTTGGTCTAATATGCATGATCTTAGTGCTTGGTTCAGTCTTGGTTGCTAGTGGGAGTAGTTGGAGTAGTTGGTTATATGGAGGCATGAGTGGATATAATGGAGCTTGGAGAGATATAATTTGAAATATTCTTGGTATGATCCTATTAGGATAAGTATTATAATAAGGTCTTC
This sequence comes from Torreya grandis, assembly GCA_037957365.1. NCBI lineage: Eukaryota > Viridiplantae > Streptophyta > Pinopsida > Cupressales > Taxaceae > Torreya > Torreya grandis. The sequence goes on from JARHVA010002859.1 coordinate 53,702, forward strand.
ATATGGAGTGCAAGTCATCCTATGCTTTTTGTGCTTAACTTTGATAGGTTGCCTGATAAAGTAAGAGGTATATGCATTGTGTATTCTTGATTATTGGTTATATTATTTTACATGAGTGGATTGAATATATCTAAGGTGATATGAGCTTAGTGGATAATTTTCCAAGTATCTTTAAGAGGCAAGTTGGTCTGGTGCTTTTAGGCCTATAGGCAAGGTGGGCTAATGAGGTCCTTGTGAGCAGTCATGAAGAGATTTCAGTTAGTATAGATCAAGTAAGCATGGATTGTGGTATTACATGGTTTTTAAAAGGTTTTTACCAATTTTTATGCCTTGAGGAGGAAGAGAAATCATGTTAGTATGTTGGGATGTTTTCTATACATGTAAAATAGAGGTTTCCTAGCCCGAGAAGAAGTTTGTGATAGTCATTGGAACATGTATAATTTGCATAGGGATATAACAATTTTTGGAGAGGTGTAACATGGACCTAATAATATTTTACAAGTATTTTTTATTGGATTGAGAGACATAGCTTAATAAACATTTGTTAAGAATGTAAACTGGTCAAAACCCTCTATAAACCCCATAATGGATTAAGAGATCTTGTTATAAGGGACCTAGAATGCATTATTTTAAAAAAATTGACTATTTTAAGGTATATAGGACTCCTCTAATCATCTCCAAGTGGTAGTGGTGTGTCAAGGTAATGAGCAAAAGGTGTAAAAATATGTTTGTTTCTAAATATTTTAGTACTATAGGCAAGGTTGAGTGAGTCAGCACATGAGAGTCATTAGAGTTTGAAGGTCAAGACTTGTTATTGAATAATATGGAGTCATTTGAGAAATTTATGTGCTCTATTTCAATTATATAATTCAATAAAGTTTCCTTATTGCTAATTTGCAAAAAAATGAAAATAGTGACAAAAAACCAATATGAGTGAGAATCCATTTAGGGATGGTGTGCAAGAGACTAGGGATGATTCCCATGGTTTGGGGTATTTTTTAAATACCTATGTATTATGTTACCTTGATTTTTATGTGAGTTTTATTACCATACATAGTAAATAAGGTGCTTTCAAAGTGTCTTATCTGAGCAATGAAAATTGTGATATAGTGATCTGAGGATTTGGTCTATTAGACCAATGGATGCTACTAGAAAAAGAGAACTATCTACTTGAGAGTAATATAGAGATAACATATAAGATATTATTTTTTATTATATGTTATTAAATTGTCCTTTCATATCCTAGACAAGAATGTCTACATGAATAGTTTTTAGAGCTTGTAGGTAGTCTGGAGTGGCCTATTTGAAGAGGCTAGTTTTTATTTTTATGAGTATATTTTGAGGTGAGTGAGACCTTTATGGTATTATATGAGTGTCATAACTTTATTAAATTTATTTTTTCTTCATATTTTTTCTCTATTTTGGTTTTATTAGTCAAAGATCTTTGACTAAGTTTCTGGTGTGCATGACCAGTTTGAGTAATTAGTTTATTTGAGTTGGTTTGGACCTATGTGAGAAATGCGAAGATGATAAATGGATTCGGAGGTGTTTTTTTAAGTCATGTAGGACCTATACTGTTAGGTTGTGGAGCTAAAATCTTCAACTCTTTGCAAATAGTAGGAACAAAAGGTTGTTGAGATCTAGGAGCACCGGCATCGGCATCAAGACCGACGTCGGTCGTGACCAGTGCGAAAGGCCACCGACGATGACAGGAAGTCAGCCGACGTCGGCAGAACCAGGCAAGCAGGGACCGGCGTCGGTCACCTGTGTGTTCCAGAATTGTTCGTTGCATGGACAGTTAGTTAAGTGAATGAAGAGTTTGCATGTAAAGACCAGTTAGAGTCTTGAGCTACGAGGATAATTGTCTAAATTAAGAGTCTAAGTTATTGTTTAAGTTAGGGATCTATTTATAGACCCATTAGCATGTATTGTATAAGTATGAGATAGAAAGGAAGAGTTTCTTCTGTTGTAAGATCATTGAGTTACAGGTTGTTGCAAGCTCATAGGGGATCTACATGTAAGTTTGGTCTATTGAATTGTAGGTTGCAGGTTCATGGGAGATCAACTTGAAGTGCTATAGAGTGCTTGGTGTACCGGCAGGGTTATTACTGACTGGCTGGAGAGGTGAACACCAATTTTGTGTGTGAGTTGGTTGTTGGGACCATTTTTTGTGTAGGAGAGTGTTGTGTAGAAGAATTACTGTACACTTGAGGTGTGGGAAACCTCTGTAAGGTGGAAGAGTGTGGCGGCTCTTTGTAGTATTCTTTTCTGTAAAGTGTTAATACAAGATAGTGTATTGTCTCTCATATTCTGTGTTATTGGTGAATTCTAGTTACTTGTGTTTCTGGTTATTTCCGCATATTTAATTGCTTATATTTGGTAATCATACTGTGCTCTTTCTGAGGATCAAGATCCTAACAAGTGGAATCAGAGCAGGTGTGTTTGTTCTTGGATTCCCCCCCTACAATTGGTATCAGAGATTTTGGTTGGGATACTAATAGATTGGTTTAGATCTGGGTAGTGTGTTTTGATTACAGGTTACTCACAGGGTTTTTGTTTGAGTGGGAGTTGAGCAATGGTAGAAGACAGTAAGCTACGAATGGAAAAGTTTAATGGCAAGAACTACCAATTATGGAGGATGCAGATTGAGGACTATCTGTATCAGAAATATTTGTACTTACCATTGGGTGGGGTTAATTACAAACCCTCAGATATGAAGGATGAAGAATGGGAGGTTCTTGATTGGAAGGCTTTGGGATCTATTAGATTGAGTCTTGCATCATCTGTGATTTCCAGCTTATCACAGTGTAAGACAACGGTGGAGTTGATGGAATCTTTGGCAAATTTGTATGAAAAACCCTCAGCTTCTAATAAGGTATTTCTTATGAAGCATTTATTTAATTTGCAAATGTTGGAAGGTGGATCTGTTCATAGCCATCTTAGTGATTTCCATGGTTTGGTAAACCAGTTAAGTTCAGTCAATATTGTATTTGATGATGAAATTAGAGCTCTCTTAATCTTGTGTTCATTACCTGAAAGTTGGGAAGGTTTGGTAATGGCAGTTTCTAATACTGTGTTTCCTTCAAAAGTCTTAAAAGTGGATGATGTTGTGAGTGTGATCTTGAATGAAGAGATATGCAAGAAAAGCACAGGTGAATCATCAGGAGATGCTTTGAGTGTTGAAGGTAGAGGAAGGCCAAGAGAGAAGATAGAGCGTGGGAGATCAAGGTCAAAGATAGGCAGAAGATCCAAGTCCAGGTATGGTAGAATAACCTATTGGAAATGTGGAAAGCAAGGGCACTTAAAGAGAGATTGCAGATCGGGTGAAGATCAGCATGAAGGACATGGAGAAGAAGTAGATGTTGCAGATTACATTGCACAGGATGCTCTAGTATGTTCTTTGGATAAAGTAGAATCTTGGGTTTTAGATTATGGTGCCTCTTTTCATGCATCCCCACATAGGGAATTTTTTCATGAGTATGTCCAGGGAGACTTTGGAGAAATTTGTGTAGGGGATGGTAAGCCTTGTCAGATTGTTGGCAAAGGAAAAGTGAAGCTGAAATTGCAGATAGGTGACACATGGGTATTAAAGGAGGTCATGCATGTCCCAGTTCTGGAGTGAAATTTGATTTCTGTTAGAAGTTTGGGTGATGAGGGTTGCACATTAACTCTCACAGCGGACTCTTGGAAGGTTACCAAGGGTACACTTATTGTAGCTAGAGGTAAGAAAGTAGGTACGCTTTATCTATCTACTTGTATTATTGATTCTCTTTCTGGGTTATCTAATTCAGCTATAAATTTAGAGATGTGGCTTAATAGGCTTAGTCACATAGATAAGAAGGAGGTGCTTGTTCTTGAATCAAAGAGTATGCTTTCAGATTTGGAAGGCATGGATTGTGGTTTTTGTATGCAGAAGAAGAAGGTAACGTTTTTTGAGGAATCTGATGTTAGTGACAAGAACAAGAAAGCCTTGGTTTTCAAGGAGAAGGTGATGGATAGAGTTCAGCACAAGGTGCAGAGGAATTCTAAGCAGAGAAAGGGTGATTTGGACAAGGGTTTGATCCAAAAGGAGCTCATGAGAAAAAGTCAGGTCTCACTAGAAAAACACAGAGACCGACGTCGGTAAGAAAATCAACGTCGGCATCCAGACAGGGACCGATGTCGGCTATGTGTAGCCCGACGTCGGTGACTCGAGGTAGATAATGACCGGCGTCAGCCAGGGCAAACTGACGTCGACAAGGTGGCAGTCACAGGGAACCAAAATTGGTCAGCTGCAGACTGAGATGTGACCGGCATCGGTCACTGAGATGAATTTTGGGTGGACAGCTAGCTATCATGGAGTCTCAAGCGCCCATATGGAGGACTGAAGGCATAAGTAAGTTCTTAAATTTGTCATTTCCCTTCTTTACACTACTTGTTGCTCACTTATGGTATAGAACCAAGAAGTTGTTAAAGAAGCAGAACAGGTAGATCTAGGAAACAGTGAGAGCTTGGCATGGATGAGGATGTGATTCCTTGGAGGAGAACCAAATAGGGGTTTTGGGTAGAGTTGCCAGCTGGAAGTAAGCACTGAGAGATGAATGGATGTTCAGGATGAAGAAGAGCGAAAATGGATATGTGAGATGGAAGATCAGGGTATATGGTCTTGTATTAGCTGCAGAGCAATGGAGGTTTGATCATTGTGTTTCTCTTTACCAGGTTGGATAATATTAGCTACATTATCCTATTTTTGTATGATGTGCTTGTTGCAAGGTTACACATACAGGTATTATTGAACTAAAAGTAAAGCTAGTTCAGGGGTGTGTCATGGAGAATCTGGGAGCAGCAAGATTCTTTGGCATGAGTGTGTTCTAGAGACATGGAGGTCTTTTTGACTTTGTTTTAGGATGATTGTGTGAGACCGGTTAGCACGCTGATGGTTCCACAGTTCACAGAATAGGAGTCTTGATTCACATAATGAGGTTAAGTGCATGGTATGTACTAAACCTGAGTTTTCCCAATCAGTGGGAGTTGTCACAAGTTTGGAGTCAATCTGGGAAAGTAATACTGAAGGGCAGTTCAGTGGGACCAGCAGCAGGTGCACATGCTATGCAGGGTCAAGTTCTTATCTACATGGTTTGTAGATGCGGATGTGGCAGGTAATTTGGATGATAGGTTTTGCACTACAGGATTTGTGGTTGTTGGTCTTCAAGAGTGATCTTGAGGAGGGATACAAAGCCAAGGGAACAAACTAGATAGAGTACAGGTACAGTTGTAACTATTTATCTCTAAGTGGGAGATTGTTAGGTTGTGGAGCTAAAAGCTTCAACTCTTTGCAAACAGTAGGAACAAAATGTTGATGAGATCCAGGAGCACCGGCATTAGCATTAGGACTGACATCGATCGTGACCAGTGCAGAAGGCCACCAGTGATGGTAGGAAGTCAGCTGACGTCGGCAGAACCAGGCAAGCAGGGACCGGCGTCGGTCACCTGTGTGTTCCAGAACTGTTCATTACACGGATAGTTAGTTAAGTGAACGAAGAGTTTGCATGTAAAGAACAGTTAGAGTCTTGAGCTGTGAGGATAATTGTCTAAATTAAGAGTCTAAGTTATTGTTTAAGTTAGGGATCTATTTATAGACCCATTGGCATGTATTGTATAAGTATGAGATAGAAAGGAAGAGTTCCTTCTGTTGTAAGATCATTGAGTTGCAGGTTGTTGCAAGCTCATAGGGGATCTACATGTAAGTTTGGTCTATTGAATTGTAGGTTGCAGGTTCATGGGAGATCAACTTGAAGTGCTATAGAGTGCTTGGTGTACTGGTAGGGTTATTACTGACTGGTTGGAGAGGTGAACACTAATTCTGTGTGTGAGTTGGTTGTTGGGACCATTTTTTGTGTAGGAGAGTGTTGTGTAGAAGAATTACTGTACACTTGAGGTGTGGGAAACCTCTGTAAGGTGGAAGAGTGTGGCAGCTCTTTGTAGTATTCTTTTCTATAAAGTGTTAATACAAGATAGTGTATTGTCTCTCATATTCTATGCTATTGGTGAATTCTAGTTACTTGTGTTTCTGGTTATTTTTGCATATTTAATTGCTTATATTTGGTAATCATACTATGCTCTTTCTGAGGAGCAAGATCCTAACAAGTGGAATCAGATCAGGTGTGTTTGTTCTTGGATTCCCCCCCTACATATACATGTTTTTTTAGGTTTTTATTTGATAAAATCAATAGTATGCCTTAGTTCTTCTTGGCAACATTTTTTGGGTGTTTGAAGGACTTGGAACAAGAGAGACAATGGCTTGGATGGAGTAGTGGTTTGGAGTTATAGATGTTTTATACCCATTTTGGAGTGATAAATTATATATTGGAGTCATTTTTTATTTTCTCACCTATTGGTGAAGTTTAAATATGGTTCAATAAATTTAAGGTGTAGTGAGTACTAATGAAGGGCTAATGCATTAGGCCTAATTGAGATATAAAGAAGGATTAAGCTTGCTTTGGGTTATGGCTGACCTATGGATAGATTTTCCCATTAATTTAAAGTATATGAGGATAATTTTATGGTTAATATGATTAATTTAATCATCTTTTAATACCAATATGGGTTAGATAAAAGAGTGGTATATATACTAGGTGTATTTGGCCTATTTGTGTGAGAGAGTGTGTGGACTAAAGTGAATAAAAGAGATCAATTAAGGAGTAGATATGTTTCATTAAGGAACATAAGAGGTTTAATATGATCATTCATGTTTTATTGATCTTGTTCATGAGATGACAAATCATTAGACCTAATAGTCTAAAGGGTGACTTGGTTGAGTAAATGAGGTAGGTGTGTCTACCTTGAGAAGAGAAGCAATTTTGCAGGTGTTAGAACAAGAGAAGGTCATAATCGGGTGTAGAAGACATCAAAGTAGTTTTGGACATCATATTAGAGGTGTTTTATTTGGTTCTTAATCACCTAGTGGGTTGTAGTCTCTTTGCTAGTTGGAGATAGCTAAAGGTCTAGTTGGAGCTAGACTAAATTGAGGGGTGGATGTTCCTTGATCAGTTGGAGCTAGTCTAAAGTATCATATTTATATTATCCTTATAGGACTTTATTCCATTGTTTTTTAGGATTGAGATTGGTTTTTCTCCCCCTAGAGGGTTTCCCACATAAATGATGTGTTCACATGATGTATGCTCTTGTTCATGCTTTAGATGATTAAGCTTTCATGTTCATGTTGCTAGATTAGATTAATGAATGATGAATGGGTTTTGAAATTTAATTTAAATTTTTGTATACTTATTCACCCCCCACCCCCTCTTATTATCTACTCTCAATAGTCAACTCCTTTGTTGTAACCCTAATCTATCCTCAACACCTAGCAACATATCAAATAAAAATGGAAATATGCCAAGTAAATTTCCATGTCCCATTTAAGTGTTGTAGGTACATAATCATGATGGTAATCAGGACTAAATGTGGTTATATTGCATGTGGATGACATAATATAAGTGATATAAGACTTCACCTCCTCTCCCTATGATAACCAATAATGGTATATGTTATAATTTAATCCTTATTGTCATATAAGTATACGTCCATAATAATTCAATAGAATAAAATGAAATAAAATAATAATTTTTAGTGTCCTTGAAAAGTGTGTAATAGATAAGATCAATGTAATAAGTGATAAAATGAGTTAGGGTGCATGTGTATATATATACTCATTTGAATTTGAATTGAAACACATTCATGCATAGGTTTACCATGGAAATTCATGAAATCCAATAATAAATACATGGGAAATCAAAACATGGTGGCATAAAGGACCCAAAAAAAATATGACCAGTCATATCACTTTTAGATCGGTTTGAAAGAGGTAATAACACTATCAAAATTCTCCAAAAATGGTCAAGACAAAACACCCATGAAACAAAGTTCAAAATGAACTATAGGATGATTGGGTGGATCTCAAGGTAGATAATTATCACATATAAAGATTTTCATGAGGAAATATAGATGATAATGGTAATTGTACCAAAAAGAGTCTAGAGAAATAAATTGAACCATTTTTTATAAGGCATGATAAATACATCATAATTACATTAATTTTACCAAAATTGGGCATCTACATAATGACCCACTTTGATATGTGTTCATGGATGTATATCAGAGTAAGAAAAAATAAAAAGTGATACCTAAGAGGATTTTAAGGATAACTTTTCATGCCTTCAAATGAATTATTGATGATCCATCAATGTTGCAATGTCAAAAACTCAAGTGTACCTAAAATAAATTGAGAATGCACATAAGTAGATAAATATATTATTAATTTGATAAAATGTAACCAAATTAAATAAATGAAATTGAAAAATAAAAAATGGAATGAATATGCATGGAAATATGTAAACCATGATGCCACATCTAAAACTCTAGAGCTGAAACTAAAAAGGGGCACATGGCCATATCTACTCCATTGATGTTCCACCACCTACCCACTACCATATATAGATAGATAGGGTCCCTCCATAGATATATAGGGTCATTAAAGGGAATAAATTCAATTATTTAAGGACCCTAACAATCCCCCCCACCATATATATATATATGGTTGATGAGAATAACTTGAAATGCACAGACATTTTAAGTTGACATGAAGAGAAAACATATACATACATACATATAAACAAACACAACCACACACACACACATGTGTGTGTGTGTGTACATTCATACATATATACATATACATATACACATATACATATAAATATACACATATACATATGCATATACATATGTATATGTATATTTATATTTATATGTATATGTATGTATATAGAGAGGGGGTCTAATTCCCTATAGGTAGGCATCGACTTCACCCATGCCATGGGGTAAGAATCTACTTTTTTAACAAAGAAGAAAACATATGGTAGATATAAAAAGTAACCTTTTTTTACTTGTAACCACTTGTAATCTATAACCCTAGATATAATAAGTTGCTTATATGGTCCCATTTTGAGGCGAGGGTTGTTTAATCATTCATTGATATTAAATGAAAAGGTTTAAACACAACACATGTAATATAGGTTGTAAGAAAAAAAAATATAATCTTTAAAACACATTTTTAAAATATTTATGCAATCACATAAATATATCATCATGTAAATCTCAATAGTAATTTGTAACCCAATACTATTATGTTACAACCAAATTTTGGAAAAGGTGTGTTAAAGGATGGAAAATTAATATACCCCAATGGTATTCATTAAAAATGGACAAATTATATGCCCCCTTATAACAACATGTTCCAATATGGAAAAAATATTGAAATTAATGTACCATATTTAATAATTACAATGTGACCAAGATCTATGAAGGAAGTTGGGTGAAATCCCATCTTAATATAATAAATTTAGGATCAAATATACACTTGGGTGCATCATGATCATAATGGTAGTAAAAAGGAAGGGACAAGTGATATTCCTCAATGTCACTACAAAGAAGGAAAATTTGTTTTCCCTAATGTAACAATATGCCATTATAAGGTTGAGATATAGAATGAAGTGCACAATAGAAGTACACCTTAATAAATGCATGTTTGAAATCATGGCATTGTAGGAAAAAAAATAATATACTTCAAGTAATAATGTGCATAATATAGATCATATTACAAAGTATATAATATCACATAGTATACTTAATCAATGCAACAATGCATAATCATGTAACAATGTAAACGAAATTAAATCATTGAAAAAAGCATAGAAATGAAATAAAACAAGCAATCAATCACACATAAGTGAAACAACTTGACAACTAGAGGATACTCTATGGATAATAAAAGATAATAAACACAAGGACAATCATGCACATGAAATTAATAAATAAATCAAAAGGGAAGCAATAGATCAAATAATGTAACCACCAAATATCCATACAACTAAGCATGTAATACGTTATATATAGAAACATATGTATAAGTAATTATATAAATATCTTTATGATGATGGAAATAAGGAATGATAGAACCATAAACCCATTTTAGAATGTCTCCAATATAGAAATGCCCTTATTAAAAGGATATCCATAGGTGTAAACAATATGAGAATATGAAGCAAATGTATGTCCATGATAATAAGTAACTTAAATAACTTGCATTTAAATAAAATAATATTGATATAATCCCATGTGTAATATTATATATGTAAACCTATGAAAATATGTAAATAAGAAATGATGTGTACCCATGTGTAACTATGTAACTAATAAATATAAAGGAAAATAAATTTGAATTTTTATGTTTTAACCATTTCATTTTATTTTATCATTTTTATAAGAATGGAACCAAGAAAGATACAAGATAAGATACATGAAATAAAAATAAATAAAGAGATAAGACAAGAGGCATATAGAATAAAGAAAGAATCCAAGAAGCATAAAAGAAAATGAAATAAATAAAAATACAAGCCAAGGGGAAAAAGTGAGAAAAGGAAAGAAGAGGAGGATTCCTACTAGCCTAAAACTTCCCTTAAAAATAAATTCAAATATTTTGGAAGGAATAGATATATGTTTTTTTTCATAATTTGCAATACCACACAAGATTTTGGAATGAGAAACAAAAATTGAAAGAAAAGGGCCAACAAAAAATGAAATAAAAAAAACAAGGGGATAAAGGAATGACATAAAAAATTGAAATCATAAAATAAGGAAAGAACATAAATATCAAAATAAGATCAAATATGTAACAATAATTAACTCAAGGTAGGAGAGAAATTAAAAGTTATAAGGTGGCATGAAGGACTCAAAATCAATACACGACACTATAGAAAAATCATTGGAGAGATACACAAATTATATGACTGATAGAAAAATAAGCTATGTATAATATATGTTTTTCATTGAATCACATGAGATAGGATAACAATGCTAATTTATAACCCAATGTAAATTTTGATAATAATTTACCTATTTCACTTCATGATTAACGTTTAAATATCTTATGTATAATGAATGTGATAAGTTATACATGTCACTAGTAGAATCCAAAACGTAACATGACCTATATGGTAGTTTGAATCATCATCACTAATATTATCTAAAATATAATCATGAGTTTTAGAGTAATTTGAATCATCATCACGAGTAGAGTTATCACAACAATCAATTGAGAGAGCTATTTTACCCTCTTTAAAATAAGCATCTTTTTTAATCACATGTGATAAACACATAATAAATTTACCTTAAACAAGATGTTTTTATAAGACTACATTGTGAAATGGATGGGTTGGTATTATAACTCTATATGTCTTTACTTGAGGTTATATTACTTTATATTTAGGAGGCACTGTGGGTAATACCTCATATTTTCATTGATTGGGTGACTTGTAATATGTGCCTTGAATAATAATTACTTTTTAACCATCCACGATATTTATCCATTGGTGTAATGTGGAAGGGATAGCTTGGATTTTATTAAGCCTTGTGAATCCAAGTAATAGATCATATGTCCCATTATTTGACAATGTATGAAACCACACTAGAAGGTTCTTAGGACATAGGGTGATATGTAATGTTATACTTATAAAGAGGTGTTAGTGTATTAATTTCATAGTATTTAAGAAGCATTGTTGTACCAATTAAGTATAATAGTAAGAAATGAAATTATATAAATGTCTAAGATTGAATGATTCTCAACCATAAGTCTATATGTTAACTTAGGATGTGAATCAACAAAATTTTGTATTAATAATGGATGATTCTTGGAATCATATATTGTAATATCATGGTCATATAAATTATTATATTAAACTTATTTATCCACACCTATGACCATACCTAATAAACCATCTAGGATATGAGAATTTGAAACTATCAATTTTTGTGTATTTATTACCATGCAAACATTATATTTATTTTAAATATCATGATTTGTAAGTGGACTGGTGAAAATTTTCAAATGTTTATTTTGTGAAGTGATTGATTCATTCAATGTAATATTCTGTTCTTCCACTTTAATAAGGTTGTTATCAATTATATCATGAATCTTATTTATTAATGAAAAAAAATATTGGTAGTATGAATTGAAGATGTATGATAATCACATTATGAATTAAAATAATAATTTTTAGGTAAAGGATAAGATGATTTCACCTCATGCTATGGAGGTAAAAAAAATCACATTAAATTTAATAAATCAATTAAGCACTTGGTGAAGACTTTTAATAGAGCATGTAAATTGCTTATGCTCTTAAGAGAGAAAGACCCACATATCAAGTGGTTGAGATACCATTTTTAATATATTTTGTCCTCATTATTGTCTTGAAAAATAGGAATTTCATTAGCCTTATATTTGAATGTTGTTTTCCTTGATATTTGGAGCACTACACATAGGGGAACTAGTCCCATATTTAAGCATGTTGGCATATAAAATCTTGATCTCATTGTAATGAAATGTATGAAAAATATCATTTAAATATGGATACATGTTGAACATCACTTTGTACTTGATAGGTTGAAGTATCCTTTGATATAAAATACTCTTGAACTCACTATTAGGTATTTGGTTTATGCAATGGGATAAGATCAACCTACAACTATCTTATCTCTAAATATATGAACTTAAATAAGGTTAATAAAAGAGATCCCAATGATACTTTTTGATTTAGTATATGAAAAAATTAATCAATAAACCTAGCAATATGATCACCTAAAACAAAATGTCAAAGGAAAGGATTCCAAATCCTTTAGGACAATAACACAATAAAATGTATCTAACTATATCTCTATTTATAAGTAGTATAATATTTTAAATCAGGATTATAAACATAAAAATAGTTAAGGAATCATGGTAGGAATGTGGCAGGCTATGATACCTTAAATGGATAGATGTAAAGTTCAACTAATCCTATATCCACACTAAGTATAAGTGTAGATAAAACTTAAATTATTATACACACTCATTGAATAATAAATTATGAAACTTTTATCTAATCAATGAAATATCTAGGGTTATAGTATAAATAATTTGAAGAGGACCCATCAAGCCTTAATCTCCCCCTTGACTAATGGTGTTTTGCAAGAGATTTTTGTGGTTTTGAAGATATAAAAGGTTAAGTGAAATTTTAGGCTAGAAGGACTCCTCCTAATGAATATCTAAGACTCCATCAGATAATAAATGTATCCTTTTTGGAATGAAATGGTAGCTTATATTATAGTGATTAATAGCCCTAAACCATCCTGAATGTTAAGATCATGTCATTGACCTACCATGATTTAGTTACAAATGGAATGAATGACCTCAAACTATGTCATCATAGCTGATATAGTCATGAAAACCAAGTCAACACATTTAGACTACATAAATCAGGTTGATGTGGTAGGTAAGGGATATGTGTCAAATAAGACTACATTAGACCAGATTGATGTAGTAGTAAATATAGGTATTGATATAATTGGAGGATTTAATATATAAGGATATAAGTAGGGTATAAATTATGAGGAAGATATAATTAATATAGGAATGATAGATAATAATATCTCTCAAAAAACACCAAATTCATACCCACCCCTTTTGCACCCTTTAACGCATACAATCAAGGATATTGAAACTTAATAGGTTAATGTAAGAAAAATATTTAGTAAATGATAAATGAAAAAGTATTATTTAGTACATATTCCCCAATTAAATCTCATCATGTGTCGCAATAGTGTAACATGGGATTGTGCTCTAATAAAGAACATAATAATATAAAAACTAAAATAATTAAAAATGAAATATTGAAATGAATGTTGAAAGGAAATGTTTGATAAATAAATAATTAAAATACAATGATACATGAATTTAATTATAATTATCATTAATTAACTACATTCTAAAATCATAGTCTCAATTTTGAATGGTGCAATAACGGTATTATAAAAAATTGTAGGGATATAAGACTAGAAATCAATGCAAACAAATGAAAGAAGGCCAAATAATATGGAAAACTCTACAAACTAAATGAATCACTTATAAAATTGGATATACAAAATGACAAAGGCTAGGTTAGAACCAAAATACCAAGAAAAAAATAATAATGATTAAAGGTATTAATATGTAGCTAAATATCCAAGGATATTAATGATCGAAAGACCCAAAAATGCATCTAAAGTAAGAAAATTAATAATCCAAATCAAACCAAAGGAACAAGAAATTAAATACTGACACCAAAATTAATGTAATAAAATTAATAATCCATAAACAAATATTTAAAAACGTGAAATATTAATGATAACAACATTTATTAAAGAGAATTAACAATCTATACTCAATCAAAAGATGGGGAAATGATGTAAAAATCATGAAAGGGAGAAACGAGTCCTAGTGCTCTATAAAAAGGATGAACACAAAATTAAAAGTCTAAAAAACTAATATAAATCTTATAAAGATAAGGAAATAAACAAGAGAGCATCTTGTAACAACTCAAAGATATAGCTTTTATTCTAATGATGAATAAACTAAAACTATTGAATTTTTACCAAGTCAAAAGTGGTAGATAATAGGAAGTATCGATGAAGTCTATTAAACAACCTTCCAAACCTAATATCCCTAGTGGAAATTTAACTCCCCTATGAATCAACTGAGCTATCCATTCCATTTCATTCTATTATATATGATTAATGAGTAGATAAAGATGGGATTAGGGGCATGAAACCTCTTGATTCACCACCATAGGTTGATATTAACCACCACCTAACCTATTGATTGATTTAGGGCATGGGGATCATGATCACCTAGGTAGGTCTCACTATGGTGAATATAGAGAATAGATATCTTCCCCCTACTAGTCAATACCCCCCAATAAAAGTGGGAATAAGATTTAGAAAATAAGCCTACCTATCAAGGGGTAAAATGAAATGGGTGGTGGTGGAAGAGCACAACACCAAGGTGAATACACAATCTTTACTAGAAACATGAAACTTGAAACAAGTATGGAAGACTAATATACTTTAAAAATTAATGACTCGAGAGAAAATTACCTAGAGACATAAGTTTGGGATAATTAATGAAGTATAAAGATCATCCCATGAAGGATAGTATGCATGAAAATTATAAATATCTAACCTTTCCACAATGTGTTCCCTATTCATCAAGACACCTTATAGGGTTGTTTTTCTACTATGAAGATTAGGTGCTTATGTGACAAAATAGGTGGTACAAAAATATATAATGTTATAAGAGACCTCCTACCTCAGTCTACTATCATAACACATCCCAATGGACCTCAATTTTATCATGATGGTAACTATGGATCTTGAGCTTCAACTAAGATAGGAGATGTGGCAAATAAATATCATGTATTTTAGTATGATATAAATTTTAAAAGTGTATTTGCATTTTTATCATTGCATTTTCTTATATGATATGGATTTTAATTTTTTGGATTTTTCTATTCCTCCTCTACATGGATTCAAAAATTAGGGCATGGTTACTAGGAAATACTATCATAAATGAGCTTATACTTGGTAACTATAGAAGAGGATCGAAAAACCATGGTGTATAAAACTCCTATGCTTACACATGAGAAAAAAAATTCAATCTTAAAACTAACCTTGGTGGGCACAAAGTGATGTTAAATAGGGGATAATGTAAAGGAATATAAAAATATTAGGTTGTGCGAAGAACAAAAAATTTATAAGGAATAATGATACAATGACATGTAGGCATGAATAATAATCATAATAAATGGTAAATGTGAATGAATACATGAGGATAGACTACTATGGTTTTACCACAAAATAATATGATTGATTCTAAGTGTAGGAGAACATTAATCTTGACTGTCACCTTATCTTTTGAGGATGATGCTTATATAAGGTTGGTAGTAGAATCAATATATGTAATAAAATTATGGGTGTTTGTGAGGAAGGCTTGGTATTATATAATGTCTTACAAGGAAAATTTTAAACTACTAATCCTAAAGGCATTAAAAAAAACCCTAAAGGGGTGTATAAAATGAAATAAGACCAAAATAATGAACAAAAGTAAACAATAATAGATTTAAAATATGGGAATTTATGAGGAATGAATAATCCTATCTAAGGTCTCATAATAAAACTAACAAAATAAAAAACCTAGAGGTGTAAGTAATGACAAAAAGACCTAAGGACATAAGGTAGGTGTTAGGGATAATATGTAGAATCTAGAAATGCATAAGTGTGGTAATGAAATCTAAACATGAAATATATGTTAGCTCCACAATATATAGATAAAACTAATTATAATCATACAAGTAATAAGTATTGAAAAATAAAAACTATCCACTAAAGTAAATCTATGATAAACATGTATCTAATAAAAATAATTATTCAAAAATTGAGCATATGTTAGTTCTTTGAAGATATATCCTCTATTGGTTTGTAATATATAAGTACTAATCCCAAGGATGTATTTGAATAAGGACATTACCACTTTGGGGTTTACTTGCCCTTTTTTTCATGTGTGTAATCTAGCCTAAGCATAAGTCTCCAACATATAAATTATGTACTTTGACATTTTCATTAAGTTGCTTAGCTATGTGAGATTTATATTGGTGATTATGTTGTGTAACATGTATACATCACTTGTCAATAAAATATATGGCCTTAATATGGGATTCACAAATCTATTAATTAGGGATGATGCCATGAAGATATATGTGTAAGGTAACTCAAATTATAATGGTATGATATTTTTAGAGCCATAAGCTAATAATAAGGGAGTTTCCCTAATGGAAATATGAAATCTAGTATGATAAGCCTAAAGTGTGTGGTAAATATTGATGTTCCACTCAAAACGAGATTCCCTAATAGTATTTTTTTCAATATCTTGTTAATTGTTTTTTAGTGGATTTAGATTTATCATTACAATGAGTGTGATAAGGTGTGTAAAATTTTTGTGTAATTTTTAATCTTGCACATAAATGTATCATGTATTTATTTTTTAAGTTTCCACCATTATCAAAGATGATGGTGTGAAGAATTCAAAAATGACATATAATTTGATTAAGAATAAATTGTAGATAGTGAAGCTAGTAACATTTGCAAGGGGAATAGATTCAACCCACTTGGTAAAGTATTTAGTGGTAGTAATGATGAAGACATGGCCATCATGTGATCTAGGTAAATTTCCAATGATATTTAATCCCTGCATATAAAATGGCCAAGGAGACTTCAAGGTTTTAAGCTTATCCAGATGAAATTGAATTATACCATCATGAATATGGAAAGCATTATGTTTTTTATCCAATATGATGGCATATATTTCAAAAATAGGCCATAAATATGTCATGTGTAGGCATTTTGAGGTTGTAGTGTGTCTACTACATTGACCACTACAAATTCCCCCATGTGCTTGTTCAAGTAGATAATGAACTTCATCTTGAGTAATATAATGAAGCAAGGTACCTTCACCATCTTGGTAACAAAATATGTTGTGTTTGAGTACATATTTTCTATCTTGATTGTGAAGTCATATATTTGTATACAATCTAGTCTCTAGAAGATAAATATGATACTTAAAAAATTAAATGATATCTTTGTACCATAGGGTTTGTTGAGTAGATACATCCTCGATATGGTAGATAAGAAAATAACTCTTGGATTGTAGAGTAAAAGGTGACTTCCTCATTTGTATGATATATTATGAATCATGAAGTGTTTGATGAGGATGAAAAATATAGGTTGATGAAGCAAGAAAATAATCTATTACATTTTATTCTAATGGGATTGCTTTAATAGTAAAATATTTAAATTATTTAGTTAATGTGGAGATAAGTAGATAATATGTGATAATATTTTCAATTTTTCATTGATATTCACCACTAACTTGATGACATATAAGTTGTGAATCTCCTAAGGCATGTATGTATGGGAATGTCTTAGTTGGTTGTTTTCATCCCTAAGATAAGGGCTTCATATTCAACCATGTTATTAGTTAATTAAAATTTAGGTCAAAAATCTTAAGGAATGATTTTACTATGAAGTTCAACTAAGACATGGCCTACCTTAGCTCCTTGAATACATTTGCTTCCATCACAGTGAAGTGTCTAAGTGTCCTCATACAAGTTGATTGTAACTCTAGGTTCATCTATGATAATTTTGGTTTTAGGTTTATCTATTTATTATCTTCAAAGATATATGGCTCAATATCAGTGGTGAGATCATGAAACTATTCTTTGAGATAAATGTCTTTATAATACCTTTAAGGAAAAGAATATCTTGGTCAAGAATAACATCTTAAAGGTTATTAGTAGCTAGTGTAGGTTTAATGTCCAGTTTATCAGTGATCACTTGAATTTTGATTAATTTTTTCATAACAAATCTTAATTAAAATTCCATTAAGAGTACCATTCATTTTCCATTTTTATCTCCATGTAGGAAAGCTTTAGAAAATAAGTCTTGAAAGGGGTCAAAATGCACAATGACATAAGTGGTCTGATAAAGCATATAGTGACGAATATTTTTTTATATGAAGTAGATGGAAAGGAAGTCATATTATAATTTTTTGTAATGGATCTCATACTCTATCAAGCCATCATTGATTTATTATATGTCATATTCTCTACTAGATTCATCTTGTTGAGCAATCATTGTTCCAATTGATATGGGAGTAGATGAGGAGTAAAAACTGACTTGGTAATAATTGGAAGGTGGTTAAAGAGTATGAGGATGAAGTAATTATTCCTTCATGTGATCAAAATTTTTTTTACATATGTTGGTTTTTTTGAGATAAACACCATTCTTTAGGGGTAAATTTACCAAATAGATACAGTAATTCATGTTGGGGATGAATCATCACATTCTCCAAAGTTTCCCAAGATAGGTATAAATGTCTATAATATTTCAATGAATATTAATGGTGATTATATCCTTGATTTTAATGGGATAAACATCAATCCCAATTAGGGAAACTATAAATCCTAAGTGTTTTCTAGAAATGACACTACAAACACATTTGTGAGGATTGAGCTAAACTTTGTATTTGATGAGTTGATCAATGATGATATCAAGGTTATGAAGGTGGTTTTAATGATGTTTATATTTAACATTAATATCATATACATATATTTTTATGATTTTATGAATAATATCATGAAATATATGGGTCATTTCACATTGGTAAGTATCACCGACATTTTTAAGGCCAAACAAAATCTTACCATAGAATAGGTGCCCCATTCAGCGATGAAATTATATTTATATTGATCTTAAAGAGAGAGGTGAATTTTATTATATCCCATAAAACCTCCATGAGAGATAATGTCTCATAGTTAGTTTTATAATCCATAATGGAATCAATTCATGGTAAAGGAAAGTTATATTTATGATAGGCTAAGTTGATATTATGAATGTCGATACAAATGTAAATGACCATGATCAATTTCTTGAGAACAAGAATAATTTTAGATGCCCATTTTGAGTAATCTACAAGTTTGATAAACTTAGAATCTAAGATCTTGATGATTTATTTATGACAATGTATAAATATTAGGAGGAAATTTATGTTACTTTTGATGTATCAGTTTTGCACTGAGATAGGTGATGATGTATGAATAATGACACTATGGCTAATACCATGCATGTCTTCATATGACCAAGTAAAGGCTTCATGATTTTTTGCAAATAATAAGTTATATTTATATTTCTATTTTGGATGAGTTTATTTAGAAACAAGAATGGGCCTTGGAGACACGATGTTACCATAATTGATTGCAATAATTTCCTTAATAAGAATGACATTTCCATCTTGGAAATTATTTAGATATAAAATAATATTGGAAATAGTATGTATGTTAGGATTGATACTAGTAATGAAATTATTTAATCAAGAACCCTTTTCCTAAAAAAATCCAATCTTGTGTTATTGGTGAGGAAGTTGAGGCTCTCTAGCATGGAATAATACTATGATAGATTCATCATTATGAAGTTTGGGTAAAGGTACATTACTTAAAGATATACAATATGATCTACTTTTATATCAAACTCAAAATGGATTTGTCATATAAAAGTAGATTTTACATCTATGGTAGTGTTGAGAGGGAAAGTAGAAATTATAGAATTTGATTGTTCAATATCAATCTAGCTGATATAGTCTATTTTGGTGGAGTTGGGATGGAATGTATTGATCTATTTGATATATTTGGAATTAATATTAATAATGGTGATGGCATAGGACTGATCTATGTAGATGATTATTGGTGATTAGGTAAAATAAAATGTATCTATGATAGATGATAATTTGATGATGTATTTAGAAGATGAAGGTTAGATTTATCAAGTTGGCCAATACATGTTAAAGTCTGGGAGACAAAAAAATAGTATTGAGTTATTTGATACTATGGGGAGTATGTAATATAGGCATAGTGGTATCAAGGTAGATGAATCTATCAAATTAAGAGGTGGTAAAAATTTATTGTATAACCCATGGTGTATCTATCAATGGTTGATTAATGGGAGGGACATGACCTTAAGCTTTTGATTAAATATTGGTATAGTCATATGATATATGAAAGACATGAACATCATGGTTGAAGGCATGCATTTTTTGTGAGAGTATTTTGATAATGCATAACATCTAAGTCTTATTATTGAACTTGAGATATGATGAAATAAAAATCATGAGAGGGAGAAATGTTACATGCATGAAAAATAGGATGATCAATTTTATCAGGAATATCTATAATGGATACATCCATGTTATTGAAAGTGAGAAGGGATATGGATAGAGGATTTTGAAAGAGTTTGTCTAATACATACTCATTGCAAGTGATATCATTGTCTATGTAATAGGATTCATTAGCATTGCTTGGTAGATAAATTTTAGTATCATCATGAATTAAAGGAATGGACCTATCTTGTGGAAGGATATAAGGAAGGAGGCATTCCAATATATAAGGAGTTAATCAAGTAGTATTGAAAATGTTTTAAAATTCATTGGGTTTGTCATCATCAGAACATGAAAGAGTGATAAGTAGATCAAGATGCGTTTTTAAAAACTTAGGAAGAGGTGGAAATTTAATATAAGCAGTAGTGGGAATGTAGTATTTAGATTTAATATTGGTAAGTTTGATGATCCAAAGGTTGGGATTTGCCTCATGCTTATAACATTTTCCATTAAGGATGAATTTTTATACATTGGCTACCAGAAAATGTGATAGATCTCATGTGATGAGTCCATATACAGACTAAGAGTATGTTGTAATATAGTGGAATATATAAAACCATAATCTTGGTGCATAAAATTTTGGGTCTAATAATGAGAGGGAACCAAATGAAACCAAGAGGATTTTGATTGGTTTTATCAAATCCATAAAAAGTGAGTAGATTTTGCTTAAGATTATATTTAGAGTATCTTATCTATTGGAGTAGCCAAATATGGGTAATGTTAATGCATGATCTTCATCCATAAATAATTTACTTAATAAGGTATTTTTTATTCCAATCTTAATGAAGAGGGGTGCGTCATTGGCTGAAAAAAAGATTTCTTCATTAACCATGTCTTATTTAGGAAAATATATGGAGGGTTTCATAGAGGAATAAAATAGAGAAATGGTTTCAGTAGAATAAAATTTTGTAGGTTTGGGACCTTTGGAATTTTAAATATTTATATCAAAATCACTAGATGTTGGTTATTTGATGTCTATAAATTATTTCAATAGGAACTTATAGTGATAAGGATAATATCTTACTAATTCCATTAGAGGAATTTCACAATGCATAGAGTTAAGTTTATATAGGAAACTCCATTATGGTTTATAGGAAGAACTAGAAAAAGTATTATATTTACTACATAATTATGTTCTTACTATGGATGGAATAATTATGTCGAGGCTCTAATGGTGGAGTCAGATCATCACTAGTGAGTTTATTAGAAGAGGAAGTAGGATTAGTTGTAGTATTCTTAAGAATTTTTTCATTAGTAGAGGGATTCTTATGTTTAGTAACATGTACTTTGTGAGAAGGATTATATCACTAATTGAACTTGGTCAAATTCACACATTGGTAATTAGTATAATGTTGGTCATAAATTTGTATCAATAACACTAACATTTTCATTGAAATGTTTTATAAAGGGATCTAAAGATTGAAGATATTCCTTATATTTATGATTTTTAGATGTGGAAAAGGTTTCATTCTGTTTAGAATATTTAATATGTTCATTATATAAATTTTAATCATAGCATCATGATCAAAATTTTCTCCAAACATGAGGGAAAATGAAAATTATAGAAGGGCATGATATGTCTCATGAGATTGATCAATGCTGATGTAAAACCAACAAATTTTTTTATGGTTGTATCATGATGGACGATTAGTATTATTATGGATAAAATGTTTATATATAGATGTAAATGTCTTCATTTCCACCACACTAAAGGGAGTGTAGGAGGTAAGATAACTATCTGAGTTGGTTACTCCTATTTTGGGTCCGAGGAATCTTGGATTGAGGAGTGTTAATGGTGGTTACATTAATTTAAGTTTAGAAAGATTATTATGTGGGATTATGATAAGTTTATAATTGAGCCATAAATAAATCTTCTATTTTTTATTTATCAAAGGCATCTTCTAAATTTTATGGATAAAATATCATCACCTTGTATTGAAGAGAGGATTTGGGGGTGGTAATAAAGAGTTTAAATAGATTATCACTCATGATATGGTATGATTTGTGAGATAAATAATTCCATCATTTGATAAAAGTGCATGAATATTCGTTAGTAAGTTGATTAGCATTGATGAAATGGCTAAGGCTATTTTTAGGAAGATCATTACGTTGAAATTCCTCGATGAGATAATTAACTAAATATTATATTTTTAAAATGGAGTGTCTAGGAAGTTGGTTATACCATTCCAACACATCTACTATTATATTTTGAAATAAATTTATTATTGGAAAAGGTATTAGGTTGGACCCATTCCTTATAAATATTTACAAAATATTTAAGGAAAAGAATAGGATCTTTAGTCCCATATTTTTTTAAGTTGGAGATATGTTTCCAATGTCTATGGACACAATTAAGGGAGCTAAAGGTTAATTATGAAGATGTTTTGTAATTATTTATATATGGGAGGTTTAGGGATGATATTCCCATTAACATATTTAAGAGGAAGTGGAGGAATTTTTATATTTTTTAGGCATGATGACTTGAGGCTGGCTAGCCATTTTTAAGATGTGATTTTGCATTTGTATAATTTTGGAACTATTAGTTGTTTGCATGATGTTCATATGTTGAACCATTTATGCAAGGATTTAAATTATAATAACAGGTGGGTTTTTATGAGAAGTGATAATAAGGGGATTACCAACATTAGTATTGAGAGGAAGATTCCCAATATTGGTATTAGGTTTCTCAATTATAGTAGAGGAAGAAGGGACCTTAGATAAGTTACCATTTTTCTAGGAGTGTAAATGGTATTACCATCAAGGTTTATAAAGATGCAAGAACTCTATAGATCATACTTTTGGCTAATTTTTACCATATTTCATGAAATATATCTGGGTGGATTTTAGGAATAATTACAACATAAAGTTTTGGTTTTAGTGGTGGACAAGGTAGGTAAGAAATAGAAACCCATGTAAAATATGAATGGGTTGAGACTCACAAGTAAAATCCTAATAGGTGACATTATGATGCTAAAAAAGGCTAAATTGTATGTGGTAAAAAGGGGTGATAACATAAAATAGATGGTATCAAGTTTGACTGATGTAGTCAATTTTTTGAGTATGTCAAAAAAAAGAGTATCGAGTTGGTTGATAAAATATAATGAAAATGGTGGCATAATGGCAATTAGAAAAGACTAACTAGATTGGTATGTTTGATGTAGTAGCCTAAATAAGGATTTGGATCAGACTATACTAAGTTGGCCAATATAATTATTGAAATAAAGTGGCTTAAATGATAAAAAAATTATATATAGCTACACAATATAGGAAATGTGAAAATAATAAAAAATATACTGTATCAAAATATTTGATGTAGTCTATAAAGTAAGTGGATATAAGATGATCAATAAATTGACTCTATCGAACTGATCGATGCAGTCAAGGATGCAAAAATAAGGGATTGTATGAATTTGGTTAATGTAGTCCATTCACATATATAATTTTATTGATTTTGGTTGATGCAATTACAATAAACAACATAAAACTTTATCGATTCAGCTGATGTAATCTAAAATCAACATACAATATCAAGCAACAAATTTAAAGATAATTATCTTTGCTAACTATTTTTCTAAAAACAATATTAGGTATGTTTACTAAAAGGATTTGTCTGATAGTGTGGGATCTCAAATATACTTGTGTATTGATTAGTTTCAGCCCAATATTTTATAGAATTAACTACATAATCTAAACCATGCCTATAACCCACTAACTCCATTATATAGGGTATGGTGAGAGTAAATTCATTAGGATATATTCTCCTCTCAGGTGCACCACAAAACCAAATATATCTCTTGGTTTCTTAAGGTTCAATAAAAGTGGAATCATATGCATTTTTGAGATACCATGAGGTACATGTAAACTAAATCCTATGTTTAGTATTGTATTATGGCTACAAGTATTGGGGTTAGTACCACGATGTCTATAAATAGATCACCAAGTAGCTCTTCATGATAGTCATTAAGTAATTTGAAAACTATTAGAACATAATTTCTAGGGAAATCTAAACAAATAAAAAATATAATTTTTAATTCAATATTGAAAACCAATTTGTATCATTTATTGAATTGAAATAAAATGCAACCAACTCAAAATTAAATGTTTGATTAATATTTCAAATGAAAAATAAATTTATTTTGAATATGATTGAAAAGAAAGAAATAAAACTATATCAAGGTTGATCTAAGTATTTGTACACACAATACATAACTATATTAAGTTGATCAATGTAGTCTATGCAAATGCAAAATCACAAACAATATCAAAACTATATTGAGTTGTTCGATGTAATTTTATATAAAAAGGGTTAAACATATAACTCTATCAAGTTTAGATGATATAATTAACTATAAAAATCATAAATTATCACATAATTGTATCAAACTATTAGATACAATTTTCAATAAAATAAGAAGAGATAGAACTATATAAAAATATTCAATACAATTAGGTGAGGATTTAAATCATGACAAAGTTGTATTGTGTTGTTTAATATATTTTGTTGACAATGTGAGTGATCAAAACTGTATTTATATATTTTATACTATTAGCTAAAGAGGTAAATGAAATGGTGAGATTCATGTAGGGTTCACCATAATGTATTCAATGAGCTAGGATCAACCTATAACTATCATATCTCTAAAGTTCTGAATTCATATATGGTTGCTCAAAAAGATGTTAATGATACTTATTGATTAGATATATGACCAAAATCATCCATAAAACTAGCAAGATGATCACATACTACACGATGTCAAAGGAAAGGGTTCTAAATATTTTAGGCTAATAACATAATTAAATAGCTCTAACTAGATCTATATTTGAAATTAGTCTAATACTATAAACAAGTAATGTAAGGGAAAGGGTTAAAAACATTAAAATGGGTTAGGATCCATGGTAGGAAAATAGGGGCATAACATACCTAAATTGAATAGATGTAAAGTTTATTCAATCCTATAGCCACATTAATTATAATTTTATAGAAATATTAAATAGGATGCACCTTTATTCAATAAGAAATTATGAAAATTCTACCTAATAAATTAAATATCTAGGGTTAGAATATACTTACCTTGAAGAGGACCTATCGAGCCTCAATCTCACCCTTGGCCAATGGTTTTTGTTAATATATTTTTGTGGTTATGAATATCTCAAAGGATTAATCAATATTTAGGCTAAAATGACTCCTAATTAATCTCCAAGACTCCACAAGACATGATTTCTTATAAGACAAGATCACAAGCAATAACTCCTCTAAGTGTAGATGAAGCCAAAAGTGCAAGCATTAACAAATTATGATGAATGCCTCTCTTTTGGAATGAAATGGTAGATTGTATTTATAATGATTAATAGACCTAATCCATCCCTAAACTTACATCAAAATCATCACCCCTCCATGATGTAGTTCAAAATCGACCAACTAACCTCGTGTTATGTCAGCCTAGATGATATAGTTGTAAATATCAATCTAACATGTTCAAAACTACATCAATCAAGTTGATGTCTTAGGGAAAGGAAAAGTGTCAAATAATACTACACAAGGTGGGGTTGATGTAGTAGTAAATATAGGTATTGATATAAATGAAGGATGTAATATAGAAGGAGATAAATATGGGATCAATTCTAAGGAAGTTATAGTGGATATAGGAATGAAGATAGATAAAAAAATATCACTCAAAAAACACCAAAGTTTTTCCCACCCCTTTCCAAATTCATTTTTTAAGTCATTAACTTATGGAGATTGAATCTCAATAGGTTTTTACAAAATATGTCAGTAAATGATAAAGTGAAAAATATTATGTATATAGTTGGTGATACATATTCATAACCATTATTTTAAATTTAATAGCATACTCAATAATAATCTTATTAATTCCTTGTTTAATCTACATAATTTATAAACACATGACCTTTTTATAATGTTTATATGAAAATTATCTAATAAAATATCAACCAAAGAATTGAAATAATGATCAAAGCTTAATTATAGTGCATAAAAATAATTCAAGGAATAGTCCTTGAAAATTCTGGGAAAGATTATTCAAAAATAGATATTTTTCACAAATTTAAAACATGAGTCATATAAATATTAAATATGATGTCAAGGATCACCCTTTCCATTAAATACTTCAAATGACCTCATGAACGAATTGGATGTATAGTATCTTGTGAAACAATAGGAAAAGGGTATATAAGGATCTCATAAACCAATGGGATGTGTTATATCTCATGAGAAGTGACCATATCACTTAACCTTTGGGATCCTTGATGTTTTTTTAATTTAAACTTTAATATTTTAAATATTTTCTCAGAGCAATGCATCTTGATATGTAGAAGATAAATTAAAATTAAAATGTGTAGGAGTAAACACTTTAGGGTTGTGATCAAGACAATGACCAAAATATGTATCTTGAAATTAAGTTGAGAAAGTCTGTAAATAGCATGAGGCACAAAAGAAACATGAAAATGTAAAGGAATAGACATTGTAACCTATATTAATTAGTAGGTGGATGCACAAAATAAGGTAAAAAAGGACCACTAGCCTCATGACCTAATGTAGAAGGATATAATCTCTAGTAGGTGCAATACAAGCATTTAAAGATTCATGTGTTTCATTTACTTCATTAGGTGTATATTCCTTAACTATTTTTTTTAATTATTTTAAGACTATGAATGTATCACTTAATCAATTAGGATAATCATTAATATTTTTTAAAAAGTAAGTGTTTTTACTCTTTGTTTATCTACTTCATCATTATCTATTTCATTGTATCCACTATCATCACTATCATTCATATCATGATTATAAAATCCATTGACATCAAAAGCCTATCATTTTTAATTTATGCATTTCCATCATTAATGATTATATCATTGGTATTATCATCTATCTGTGTACCAATATAAGGAGCATGAATATCATTAATAATTTATATTTTTCATTTAATATATATATATATATATATATGAGTACCAAGCAAAGGAATTTGAATCAAATTAACATTTTCAAAACTCAATCTATAACTTCACCTAATATGTGTTGTAGATATATATTTTTGAATTGGTATAATATAAAAACATAAAGAACATGAAATAAATTAGGGTTAATGATATTTTATAATAAATTCAAACCCTTGACAAATCATATTTTAAATAAGCACAACAACAAACCCAAGAGGGAAATAGAGCATTTTTTATTTTATCAGGGAAATAATTAGGTTTTAAAAGGATCTTGCAACCGAATAGTTAAATAAGTATCAAAGTAAAATAGATTAATCCCCAAGGGCTAAAAACACTACAAATGAAACACAAGGAAGAGCAAAAAATGTAAAGTAGCAGTCCAAAAAAAATAATATAAAAATGAAATTACTCAAGGGGCATAGTGTCCTCTATTAGTTCCTTGTTTAGGGCCTTATCCTCCACCTTGTCCTCCATATTTTCATTGATAATTATTTCATGGGTCCTTGTGCATAGGCCCTCAACATTATCCCAAAGGAAGCTCATCCTTGGTTTCTTTTGAGCCTTCTTTTCTAGGTTATTCTTAGGATAGTTTACTAGAGGAAGGGGTTTGGGGGAGGGTTTCAAAATCTAATGAATCACTACCTTATCATATCCTTTCTTGTTGGGTGGTCCTCCACCTCATTCAACTATATAAATTCCTATAGCACCTTCCTAACTTCTCTGTTAATAGAATTCCATTCCTTTATTAGGGTACCCAAATTGATTTTTGCATTGAATTAATCTAGTTGTCTTTTGTTTTTTTAGATCAAATCAGTCAAAATGGCCTTCCCATTCCATGGAGACTCTGCCTTATCTATATCTTCCAATAAAATGGGTTTAGGTTTATTTAAAATGAGCTAAAAGGGGATATCCTTTATAAATATTTTATTATTGGGGCTTGCAAGGGAGGGGATAAGAGGGTGGTAGGGAGAACTTGGATTTGTGTCTTCATCAAGGATTCCTTCTCAACATAAGACCCCCTTAGTGGAAATTATTTCCCTCTCATGGTCTCAATGTGCCTGACCAATAAAAATATAAGCCCTTAATGAATTATGGCATTAACTTCACTAATTTGGAAGGCAAGGACAATGATCTCAAGCAATTTTAATTAAAAAAATGGAAAACTAATTATATATCCTTGAAAGTGGTTTAGTAAAAGGAAATTATGTGAGAATATGAGAATGAATTTATCTTCCAATGTTGAATACTTCATAATCTGGAGGCAAGCATCTGGCTAGTACCTCGACAAGTCCATCCTTAAGAACCCCTTTTTATATGTCTTTAGAACCTCATTCATTTGAAATAATTTTTAAATAAAATAAATAATTTTGGATTGATCCTTGAAATCCTTTGAGCCCTCACATAACATCCCTATAACCTCCCTAATGACCTCCTCTATAATAGAGATTATGATGCCCCTCATTTCCACCATTCATTTGTTCAAAGTTGAGACAAATTCTTTGGAAAGGTATGTATCATGTCTAATGATACACTTCATGTAATCAATAATCCCCCCCTTACATATATTCCTCCATACCTTTTTTTTTGCCTAAGCCCCTATATAGGAGAGTGGCTCTACCATGTCCTTGTCTCTACCCATGCTACACAAACAAGTGATTAATTTGTTTGGGTGATGAGATAAATTTGACTTCTTCTATTTTTGTCTACTATTATTGGTGGGTTTGGGGTATAATTTAAAAGTTCTCTCCCTTATCATGGAATTAAATTCCCATGCATGATTATGATGACTCATCATGAGTGTGAAGGCATGTCACATGGGGTGTATTTTTTGCACTTGTGTCTAATAACATCACTTCCTAAGACATGATTATTTCATTTTGAATAGATTTTCTGACATGTGGTGAGATGTGTCTACTTTTGTGATAGATAGATAAAATGGGGAGACCAACCCTTACATTGGCTAAAATATCTACCACACTATTTCCCTCATGGTAACTATGTATGATAGAATGGTTCCCTAAATTGTTAATCGGTCCCATGACATCATCAATGAGGGATTTTATTATGTGTGAGGGAGTGTTCTTCCTAGATAAAGTTTCGAGCATGTTTAGGTAATCACCTTCTATGATCAATATGTCAAATTTGATCTATGCTTCCATCTGAATGCCCCAAAGTGTCATTTTTGCTTCTATCACATGATTGGTCTAGATTCCCATGGGACTGGTATAGATAGCTACAATTTTATTAGAAGAGTTTATAATCACCCCTATACCACCATCTAAACTTGGATTACCTTTATATTTTTCATCAAAGTTTAGTTTTAACCAATATCCTATCATCGGTTTGTATTTAACTTATTGCCTTAAGGTTCCTTTGTTTAGAGAGGAAAAATTATACTCCAAGTTCCACTTTTTGAAGATAGTCTAATCATCATCAGATCTTGGGGTTTGTCTTTAGGGGGAATGACCTCCAGTTATTGATAATAGTTTGACAAAGATGGGATAAACTATATTTAGCACTGTGATTTTTGTTAGAGAATATACCATCATTGTAGACCTTTAAAATATCCTAGAACCAATGCAGGAGGACCATGTACCAAAGAAAAGAGAGAGATGGCAGCTTTCATGGGGATTCCATTAGGTGATAAGGTATAAAATGGATTTTGGTTTGACCCAGGATAGACTAAATTTAACCAAAATCCAATCTAAGATGCATGAGTTGAAAGGGAAGATCAAAAAGAGATGGTAGATTGAATCCTCCACATTTTTATAAAGGGGGAAACTACTAGGCAAGATGAGACCTCATTTGGCAAGGTTGCCTACTATGAGAATTATATCCTGGGCTACCAACTAGAAAAAAATTATCTTGGGTATGAGCTGTCTAATACAAAGGATCTTCCAATATTCTCATTCACTCTCTAAACTCAGATCAATAAGATGTCTAGAAATTATTGTATAGTTCCCACTATCTTCATCTAGTTAAAGGAGATAATCATCCTTAGGGAAGATAGGAATATGGTTTTTAATAAGCAAAAAGTTAAGATCTTGGACAAATTAAAGGACTTCAACATTGTTTTTTTATGTGGATAACACTTTCCAATTTTTTGAACTGTTGATCCATTCCCAGTAATATTTCACCTTATTGCCCCATCTACCCTTAAATATTTTTCAAAGATTGACCTAGTTGCTTTGAGAGATAAGGGGGAGATATAAATCTAGGAGTCATCCTAGAAGTTGATTTTTCACCATTTCTAATTTGCCATCTGATGCCTTTCAATAATAAGTCCTTATAGCTATTGATGGCCTTATAAAAGGCAATCCATTGGAAGGGCCTTCCTCCCGTAGAATGTTGTCTTCCTCATTTCCTTCCATATATTTAAATCTGACAATATTAGTCCATTATTTATCTTCCTTCAAAATTTTCCATCGCATTTTGTCAAGGAGAGTACAATTCATATTTTTGATCCATCTGAGGCCAAGCCCCCATTGGATTTTAAGAGGCAAGATTTTTCCCATGAAACTAGATGAAATCTTAAGTGGTCCTCATCACCTCTCCATAGAAAGTTTAATTGAATTTTTTAAATCTTGTCCATCACTTTTATAGGCATACAAAAGACCAACATGAA
Organism: Torreya grandis; assembly: GCA_037957365.1. Lineage (NCBI taxonomy): Eukaryota > Viridiplantae > Streptophyta > Pinopsida > Cupressales > Taxaceae > Torreya > Torreya grandis. Next base: position 84,937 of record JARHVA010002859.1, read on the forward strand.
ATAAATAGGGATACTTTGAATTGAAGTTTTGATCAGTTGGAATTTTCTAAAATGGGTGAGTAAATGGACTTTCCAACTTGCCAACTTCCTCTATATTTTGCCAATGAGTGGATTCCAAAATTTAGGAGCCATTCTTCCATCAAAGAGGGGTATCCCTGATAGGTTGATGGAAGTCATCTCTCCTGACACTCCAAAATGGTTGTAAGTTTCTTATGCAATAGGATCAGGGTAGTTATAAAGAAGATAAATCTCTTTTGGAAGTTAATGCATTGATTATACACATTATCATCATTTTAGAGGATAAATTTGAGATGGAGATCTTCTTAAACTAAGGTTTCCCAAAGGACAAATTTATCATCAATGAATTCTTTATGAATGGGGTTGGTATTGCAAGCCAACTTGATGCCTTTGATCACCCCTTGTGAATGTGCCTTATGTAGAATGATTCTTATAGAAAATATGATACAAAGATAGGGAGATAGAGGATCCCCATATCCTATCCCTCTAGTATAAAAAAAATATCATTTGGGGATGTTGTTTATCAATATGGAAAATTTTGGTGTTGATATGCATCTAAGAATTATTTTTATGACCTCTGCATTAAAGCCCAATCTTTCTAGAATTTTTATAAGGAATATTGATGAGACTCAATCATAAGATTTATTTATGTCGAGTTTGAAAAACATACCCTACATTGAATAATTGGAAATTGAGTGAATGGCCTCATGTACTATTATGATATCATCAGCAATTTGTCTTCCTAAGACAAAAGCTCCTTGTTGTTCATTGATCACTTTGTCTAGTAATGGTTGATTTTTTTAAACCAAAAGAACCAAATAGATATTATATATTAAATTGCATAAACTTATAGGTTATAAGTCTTGAAAATTATTTTCCTTAGGTTTCTTTGTTATTGGGACCAAAAATGTGTTATTTATTTATTTTAGGATGGATCCTGTACTAAATAATTCACTTATAGTTGCTTCAACTTCCAAGTGAATGATGTCCTAATTTTTTTGAAATAAAAAGGAGTAAATCCATCAAGATAGGGGGCCTTGAATCCTTTCATAACAAATATCTCCCCTTTATCTTCTTTATCCAAATGGAATTTAAGGATAGAAACATTATATGATGGAGTAATGACTTCATTGAATTTACTCAAACTATTTTCTTCGAACATCTCACCAAAGGTACCATCTTCAATTTACAAAATTTGAAGAATTAGATAGTATGATAGTTGATCTCATCCTCTTCATTGTTGAGTCTACTATTTTCTATTTCTATTTGATTGATTATGTTATCATTCCTATGTCTTGAATTATATTGGTGAAAAAATTAGGTGTTTACATCTCCTTCCTTCAACCAGGTACATCTAGATTTTTGTTTCCAAAATGCTTCTTCCTTTGCCTCAATGTTATTAAACTAGATAAATATTTCCCTTTCCTTAAGGATTAAAGACTTGTTGTTTCCTTTAATAATCATTAATTCTTATATCTTTAGTAGTTCCTCCCCTAGATCCTTCTTTTGAATGAAAATATCTCCAAAAACTTCTTTATTCCATTTTCTAAGGTTCTTCTTTGGGATGTTTAATTTTTTGACCAAGATATACATATCAAAACCTGAGAAAGGTTATTTATGCCATTCCTTTATGAATCAATCCAAGTCTAGGTGATATAACCACATACTTTCAAATCTAAAAGGAATATTCTTTGGTTTGGATATCTTCTCCCATTCAAACGCAAATAAATTGTGATAGAAGTTGAATCTAGGTAGAGAGGTTAGAGAAATAGAAAAATGGAGATCCCAATTAAGAGAAATGAGGAAGCAATCAAGATGAACTTGGATAATATTATCTCCAAGCCTTCTATTTGACCAAATAAATGGGTTATTTTTGAGCTCCACATCTATTAAGATAACTCTAGTGAGGAAGTTGTTCAATTCAGACATGATTTTGATGAAATTTGTTAGCCTTCCCTTTTTTCCCTTAAGGAGAGTAGAGTATTAAAGTCCCCCACCACAATCTAGTTCTAATACTTTCATGTTTTTTGAAAGACTAAAAGTTCTTCCCATAATTTCCTCCTAGAATTTTTGGAATAGGGAGCATAAATATTAATCATAAACCATTCCTCATTGCTTTTTATTTATTTGAAAAGGGTGGACACCTATTCATTAGTTTTCATTAATAGGTCACCTTCTAAAATCTTTGAGTTCTAGAATACCATCATGCCTCCTAAAGTAACCTTGGAACTAGAAGCTACAAAATTGTCCCTTTTCTATATCTTATTAAAACACATCCCTAAAACCTCTTCAAAAAATTTAATTTCTTTAATAAGAATAATGAGATGATCATTTATTTTTTAGATATTACTAAGGGAAAAATATATTTTATAGAGTAATTTAAACACCTGATGTTCCACATGAGGAACTTCATTTCTTGATTCTAGTAAGGTGAATTTTAAGGGTTTACTGAGAACCCTTGGTTATTTCCTTGGCTATTTCAATTTTCTAAGGAACCATACTATGGGTCTACCTTGAGGTTTAGGGGTAACACCGACATCCATTTTTTTATTCCTTTCCTGGTCTTGGATTGAGTTCTAAAACCTTTCTCTTTATTTGCCTTCAGATAGGGTGAATAACTAGTAGAACATTGTCCCTTATCTTTGGAGAATGATTTGGGAGAATTTAGGGAATATAGTAATCCTCCCACTGAGTTAGTCTAATCTATTCTGGTACATAATTCAAAAAATAAATGACTTTTATGAACCAAATCTTGAGTTGAACCAAAAATGTTAGCCTAGTTGGGATTCTAACTAGAGTCCTTCAAATTTACCTCCTTGAGGGGTGATAAATGGGTACTCACCTGCACTAGGCTAGTTTGGTCAAGAGAATATAATAAAGCCTCTTTATATGCACCACTAGAAACCTTCATGAGGCTTGAGAGAGGAGTATCCATATCAAGGAGAGTATTCACTTTTTCACTTGAAATGGAATGTTTGGGAGGAGTGATAGATACTACCTTAAGACTAATAGGAGAAGACTACAAAGAGTGGATCTTGGGTTGATTCACTAAGGGATTATCCTAAGGATTTCCTTTCATAAGTGGAGGTTCTCCATCTTATGCTGGAGTTTTGCTAGTCTGAGTTGAAGCATTATGACCTGGCTTGTCATTAAGAGCCACAACTTTCTCAATGTTCATATTAACTTTCAGAGATATTAAAGAGGACATTCCTAGTGCATCAGGATTGTTTAGGCTATTGTCTATTTCTCCTATTGATTATTTTTTCCATAAGTAAAAATAAGTCAACCCCTTATAGCATAAATCTTGATATAGGGGTCTTATAGGATGTAATAGGGTGTACCATGGTCCTAGTGATGTCATTAACTTTGTCATAGTCACCTTTAGTCCTTTATGTCATTTAAGATCATGTTTAGGCCATTTAATGAAGTTTATATAGTTTTCCTTGAAGGACAAGTGTTCAAAAGTGTCTTTAAATGTCATGCATGTAATAATCTTTTCAAATATGTTAGTCTTAACTAAAAAATTATAAGTTCTACATTGAAATAAAGAAAATAGTTAGAAAAAGTGGAAGTTTTGGTAGTTATATGGTTTATACAGGAGTTTATCATGTGTGGCAGGCTTTAACAGTGTCCTTTCAACTCTCCTAAACAATCTTCTACATTTGAACATCTTTGAAACAATTAAAAATGGCCTAAAACCATTTTTCTCCTCCATTTCTCTTCTTGTCATGCAAAAAAGGTCAATTGGTTTTAGTTTAGTATGGATAGAAGGAGTTGATTTAGATCAAATTCACTTGGTCAAAGATAGTACCCTTTGTCTACTTCAGCTTCATGGCAATATTTTTAGGATTAGTCACTTGTCTTTATGAACCAATGCTAAGAAGTCTACTACCTTTTTTTGCATGTTCATTCTCATACCCTAGAGGTTTCCTCTTTTTTTAGGTTAATCCATATAAACTATGAGTTGAACATGTTTCTAGATAATTTGAACATCCTTCTCATATGGATCTCAACTTAGTTTTCACATGTGGAGTGAAAGATAAAGGCACAAGTACCTCATTTTTCTATTTGAGACTTCAATGGCTAATTTTCAGACAATTTCATCAGTTGAATAAGCTTATCTCCCTATGTTGAGCTTCATAACAATGATAATTAGAATAAAAATGTTGTGTTTTAATTTCTCATTGCATGGTGATCAATATATTATTGTGGAGGTTTGATCTCAATGGTTAATACTAATAAAGAGCACAGTCATGTGTATGCATAGTCAAACTTCCCTACAGACATACACCTATAGGCAAGTAAGAGTAACCTTTCATAGTCATTATGATGTGATGAAGGTTACAAGGTAATAGGAGGTCTCATAAAGTGGAAATAATCAAGTTTAAGCTAGTTAAATTATTTGAGATTGGTTGAGACTACCAATTCTCCATTATATATAGTCATGCCTTGTATATTTTTGATGTGCTCCTATAGGTGGTCCAAAAAAGGAGATAACATTGCAATGTGAGGTGTTTGAACCTTCATGGAGGTCTTGAAGCATTGAATAGTACCATAACAATCATAGTGGGGTCCAAAGGTGGCAAGAAAACTTAAGAATTAGGTTCATATGTGAATAAGGTGACTTAAGGGACACCTTACCTTAAAGTCTCAAAAACAAGGATTCTACCTTTATTTTGATCCCTCCATAGTAAATCATATAAGATCTAAACTGGCCTAATGGTTTTCACCATGTATCCTAGGCATAAGGGCAATGATTTGACATGATATTATGGTTATTTGGTCAAGGGAAGGTAATATAGGAATGCTTCCATCTTGAGCATTATCTCACTATATAATGTTAGTGTATTCTATAGTATTTTGAGTTGAAATGGTCTTACATCACCATATGACATGATGGTAGGATAGCCTACATATAACTAAATTCTTTTGAATTAAGGTGGTACTAATGGCTCAAATAAAATTTAAAATAGTTGAATAACAGGGTATTGACCCATATCATCATCTATTGGGTTCCCTTTTGGTCTAAAAATGTTACCTACAATTGATTTTAAAGTGATTGTAGAAATTAAACATAATAGTTTGAGTGTTGGTTTTACTTAGAGCATGTTATGAGTGTTTTTAAATATGAAGATGAGATCAAAAACTTCCAATAAGTCATAATCATGAAATATATTATGTATAACATCTTAAAAGGGTCTCTGTGGATTAAAATATAGCCACCTATAGCTTTCTATGGAGGAGAAACCAACTAAGGTCAGTATGCTAGAAGAGTAATGTGCACATACCCTAATATATGGCATAAATGAATTCAAACAAATATTAAATGAGTTAGAATATTTAAATAAGATCTAAGGGAATGAGATAAAATTTTATAGCATGGAGTGACACCTACATGTATGTATTTTTCCTAAATAAATAACATAGTACACAATCTTCTAGCTAGGCCTAGGTTTGGAGAAATTTGAGGATTTAGAAAAAGTGTTAGGTATTGGAAATATTTAAGAGGACTTTTAAAATGGTGACATATACCTCATGAGATACAGATGAAAAAAAAACAAGATAGAGAATAAAGTTTAATCCTCAACCTACAAACAATAAACAAACCCTATAGATGGTCAATGTTACACAATCTGTCTTGAGGTTTTTGAAGGGTTAAAATCTTATTGGTGTGATCTAACCTTGAAAATTGGTAAAAATGGTCTTAAATACTTATTTAATCCTATCACATTTGTTTTCACTTGGATTTTCACCCTTTGAGGAGATGAAAATCTCTCCTCATCCAAGTAACACAATGAAATCACCTCTAGGCTTGTGGCTAGCCTAAGAAATGAGGTGAGTTTCTAGATAGGGCTAGCTCCTTTGATGTACCACTTGAATACCACTACTACTAAATTTGGGGGGTGAAAATGGTGAGATATAACTTAAATTAAATCTAAAATAAATAGATGGTGCACCAAATAAATTTTATGACTTCCAACCAATTGCATCCTACACTTAAGACCAAAAGATAAACCAAACTTACACTCCTTCAATCTTCGTCTTCTCACATCAATGTTACATTTTGAGGGAACAAATGGATGTGAAAATATAATAAGAATATACAAGATTCCTTTAATGTCACTAATTAAAATACTAACTCACTCAACATTTAACATCTCCTAAAACACTTCACATGCCCTATAAAAAGATGTTTTCTAGCTGCAAACAAGGTGAAAGAATGAGACCACATGCCAGGAATCTATAGTCTTCACTAAGAAATATTCATCATACATGTATAAAACACTTTTAAATAGTCATGAAGAGGTAAAAATTATTAATTTTATTGACAAAAATGTATACAAATGAGCAGGGCTTCACCATACTCAAGTGGAGCATCCATACAATGCCAAAATGGCCAACTCTTATAGAGTTTGAGAGAGACAGAAAGAAAGAGAAGTTATAAGTTCACAAGGACACTTTTTAATCTTATAAAATCAGTTATTCATGAATTAAAATAGGATATGGATCAAACCATGTAAGGACAGGATAACTAAGTGTCCATACAAGTCATCAAAGTTATGCAAAGTGGCCTAAAACTCCTTTTCTTGCACAAAAAAATTGCCTTCATGATTAGGCATATTTTAAATATTTTAAATAATAAGGAGTAGTATAAATTATTGGATTTGAATGTTAGGATATTATACATGCCTTTAAATTCATTGGTTGCATGCTTGGTCTTCTGGAAACACCTAAAAGAGAGCCATCATCATCTCTTGTCTTGAAAACTGCCCTTTCATGCACCATTCACATTTGGCTTCCAAATTGGATTAATTTATCCATGTTAATATATGTAAGGGAGTTAATTAAAAGTATATTAAGTCTCAATATTTCCATCCATGTGTCTTTAATCTCTTAGAACTTCTTGTAACCTGCAAAACACACAAAATAGTGAGAAAAGCCTATTTTTACCTCTATCCATACAAGTCCATATAACTAGATATCATGGGAAGGATATTGGGTGAGTCATATCCAAGTTAAAATAGGTTTATTTATTAAACTATTCCATCTAGTGGCATTTCAACTCCATTTCCTAAGACTAGTCTTTAACAAGGGTTTAGTAGTGTTTTAGGCCTATTTTTGGTCTTAACAATTGTTCATAAAGTTTGGAAATATAACTTGAGAAAAATTTCCAAAAATATGGCCTATGAGACCCCTTATAACACCCCCTAACTCCTTTTACACCCATGCATAGCTTCATGAAAGATATGAGCAATTGAAAATTGCCACTTGAGCTTGTCTCCTTGTTTCCTTGCATGCTTGATGTATTTTTGAGCCAAAAATGGCTCTCTTAATGATTTAATTAACTCCGAAAAGCTTTAAAACATATTAATTTACCCTAAAAACATACTCCAATTTATTTTACTGATCAACTCATGTTATAAGTGTGATGGAATCCCAACTTGGGAATTAGGTTTCACCATGCCTAATAGGCCTATTTTGATTTTGAAGCTCAAGGTGAGTTTTATAGGTTACATTTAATATTATTATCTCAAAAAATTATATAAATTTTTAGCATTATTCAATCCATTTCTAATCTTAATTCATGTTAGAAATTATGGATGACTTTTGCTTAGGCATTATGCCTCAATCTTACTTTTAGGTCTGACTACTCCTTTGAGGGTTTAAGTTATTCTATTTGGTTTCATTAATATAGGGTTATATTTAATTATTTTAATTATTATAATATATCCTCTCAAGACTTATTTAAATATATTCTTGACCTATGGTTCACTCTCTTTCCCTAATCTTACAAATTGTCAGTCTAATGTACAAGGGAGTGACCTCTGTCTAAGACAAAATAAAGGGTACTCACCTATCTTCCCAGTAAAAAGTGGATATTTTAGGGTGTTATCCATGTCACAAGGATACTCTACATATAATTTTAGGCCCTTATTCCAAGCGTAGGCCCCTCAACTGACCAAAACATCTAAAATAGACTTGTAAAGGCACTATTTGTAGGGTTTGTGCTTTGGACTGTGTTTAGCCTTTGAAAGGCTCCTTTCTCTACTTATTATTCATCATAAAATTTTCCAATAACAATAATAATTATCCTATTGTCACTTTTTATCATGTAAACATCAGACCTCTTCCAAATTTACATTTTCCATGATTTGCATTGACTGGCCTAGACTTAATTGTTGCTTCTTTTGATTGTGATCTACCTTTAAACCCTGTCTGTAGGTTGCTTGGTAGGATCTATGCCTTTATAATAATGTTTTAAAACTTAACTCAAGAATATACAATTGATAAACCATTATGATACTCATTTATTTATGTTTAGACCAAACCCACACTTAGGAAACCTCACCCTATTGCTCACTATCAACCACCATTACTATTGACTATAGGTACTTACTAGGCAATATGTAGAGTTTTTCAAATTTACAAATATATTTTGGAGGTTATAAAGGTATTAATATATTTTTTATGGGTTTATTTCACTATTCCAACTTGTGTGTGCTTCTCATATGCATTCTAGACTCACAAACTAAGTTTTCCCTATGAGGAATATGACATTCTACCTAAATAACCCCTTTTTTATTCATTTAGGTCACCTTTTGTCTTGAATAGGGTTTATCCTAATATTTTGATTCTCTCTTGGAACCTTTAAGTCATAAAAACATTTTATTTCACCTTTATTTACCTTGGATGCCTCAAAACATGTTCAAATACATACCCAGGTCACTATTCTGCATACCCTAGCTATAGGTTGTCATTCGGACTTGTAGGTCTGAATTCTAATTATAAAAGGATTTATATCACTATAAGGTATTTTTAGGTATTTTAAAATCAACTCTTACTATCCAAAATTTATGTCTACTCATATTTTAAACCCTGGCATGGATGATGTAGGGATTATAGTTAGTTGTATGTAATTTTTTTCTCATTTTAAGGAACCCTGTAGGTGTACTTGAGTTAAAACCTACATATCACCTTCTTTAATGGTCCTTATATTAATTTAAAACTCTATCTTATCTCTTAAACACTCAAATGTATCTTTATATCTCTTACTTTTCAATTGTTACTCCAAAACACCTTTTACTTCTTTGTTGTTGTAGATGAGTGTTTGGGGCTACCTGTATGGACTAATAGGATATTGAGTCATTTTTAACCCATTATTAATGATGATTATTATTCCATTAAATATATTGAGTCATTTTTAACCATTCATATTAATATATAGAACTAATTTGTAACTTTGGTACAAAAAAGGTCAACTTTGATTTTAGGCCTGTAGATATCACTATCTACATTTAGTGTTTTTTGCAATAACTTTGAATCCTCAATTCACCATTATCCACTACTCCTCACCTCATAAAAATTTTAATAGGTATTATCCATGGTATATGTCTCATGATACAATCCTTAAAGTGCATTTAAAACTTCAAGAGGCATGTTTGAATAGGTCAACCAAAACCCCTTAGGCCTTTGTTTGCTCAAAATAGGGGAAAAAGAAACCTAAATATACAGTCATCCCATGATCATGGTTTCTCATTATATTTTTTCCACTTCATGGTTTAAATAATATTCCTTATGGTCTCTTCAAACTTTAAGACTCCAAAATAATTTCTATCTCATCCAAACTCTCTAGTAAACATCTTTAGTTCTCAATCAACACCACCTATAGGTGGTTATTTGCAAGTGTAGGCAGTAATGTGTAAGAATGGGAAATTTGTATTGCTTTGACTCTTAATAATTTATTTACTCATCTCAAATCCTATAAATATATTTATCTTCAATCAAACCGTAATTGGTCATAAAAACCCTTCTCATCAATAAATCTCCATAAGAGCACCTGTATATGATTATCTAAATGGCAGAATGTATGTAAGCACTAATTATGATTATACTCATGGAGGAAAATTTCCTTGAAAGGTGAATTGAATGAAAAATATTAAAAAAATTAACCTTTAAAATATTTTAAACTAAACTATAACAATATCTTGAAGTCACCATCTAAGCATGAAGGTTTTGAGAATGACGGAAGACTACCTTTTGCACCCAGAAGAGACTAGTTTAAAAATTTGAGGTTATTTGATCATAAAAAAATGAAAAAATTAATTTTATATGTAAGTATACATAGCCAAAATCCTTTGGATAAAATATGAGCAATTTTTTTGTACAAAATCACTCAAACCAAAGTAAAACCTGAAGGGTATATAGAATGACAAGTAGATTTGCATAGTCCACTTCAAATGGATGGTTCATGAAGCATAGACCAAAATTACTCAAAATTATTATATGTATTTTAATTTATCTAAGTGTATAATATTTTTTTTAAATCATTTTTCTTGTAACCCCCTGTGTTATCCATATCGATCAAAAACCTATAAGTCACTTTAGTCTACCAAGAAGAGTGAAAAATAAATAGAATAGTTTTGGATTAAAATTTGAATTTCCAAATGACAAAAAGAATGGAGATGATATTTATGAATATTTACAGATGTTCCATGGCCTCCTCACATGTGTCAAACTTCCTAAGGATCTATACATGTGTCACTTTCTTCCTTTTCTTTAGGAAAACTAAATTTCTTCTAATTAACCTACAAATTTTCAGTTTTGTCAGTTAATTAAGACATGTTTGGACGTATGGGTCATTAAATCACCCATTTAAACTTTCATATTTCCCAATAAACTTGTATAAATCATTAAATATACCATTTTTTACCATTAAAATGACATAAAATGATAAATGGACCTAGAAAATAAATGACCAAAGCTAGTATAACATTAATTGACATCAAATGAACTATAAAACACCTTATTAAAATATATTATACCCCCTTATATGCCTAAAAATTATTTTTTACTAGGGGTGCCCTATTTTGACCTAAAAGTGAAAATTGGTCAACAAATTGGTGACTCATAGGAGTAGTATGCCTGCTTTACTAACTAGCCAGTAGCCTTACCAGTCCATTAGGTTTATGGATTCATCTAAGGACTAAGACAAACAAGATAATTTGACCATTGACTCAAAACTTTGATCAACAAGACACTGATGACTACCTCAACCACATAAAAGAAAAAGACACACATGTGCATAAGCACGTAGGGGAATAAGGAAACAACTTATTATGCACAACTAAAAAATAATAAAACCTCATTTGTAGGATAAAAATGAAAATGTTTTAAATCATCTTCTTGATGAGATGAAATAAAGTGCCAAGCATGTTTATCTTTTAATTGAATGCTTTGTGGATTAGACCTCTTCCTTGACACTTCACTTGATTTGATCCCAAATAGATCATCCTCAAATAGGTCTCTAATGAAGATATATTCCTCTTTAACATGTTCACACACTTCATACTTCTACCCACTCTTCATCTCATGCTCAACTTGCATCTCTTTAGTAGGCATGTCTTCAAGAGGATTGGTTTCATGTTCCTTAGAAGATTGAGGCCAATAAGAAATTTTCTCATCTTTAAAGAGCTGATATGTTTCTCCCAACTGATTGATAAGATGATATCCCATCTTGATTACTTCAAAAATGTCATCATCAAATGCATATGCTTCTTGGAAAGGTATATTTTAGAGGATACTTTCCCTTTGCATACTTACTTGTGTACCAATGTTGCCTTCTCCATCTTTGACTAGATGATAACCTCCTTGAAGAGGTGTATATCCTAGTCTAATGACTTCAAACAAGTCATCCAAAGTCTAATTAAGAACATATCCTAGTCCATCAATAGTATCTTACAAAGTGAGAAAAGAATCAATGATCATTTCTTCCTCATCAAATAAGGATGCAAAAGCTTGTGAATTGTCTTTTTGTTCACCAAAGAGAGTCCCTATGGTGATTTCCTCCTTATAAACACTCATGATTTCTTATTTATCATATATTAATTAAGCATGTTCCTCTTCATTTGCCTCTCTCAAGATAGGTTCTTCAATGCAAATAAAACATTCCTCATCATCAACCAAGCAAAAAGATTCAACACAAGGACTCACCTCTTCTTCAACACTTAGTACCTCTTGAGGTCTCTCAAGTTTTGTCTCAACTTCTAAAATTTTATTTTTCTTTTCAAAATCTTCAAGATCTTTAACCTCCTTCATGGTGATGCCAAGACTAGGCATCTTGAAATCAAGTGATCTATCCCAATGAGGCTACCAAGGAGGTAGGTTTTCTTTAAGTATGAGTTCTCTTTATTTCTCAACCAACTAATCCTCATTTAGTTCCCACACCATATGTCCATCAAGGAAAAGGGTAATAGGATTAGTACATGATGAACTAGTTGGTGTAGGTGGGATATAGAGCTCAATATCATCTTGAGAATACAAGGTAAGAGACTCTTTTAGAAATTCTTGAGGACGAGTAGATGGGGTGTGTTTAGGCATATAATATTATTTTAGTTCTAAACATTCCACCTCACCTTGACTTATAAATCTCATCTTTGCTCCTATTTCCTCTATTTTCTTAGCTAGGTTCTCTTGTAAAAGCTTCTCTTGAAGTTGATATGAATCATCATGGGAATAAGGATTATATGAAAGCTGCCATGGAATAAAAGAAGCTTATTGAGGAAGGGAGGGAGGGACTTGAAAATAATTAACTCCATTTTCCACTTCAAACTTTTGGATAATTATCCCATATTATTTCTTACCCCATGACTCTATTATCTTTCTCTAACTTAGAATGTTTGGATTAGATGTCTTCTCAGTTTCACACTCTTGGTTAAGAATTTTCTCCTCCTTTCCCCATGATTCCACTATTTCATTCCAAATTAGGACACTGGGATTATGAGTCTCTTTTTTAGGTGTTGGGGATGGTATGTGAGAGGGAAAAGTATTCTTTAAATCCACTTCCTTTGCTACCAACATAGACTGATGCATATGCATGTTAGCTAACTCAATTTGCCTATCAAGATTGGCCTCAAACACAAGACTTTTTATTTCAAAACTCTCCTACAACTAATTAGGAAGAAGATTACCTTGATAAGGTTTATTGATTTCATGATCGGGAACCATGTAGGGCTGATATGGAACTTAGATAAGTGGGTACAAAGTCTAATAGGTTTGGTGAGGCTACCTTTCATGAACTTCTAGCCCATCCTTTAAACAAGAGACTAAACTATTCACATCAAACATCTCACTTGTGAGCCTTTGCTAATTGGCTCTCTCAATAGGTTCCCACTCCTTCTTGACTAAAATATAATGCATTTCTCACTTGATGGATGGAATGATTATGAATCTTTTAACCACATCCCCTTTGAGTATCAAGCTCCAACATATACCTTTCATATCCTAAAAGTGCTTATTTGAAGGTGGAAATGGGTTGATTAGAGAAAGGATTAGGTTGAATAGGAACAATACATTGAGAAGGCTAGTTATAGGACCAATATAACTCATGATAGGGCTGAATATGATCATATTGGGATTGACAATTATCATAACAAGCTTGACCAAAAACTTGTTCATATTGATAGGGAATGGGTTAAGATGGATATGTTTCACCAACTTTTAGAGGATAAAACTCAAATCAAAGGTCAACCATGAATATTTAATTGAAAAAAGAACACAAATAAATATGTTACCATCAATCCTCAAAGGATAACTTGGGTTGCTTGACCAGCTGATATGTCTTTGAAGTCACCATTGATGCTTGAAAAGGTGCCTCCAAAGGCTAATGTGTTGAAGGACAGCACCAGAAATACTCCAACTCTTGAAACAAAAGTCTCATTGGGCATGCCAAAAAATATTTTCACTTTTATTTTCACCATTTGAGGAGACTCAAATCTCTCCTCATCAAATTGGTACAATGGAATCACCTCTAGGCTTGTGGGTAGCCTAATAAATAAGGTGAGTCTCTAGATAGGGATAGCTCCCTTGATGTACCACTTAAATACAAATACTACTACTAACTTTAGGGGGTGAAAAGGGTGAGAGATAACTAAAATAAAATATAAAATAAGGAGGTGATACACCAAATCAATTTTTTTACTTCATACTAATTGCATCCTACACTTAAGACCAAAAGACAAACCAAACTTACACTCCTTCAATCTTCATCTTCTCACATCAATGTTACATTATAAGGTCATGGATGGATGTGAAAAGCTATAATGAATATACAAGAGACATTTAATATAAATAATGAAAATACTAACTTAATCAACATTTAACATATCCTAAAACACTTCACATGCATTGCAAAAAGGTGTTTTCTAGCTACAAACAAGGTGAAAGAATGAGACCACATGCTAAGAATCCATAGTCTTCACTAAGAAATATTCATCATCCATGTATAACACACTTGTAAATAGTAATTAAAAGGTAAAAATTAGTAATTATATTGATCAAATGGTATAAAAATGAGTAGGGATTTACCATACTCAGGTGGAGCATCTATACAATGCCAAAATGGCTAACTCTTATAGAGTTTGATAGAGAGAGAGAGAGAGAGAAGTTTAAGGGTCATAAGGACACTTGTAAAGATGATAAAATAATTTATCCATTAATTATAATATGATATGTGTCTAACCATGTAAGAACAAGAGCAACAAGTGTCCATAAAAGTCATCAAAGTTATGCAAAGTGACCTAAAACTCCTTTTCTTGCATAGAAAAATGACCTTCATGATTAGGCATATTTTAAAGTATTTTAACTAATGAGGAATAGTAAAAATAATTTTATTTAAATTTTAGGCTCACATACATGTATTTCCATGCATTTTTTTCATGCTTGGTGTTGGGAGAGGGGGGTGGAGATAAATCCAAGAACAAACACACCTGTTCTAATTCCACCCGTTAGGATCTTGCTCCTCAGAAAGAGCACAGTATGATTACCAAATATAAGCAATTGAATATGCGGAAATAACCAGAAACACAAGTAACTAGAATTCACCAATAGCACAGAATATGAGAGACAATACACTATCTTGTATTAACACTATACAGAAAAGAATACATCAAAGAGCCGCCACACTCTTTCACCTTACAGAGATTCACCACACCTCAAGTGTACAGTAATTCTTCTCACACACACTCTCCTACACAAAAAAATGGTCCCAACAACCAACTCACACACAGAATTGGTGTTCACCTCACCAACTAGTCAGTAATAACCCTGCCGGTACACCAAGCACTCTATAGCACTTCAAGCTGATCTCTCATGAACCTGCAACCTGCAATTCAAAGACCAAACTTACATGTAGATCCCCAATGAGCTTGCAACAACCTGCAACTCACAGATCTTACAACTAGAAGGAACTCTTCCTTTCTATCTCATGCCTTAAACAATACATGCCAATGGGTCTATAAATAGATCCCTAACTCAAACAATAACTTAGACTCTTAATTTAGACAATTATCCTCGCAGCCCAAGACTCTGGGTGGTCTTAACATGCAAACTCATCGTTCACTTAACTAACTGTCTGTGAAACGAACACTTCAGGAACACACAGGCGACCGACGCCGGTCCCTGTTAGTCTGGTTCTGCCGACGTCGGCCGACTTCCTGCCGTCGCCGGTGGCCTTCTGCACTGGACTCTGCCGACGTCGGTCCTGCTGCCGACGCCGGTTCTTGTAGAACTCAGCAACCATCTG
The DNA here is from genome assembly GCA_037957365.1 of Torreya grandis. NCBI lineage: Eukaryota > Viridiplantae > Streptophyta > Pinopsida > Cupressales > Taxaceae > Torreya > Torreya grandis. The sequence continues at coordinate 100,535 of JARHVA010002859.1, forward strand.
TTCCTCAGTTTGCAAAGGTTGAAGCTTTTAGCTCCACAACCTAACAATCTCCCACTTGGAGATAAACAGCTACAACCTGTACCTATACCTGTATACCGTCTAGTTTGTTTCCTTGGCTTTGTATCCTTCCTCAAGATCACTCTTGAAGACCAACCACCACAAAATCCGTGGTGCAAAATATGTCATCCAAATTACCTGCAACATCCGCATCTACAACCATGTAGAAAAAAGAACTTGACCCTGCATAGCATGTGCACCTGCTGCTGGTCCCACTGAACTGCCCTTCAGTATTACTTTCCCGGATTGACTCCAAACTTGTGACAACTCCCATTGCTTGGGAAAACTCAGGTTTAGTACATACCATGCACTCAACCTCATTATGTGAATCAAGACACCTGTTCTATGAACTATCTAACCATCGGCGTGCTAACCAGCTTCACACAATCATCCTGAAACAAAGTCAACAAGACCTCCATGTCTCTAGAACACACTCATGCCAAAGAATCTTGCTGCTCCCAGATTCTCCATGACAAACACCTGAACTAGCTTTACCTTTAGTTCAGCAATACCTGTATATGTAACCCTGCAACAAGCACATCATACAGAAAATAGGATAATGTAGCTAATATTATCCAACCTGGTAAAGAGAAACACAATGATCAAACCTCCATTGCCCTGTAGCTAATACAAGATCATATACCCTGATCTTCCATCTCACGTATCCATATCCGCTCTTCTTCATCCTCAACATCCATTCATCTCTCAGTGCTTACTTCCAGTTGGCAACACTACCCAAAACCCCTGTTTGGTTCTCCTCCAAGGAATCACATCCTCATTTATGCCAAGCTCCCACTGTTTCCTGGATCTACCTGTTCTGCTTCTTCAATAACTTCCTGGTCCTATGCCATAAGTGAGCAACAATTAGTGTAAAGAAGGGAAATGATGAATTTAAGAACTTACTTACACCTTCAGTCCTCCATATGGGCGCTTGAGACTCCATGACAACTAGCTGTCCACCCAAAATTCGTCTCAGTAACCGATGCCGGTCACATCTCAATCTACAGCCGACCGATGTCGGTTCCTTGTGACTGCCTCCCTGCCAACGTCAGTTTCCCCTGGCCGACGCCGATCTCTTTTCTGCCCTGAGTCACCGACGTCGGGCTGCACATAGCCGACGTCGGTCCCTGTCTGGACACCGACACCTTTTTTCCTGCCGACATCGGTCTCTGTGTTTTTCTTGTGAGACCTGACTTTTTCCCGTGAGCTCTTTTTGGATCAAAACCTTGTCCAAATCACCCTTGCTCTGCTCAGAATATCTCTGCACCTTATGCTGAACTCTGTCTGTCACTTTCTCCTTGAAAACCAAGGCTTTCCTGTTCTTGTCACTAACATCGGATTCCTCAAGAAACCTCACTTTCTTCTTCTGCATACAGAAACCATGATCCACGCCTTCCAAATCTGAAAGCATATTCTTTGACTCAAGAACCAGCATCTCCTTCTTATCTATGTGACCAAGCCTATCAAGCCACATCTCTGAATCTACAACTGAAGTAGATAACCCAGAAAGAGAATCAGTAAAACAAGTAGATAGATAAAGCGTACCTACTTTCTTACCTCTAGCTACAACAAGTGTACACTTGGTAACCTTACAAGAGTCCACTGTGAGAGTTACTGTGCAACCCTCTTCACCCAAACTTCTAACAGAAATCAGATTCCGCTTCAGAACTGGGACATGCATGACCTCCTTTAACACCCATGTGTCACCTGTCTGCAATTTCAGCTTCACTTTGCCTTTGCCAACAATCTGACAAGGCTTACCATCCCCTACACAAATTTCTCCAAAGTCTCCCTAGACATACTCATGAAAAAATTCCCTATGTGGGGATGCATGAAAAGAGGCACCAGAATCTAATACCCAAGATTCTACTTTATCCAAAGAACATACCAGAGCATCCTGTGCAACGTAACCCACAACATCTGCTTCTTCTCCATGTTCTTCATGATGATCTTCACCCGATCTGCAATCTCTCTTTAAGTGCCCTTGCTTTCCACATTTCCAGCAGGTTATTCTACCATACCTGGACTTGGATCTTTTGCCTATCTTCGACCTTGATCTCCCACGCTCTGTCTTCTCTCTTGGCCTTCCTCTTCCTTCAACACTCAAAGCATCTCTAGATGATTCACCTGTGCTTTTCCTACGTATCTCTTCATTCAAGATCACACTCACAACATCATCCACTTTTAAGACTTTTGAAGGAGACACAGTATTAGAAACTGCCATTACCAAACCTTCCCAACTTTCAGGTAATGAACACAAGATTAAGAGAGCTCTAAGTTCATCATCAAATACAATATTCACTGAACTTAACTGGTTTACCAAACCATGGAAATCACTAAGATGGCTATGAATAGATCCACCTTCCAACATTTGCAAATTAAATAAACGCTTCATAAGAAATACCTTATTAGAAGCCGAGGGTTTTTCATACAAATTTGCCAAAGATTTCATCAACTCCACCATTGTCTTACACTGTGATAAGCTGGAAATCACAGATGAATCAAGACTCAATCTAACAGATCCCAGAGCCTTCCGATCAAGAACCTCCCATTCTTCATCTTTCATATCCAAGGGTTTGCTAGCAACCCCACCCAACGGTAAGTACAAATCTTTCTGATACAGATAGTCCTCAATCTGCATTCTCCATAATTGGTAGTTCTTGCCATTAAACTTTTCCATTCGTAGTTGACTGTTTTCTGCCATTGCTCAACTCCCACTCAAACAGAAACCCTGTGAGTAACCTGTAATCAAAACACACTACCCAGATCTACACCAATCTGTTAGTATCCCAACCAAAAGCTCTGATATCTCTTGTTAGGAGAGGGGGGTGGAGATAAATCCAAGAACAAACACACATGTTCTAATTCCACCCGTTAGGATCTTGCTCCTCAGAAAATACATGGGATGGAGTGAATTAAAATTTTAAATACCTTTCATGGCCTTGAAATCATCAATAAATATTTAAAATCAGTTCAAGTGAAGCTTTCTTCCCTTCTCTCTAGCTTGCCCAATACGCTAGATTTGACTAGTTGAGTTGAAGGGCCTATTTGAGGTACATTGGAAAATTTTAAAGGAATAAAACTCAGATTATTAGTTATATAAAGTATCAATATTTCCATCCATGTTTCTTTTATCTCTTGTAACTTCCTATAACCTAAAAAACACATAAAATAGTGGGAAAAATCCTATTTTTGCCTCCATCCATACAAATCCATATAGATATATATCATGGGAAGGAGATTAGGTTAATCATATCCAAGATAAAATAGTTTTATTTATTAAACTATTCCATCTAGTGGCATTTCAACTCCATTTTCTAAGACTGGTCTTTAGCAAGGGTTTAGTAAGGTTTTAGGCCTATTTTTGGTCTTAACGATTGTTCATAAAGTTGGAAGATCCAAATTGAGAAAAAAATTCCAAAAAAATGTCATATGATACCCCTTATAACAACCCATAACTCCTTTGGCTCCCATTTTTAACTTCATGAAAGATATGAGCAATTGACAATGGCCACTCGAGCTTGTCTCCTTGTTTCCTTCCATCCCTAATGGGTTTTTGAGTAAAAAATGGCTCTCCTAATGATTTCCTTGACTAAAAAAATATTTAACACATCTTAATTGACCCCAAAAATATTATCCAATATATTATAATTCTCACATCATGCTATAAGTGTGAAGGACTCCCCATTTGGGCACTAAGTTTCACCATGCCTCATAGGCTTGTTTTGATTTTGAATCTCAAGGTGAGTTTTATAGGTTACCTTGAATATTATGAGCTCAAAAAATTATATAATTACCCTATGAACATTATTCAATCCATTTATAATCTTAATTCATATTAGAAATGATGGATGACTGCTTGCTTGGGCATTAGGCCTAAATATTGCTTTTAGGTCTGACTGTTCTTTTGAAAGTTTAATCTATTATGTTTGGTTTAATTCATATATGGTTAGCTTCCATGATTTTAATTAGTATCATATATCCTCTTAATACTTCTTTAAATATATCCTTGACCTATGGTTCACTCTCTTTCCCTAATCTTCCAAACTGTCATTCTCATGTACAAGGGAGTACCCTCTATCTAAGACAAAATAGAGGGAAATCCCCTATCTTCCAAAACCAAATTGGATATCTAAGGGTGTTTTGAATGTAAAAATGGTACTCTAAACAAAATTTTATCCCCTGACTCCAAGCATAAGCCCCTTAACTGACCAAAACTTCCTAAACAAACTAGTGAAGGCACTATTTGTAGGGTTTATGCTTTGGACTATGTTTAACCTTTAAAAGGATCCTTTATCTACTTATTATTCATCATAAAAGTTTCAAATAACACTCCTAATTGTCCTATAGTCAATTTTTATCATGTAAACATTAGGGCTCTTCCAACTTTACATTGTTCATGCTTTGCACTGACTAGCCTAGACCTAACTACTTGCTTCCTTTGACTGTGATTTGCCTATAAACCATGTCTATAGGTTGTTGTTAAGAATGAAATATAATGATAGTGGGGTGAATTAGTATATTATATATCTTTTTACTTAAAATTATTTCTTTTCTTTAACCACTTAATCACACATTCAAGATATGTAATAAAATTGAAACAATAATTTGCACCACGAGAGAGAGAGAGAGAGAGAGAGAGAGAGAGAGAGAGAGAGAGAGAGAGAGAGAGAGAGAGAGAGAGAGAGAGAGGAGAGAGAGAGAGAGAGAGAGAGAGAGAGAGAGAGAGAGAGAGAGACCAGATTTTTACATATAAACTCAAAGTGGAAAAAAACCATGGAGAACAATCTCAAGTATATGAATGAGCACCAACTCAAAATACAATGTTTGCAAGCACCAACTTGCAGGACCACCAACTCCTTTGCCAAGCACCAAAAAAGCAAATATTTGTGATATCCAACCCACATAAGCACCAACCCCTTGCAAATATTTGTGAGCACCAACCTATAGTATCACCAACCCCTCTTGTGTATAAAACAAAACTATCTCTCAATGTTGCTTACTCAACAAATGATATAACTCTACAATATATCCTACTTTTCTCTCTTTGAAAAAAAATACAAACCATGCACTCTCTTGCATATTCCAAATGGATTATCAAGCCTTTATTTATATCTTTCCAAATTACCTTTGGCATTCACCCTTTGTGACCCTTCAATCCTCATGGAAAATGGCACCAAACTTGTATGACCCTTCATATCCTTTCATTTTAAAAGTCATATGGTGACCCTTCATAAGTAAAATCATCCTTTCCTCTTTTTTATTTTACCCCATGACTCTTTGAATTCTCCATGGGCCCTCTTTTTACTTATATGAAACCAAAAATATATTCATTAATATTAAATAAATATTAACACACATTATCCAAGATATGAATATTAAAAACACCATTAAATGTAATGGGGCCTTTATCACCAATAATTCTAGACCGTTGACATCAATGACAATATTTTCAAAAATCTCCCCCTTTGTTATTGATGGCAACCTCAACCTAAAACTTCCACATCCTAAAACCTACACATAATGTCATCTGAAAAATATATAGTAACTCCCCTTTACTATAGCAACTTGTACCTAGTTTTTCATCTATACCTATACCTATTATTCTCCCCCTTTAACATCAATGGCAAAGGGCCTGGAGCTAATACTTAGCTCCCCCTCAACTGATGATGAATCTCAATGGCAAGAAGTAAAATAAATTACTCCCAACTTCTCTCATAGATACTCAAATGTGTCTTTTGGTAGTGCCTTTGTGAAAATATCTACAATCTACTTTGTAGTTCTGATATACTCCATCTTAACTTATTGATCTACAACATACTCTCTCAAGAAGTGATATCTAATGGGAATATGTTTTTTTCTTGAATACATCATTGGATTTTTTGAAATATTAACAGAAATTGTGTTATTTCAAAAAATAGATATAGGTTCATCATACTTTACTTTGATATCTTCAAAAGCTTGTTTCGTCTAAAGCACTTGAGTACAACACAATATCATTACAATATATTCTAATTTAGTTGTAGAAAGTGATACTAAATTTTGCTTATTGCTTAGCCATGATACTAAGCTATCACCAAGGAAGAAATCTCTTCCACTTGTACTCTTTCTATCATCCAAGCACCCTACCCAATCTGAATCTATATAAGCAACCAAAGTGAAATCTCTACTTGTGGGATACCATAATATATAATCTAATGTCCCCTTGATATATCTAAATATTCTCTTCACCAAATAAACATGACTATCCTTTGGATTTGATTGATATCTTGAAACTATACCTATTGCATGCATGATGTCTAGCCTTAATGTTGTTAAATATAAAAGACTACCAATCATAGATCTATACAAAGATTGATAAATAATAGGTGAATTTTCATCCTTGCTCACCTTATTTACTGTACACATTGGTGTGTCAATTGGTGCAAAATCCTCAAAACTAAATTTCTTCAACATTTCCTTGGCATATTTACTCTGAGATATGAAAATTCATTTATCTGACTGAAATATTTTCAATCATAATAAAAATGAAAATTTTCCAAGCATAGACATCTCAAATTCTTCTTTCATATTATCAAAAAATTCTTTTGTCATATTTTCAATATTTCCTCCAAAAATTATGTCATAAACATATACCATAACAATAAATTGATGCTCACCTTCTATTTTGATGTAGAGATTCCTATCATCAAATCCTCTCTTGAAACCTTGATCCTGCATGTACTTATCAAGTCTTGCATACCAAGCTCTGGGAGCTTGTTTCAGTCCATACAATGCTTTCTTCAATCTACATAGTTGGATACTAATATTTGAGAGAATAAATCCCTCAGACTACTCAATGTAGACCTCTTCTTCTATATTCTTATTTAGGAAGGCAAATTTGACATCCATCTGAAACATTTTGAAATTTTTAAACACTGCATATGTAAGAAACATTCTAATAGCTTATAACCTTGCCACTGGTGTAAAAGTTTATTTAAAATATATTCCCTCAATCTGTACATATCCTTTACATACTAATCTTACTTTATTTCTAGTCACTTCTCCATTTTCATTCAACTTATTTTTATAAACCCATTTTGTTCCTACCACATTGTGATATTTTGGTCTAGGCACTAATTCCCAAGTATCATTTTTTTATATCTAATTTAATTCTTCATCCATAGACTTAACCCAATTATTATCATGTCTAGCTTCTAAAAAAGTTCTAGGCTAAATTTTGGATAACAAAGAGAAATTAACTTGCTCAGATTCACTTACCATCATTCTTTTGGTGCGAATTATTTAATTTATGTCCCTAATGATGTCACTTTAATTATGATTTATATAACCATATTTGGATGGAGTTTTTGTGTCCTTTTTCTCATTCTTCTCATCTTCATCTAATTCTTCAAAATCTTCCTCTTCAATGATTTTAGGAATGTCTACTAGATCATTGATTATTTATGTTCCATCTTCTTCTATCCTGACACTTGCACTTTCAAAAAAAATCTTGGTTCTTTTGTTATAACATTTATAAGCTTTAATTTTTCAAGAATAACCAAGAAATATACCTTCATCTGCTCTAGATTCAAACTTACCAAGTTTTTCATTGGTTCTCTTTATGAAGCATCTACTACCGATGGAAAAAAAATACAAACCATGCACTCTCTTGCATATTCCAAATGGATTATCAAGCCTTTATTTATATCTTTCCAAATGACCTTTGGCATTCACCCTTTGTGACCCTTCAATCCTCATGGAAAATGGCACCAAACTTGTATGACCCTTCATATCCTTTCATTTTAAAAGTCATATGGTGACCCTTCATAAGTAAAATCATCCTTTCCTCTTTTGTATTTTACCCCATGACTCTTTGAATTCTCCATGGGCCCTCTTTTGACTTATATGAAACCAAAAATATATTCATTAATATTAAATAAATATTAACACACATTATCCAAGATATGAATATTAAAAACACCATTAAATGTAATGGGGCCTTTATCACCAATAATTCTAGACCGTTGACATCAATGACAATATTTTCAACAATCTCCCCCTTTGTTATTGATGGCAACCTCAACCTAAAACTTCCACATCCTAAAACCTACACATAATGTCATCTGAAAAATATATAGTAACTCCCCTTTACTATAGCAACTTGTACCTAGTTTTTCATCTATACCTATACCTATTATTCTCCCCCTTTAACATCAATGGCAAAGGGCCTGGAGCTAATACTTAGCTCCCCCTCAACTGATGATGAATCTCAATGGCAAGAAGTAAAATAAATTACTCCCAACTTCTCTCATAGATACTCAAATGTGTCTTTTGGTAGTGCCTTTGTGAAAATATCTACAATCTGCTTTGTAGTTCTGATATACTCCATCTTAACTTATTGATCTACAACATACTCTCTCAAGAAGTGATATCTAATGGGAATATGTTTTTTTCTTGAATACATCATTGGATTTTTTGAAATATTAACAGAAATTGTGTTATTTCAAAAAATAGATATAGGTTCATCATACTTTACTTTGATATCTTCAAAAGCTTGTTTCGTCTAAAGCACTTGAGTACAACACAATATCATTACAATATATTCTAATTTAGTTGTAGAAAGTGATACTAAATTTTGCTTATTGCTTAGCCATGATACTAAGCTATCACCAAGGAAGAAATCTCTTCCACTTGTACTCTTTCTATCATCCAAGCACCCTACCCAATCTGAATCTATATAAGCAACCAAAGTGAAATCTCTACTTGTGGGATACCATAATATATAATCTAATGTCCCCTTGATATATCTAAATATTCTCTTCACCAAATAAACATGACTATCCTTTGGATTTGATTGATATCTTGAAACTATACCTATTGCATGCATGATGTCTAGCCTTAATGTTGTTAAATATAAAAGACTACCAATCATAGATCTATACAAAGATTGATAAATAATAGGTGAATTTTCATCCTTGCTCACCTTATTTACTGTACACATTGGTGTGTCAATTGGTGCAAAATCCTCAAAACTAAATTTCTTCAACATTTCCTTGGCATATTTACTCTGAGATATGAAAATTCATTTATCTGACTGAAATATTTTCAATCATAATAAAAATGAAAATTTTCCAAGCATAGACATCTCAAATTCTTCTTTCATATTATCAAAAAATTCTTTTGTCATATTTTCAATATTTCCTCCAAAAATTATGTCATAAACATATACCATAACAATAAATTGATGCTCACCTTCTATTTTGATGTAGAGATTCCTATCATCAAATCCTCTCTTGAAACCTTGATCCTGCATGTACTTATCAAGTCTTGCATACCAAGCTCTGGGAGCTTGTTTCAGTCCATACAATGCTTTCTTCAATCTACATAGTTGGATACTAATATTTGAGAGAATAAATCCCTCAGACTACTCAATGTAGACCTCTTCTTCTATATTCTTATTTAGGAAGGCAAATTTGACATCCATCTAAAACATTTTGAAATTTTTAAACACTGCATATGTAAGAAACATTCTAATAGCTTATAACCTTGCCACTGGTGTAAAAGTTTATTTAAAATATATTCCCTCAATCTGTACATATCCTTTACATACTAATCTTACTTTATTTCTAGTCACTTCTCCATTTTCATTCAACTTATTTTTATAAACCCATTTTGTTCCTACCACATTGTGATATTTTGGTCTAGGCACTAATTCCCAAGTATCATTTTTTTATATCTAATTTAATTCTTCATCCATAGACTTAACCCAATTATTATCATGTCTAGCTTCTAAAAAAGTTCTAGGCTAAATTTTGGATAACAAAGAGAAATTAACTTGCTCAGATTCACTTACCATCATTCTTTTGGTGCGAATTATTTAATTTATGTCCCTAATGATGTCACTTTAATTATGATTTATATAACCATATTTGGATGGAGTTTTTGTGTCCTTTTTCTCATTCTTCTCATCTTCATCTAATTCTTCAAAATCTTCCTCTTCAATGATTTTAGGAATGTCTACTAGATCATTGATTATTTATGTTCCATCTTCTTCTATCCTGACACTTGCACTTTCAAAAAAAATCTTGGTTCTTTTGTTATAACATTTATAAGCTTTAATTTTTCAAGAATAACCAAGAAATATACCTTCATCTGCTCTAGATTCAAACTTACCAAGTTTTTCATTGGTTCTCTTTATGAAGCATCTACTACCGATGGAAAAAAAATACAAACCATGCACTCTCTTGCATATTCCAAATGGATTATCAAGCCTTTATTTATATCTTTCCAAATGACCTTTGGCATTCACCCTTTGTGACCCTTCAATCCTCATGGAAAATGGCACCAAACTTGTATGACCCTTCATATCCTTTCATTTTAAAAGTCATATGGTGACCCTTCATAAGTAAAATCATCCTTTCCTCTTTTGTATTTTACCCCATGACTCTTTGAATTCTCCATGGGCCCTCTTTTGACTTATATGAAACCAAAAATATATTCATTAATATTAAATAAATATTAACACACATTATCCAAGATATGAATATTAAAAAACACCATTAAATGTAATGGGGCCTTTATCACCAATAATTCTAGACCGTTGACATCAATGACAATATTTTCAACAATCTCCCCCTTTGTTATTGATGGCAACCTCAACCTAAAACTTCCACATCCTAAAACCTACACATAATGTCATCTGAAAAATATATAGTAACTCCCCTTTACTATAGCAACTTGTACCTAGTTTTTCATCTATACCTATACCTATTATTCTCCCCCTTTAACATCAATGGCAAAGGGCCTGGAGCTAATACTTAGCTCCCCCTCAACTGATGATGAATCTCAATGGCAAGAAGTAAAATAAATTACTCCCAACTTCTCTCATAGATACTCAAATGTGTCTTTTGGTAGTGCCTTTGTGAAAATATCTACAATCTGCTTTGTAGTTCTGATATACTCCATCTTAACTTATTGATCTACAACATACTCTCTCAAGAAGTGATATCTAATGGGAATATGTTTTTTTCTTGAATACATCATTGGATTTTTTGAAATATTAACAGAAATTGTGTTATTTCAAAAAATAGATATAGGTTCATCATACTTTACTTTGATATCTTCAAAAGCTTGTTTCGTCTAAAGCACTTGAGTACAACACAATATCATTACAATATATTCTAATTTAGTTGTAGAAAGTGATACTAAATTTTGCTTATTGCTTAGCCATGATACTAAGCTATCACCAAGGAAGAAATCTCTTCCACTTGTACTCTTTCTATCATCCAAGCACCCTACCCAATCTGAATCTATATAAGCAACCAAAGTGAAATCTCTACTTGTGGGATACCATAATATATAATCTAATGTCCCCTTGATATATCTAAATATTCTCTTCACCAAATAAACATGACTATCCTTTGGATTTGATTGATATCTTGAAACTATACCTATTGCATGCATGATGTCTAGCCTTAATGTTGTTAAATATAAAAGACTACCAATCATAGATCTATACAAAGATTGATAAATAATAGGTGAATTTTCATCCTTGCTCACCTTATTTACTGTACACATTGGTGTGTCAATTGGTGCAAAATCCTCAAAACTAAATTTCTTCAACATTTCCTTGGCATATTTACTCTGAGATATGAAAATTCATTTATCTGACTGAAATATTTTCAATCATAATAAAAATGAAAATTTTCCAAGCATAGACATCTCAAATTCTTCTTTCATATTATCAAAAAATTCTTTTGTCATATTTTCAATATTTCCTCCAAAAATTATGTCATAAACATATACCATAACAATAAATTGATGCTCACCTTCTATTTTGATGTAGAGATTCCTATCATCAAATCCTCTCTTGAAACCTTGATCCTGCATGTACTTATCAAGTCTTGCATACCAAGCTCTGGGAGCTTGTTTCAGTCCATACAATGCTTTCTTCAATCTACATAGTTGGATACTAATATTTGAGAGAATAAATCCCTCAGACTACTCAATGTAGACCTCTTCTTCTATATTCTTATTTAGGAAGGCAAATTTGACATCCATCTGAAACATTTTGAAATTTTTAAACACTGCATATGTAAGAAACATTCTAATAGCTTATAACCTTGCCACTGGTGTAAAAGTTTATTTAAAATATATTCCCTCAATCTGTACATATCCTTTACATACTAATCTTACTTTATTTCTAGTCACTTCTCCATTTTCATTCAACTTATTTTTATAAACCCATTTTGTTCCTACCACATTGTGATATTTTGGTCTAGGCACTAATTCCCAAGTATCATTTTTTTATATCTAATTTAATTCTTCATCCATAGACTTAACCCAATTATTATCATGTCTAGCTTCTAAAAAAGTTCTAGGCTAAATTTTGGATAACAAAGAGAAATTAACTTGCTCAGATTCACTTACCATCATTCTTTTGGTGCGAATTATTTAATTTATGTCCCTAATGATGTCACTTTAATTATGATTTATATAACCATATTTGGATGGAGTTTTTGTGTCCTTTTTCTCATTCTTCTCATCTTCATCTAATTCTTCAAAATCTTCCTCTTCAATGATTTTAGGAATGTCTACTAGATCATTGATTATTTATGTTCCATCTTCTTCTATCCTGACACTTGCACTTTCAAAAAAAATCTTGGTTCTTTTGTTATAACATTTATAAGCTTTAATTTTTCAAGAATAACCAAGAAATATACCTTCATCTGCTCTAGATTCAAACTTACCAAGTTTTTCATTGGTTCTCTTTATGAAGCATCTACTACCGAAAACTTGAAATAATCAAGTGTTGATGGTTTGTCTTTCCATATATCATAAGGAGTCTTATCACTATTGACTCTCAATAATGCTATATTCTAAATATGCACTATTGTATAAATTACCTCTCTCCAATATTTATTTGCTATCTTGGATTCATATAGAATTATCCTCACCATCTCCTAAACTGTTCTATTTTTCCATTCAACTACTCCATTTTATTTTAGAGTTCTGGCTACTGAATAATGTCTCTTTATTCCATGATCTTCACAAAACTCTATAAATTGATCTGACATTAATTCTCCTCCTTGATCTAATATTAGACATTTAATCTTCAAACTACTTTCATTCTCAACTAATGCTTTGAATGCTTTGAAATGTTTGAGAGCTTCTAATTTTTTATTTAAAAACATTACCCGAGTCATACATGAAAAATCATCAATAGTCAACATGAAATATTTCTCACCTTGAGTAATTTGATTTCTCATAGGTCCACACAGATCAGTGTGAACAAGCTCTAGCATCTGAGTGGTTGAGTACTCTTTTGTTTTGAATCACCTTCTAGCCTGCTTACCTTGCTGACAAGGTTTACAAAGCCTGTCAGATGGCTTTGTAATCTTTGAAAGATTTCTGACTGCTTGCTTCTTACTTATGTTGACAAGATTGTCAAAATTTATGTGCCCCATTCTCTATTGTCATAGCCAATTTTTTTCAATCTGACTCAAACAACATCTTTGACCTTTGATGTTTGATAGAATATATAAATTGTTACCTATTCTCTGAGCATCTACAACCAACATATCTGAATATTTTCTTCTAATTTCACAACCTTCTACATAAAACTTTAGTGTGTGCCCCTAGTCACACATTTGAATTACACTCAAAATATTATGCTTAAGACCTTATACATACAAAACATTTTTAGTTTTAGTTCTACCATTATCCAAACTTAGTGTACCTTTTCCAACAATTTTGGCAGTAGTATTGTCTTCAAATTTCATTATGCCACCATTGATCTTCTTCAAGGTTATAAAATTTATCTTGTCTCCTGTCATGTGCCTCAAGAATCCACTATCAATAAACCATGGATTTTCTTCATTTATTGCATGCAAAGTTATCTGCACCAACATATATTTTTTAGGTTATTTCTTTTGCCATGAACCTATCTAAACTTTCTTCTTGATGAATGGAGCCTTGAAAATATGATCCTTTTTTACTGACTTAAACATGTTTCTATGGTACCAAGATATGTTTCTAAATTTTTTGCACTTGTAACATATTATGGCCTCTTCATTAAACACTGATAGAGGAGCAAAAGAGTCGTGGCTTCTACTTGACTCTACATGAATTTCCTTCTCCTTATTTCTGAAATTGTTCGCCCCTTTTTGACATTCTATTTTCTTATGACTATATCCATTATAATAAAAATATTAACCATAAAAATAGGACCTATTTGTGTATCTCTGGCCTGATTGCCTTTTTTCACTCTATTCCCTCCAGTCTTCTTTGTTTGAGATGTCCAATGTATTCTTAACTTCTTCCCTTTTTATTTCTTATTTTGTAAGAGCTTTAGCATAGCTCTTTCCTTTTTCCTTGTCTGTGAAAGTAGTGACCTCCTCTTTCTCTTTTTAAAATCCAATACCTATCTTATCTGACATTGATATTTGATTTTCTAATATCTTATTCAACATATTCATGCTATTCTCAAATTTTGAATCATTGGTTGCTTTATCATTTATTACTTTATTTGTTTTCTCAAGATCTATTTTTAAAGAAGCAATTTCAATAACATAACTTTCACATTATTTAATTACTACTTTCAACTATTCCATTAGATATTCTTCATTCTTCTTGGCTACTTCAAAGTGTGCTTATAGATCTTCAATTATTTCCTTTGACTCCTTTTCATTTTTATCAATCTGGAGCTTTAATATTTGATTCTTCTTTTCAAGAGCTTTTAAATCTTCTAAGGCACAAATGAGTTCTCTTTCTAGATTCACTTCAGCTTCATCCTATTTTTCTTCTTGATCATCTATACTTTTGTTTGCAAAAGCATCTTCATGTATGGCCATAAATATAATCTCTTCTTATTTTGAATCACTGACTCCACAATCTTTGGCTGAGCTAGGATCTTTAGAATACAAACTCTTCTTCTTGAATTTACCTTTGAAATCCTTCTTGTATGTATACTTTCCTTCTTCATTGTCATCATTACCCTTATTTGGGTATTTAGCTACAAAATGTCCAATCTTTCCACAATTAAAAATTTTAAAAGGTAATTTTCCTTGATATTTACCTGTGCCTTTTTTTTGGCATACAAATAAATAGAGCTCTATTGTAATTTTCATCATTTCTAGAACTATCACTTGATTCTTGAATCTTAGCCTTCTCTTTCTTTGATGTCTTGAAATCAACTTCTCACTTTGAGGGTTTATCTTGTTCATTTTGCATCTTATATGTCGTAAGAATACCATGAAGCTCATCCATCTTTAGCTTGGTTAATTCTTCATCTCTTCAATTGCTAAAACTTTTGCATCATATATTAATGGTAGAGATCTCAAAACTTTTTGAACCATAGTTGATTCTTCTAAATTTTCTCCAAGACCTTGAATCTGATTAACTATTTGATCAACCTGCAAAAGATAACTTGTTATATTTTCTTCCTCTTCCATCTTCAAACTCTCAAATTGTCTTATAAAAGTCTAAAGCCTAGCTTGCTGAACCTTTCCATCACCTTTATAAATATTCTCAAGCTTTACCTAAGTTTCATGAGCAAAAATTACATTGCATATCACACAAACCACATAAAATAGCATTTAAAGCTTTAGCATTATTTTCACTTGCCTTATTTTCTATCAGAGTAGTTACAAGTGTCTGTGGCTCTTCATATTCCTCCACCACTACTTTCCATATGTCAAATCCAAGGGCCATTAAATAAGTCTTCATCCTTATGCTCCAAAAAACATAATTCATCCCATCAAACAAAGGTGTCTTATTTGTAAAAAATCCTTCATGTGATCTAACCATCATGCTTTCTCGATCTACCTTTAAGCTGTAAATTTTTTTCAAAAGGAACCTACTCTGATACCAATTGTTAAGCATGAAATATACTAGGGGGGTGAATAAATCTATTATATATATTTTTACTTAAACTAATTTCTTTTCTTTAACCACTTAATCACACATTCAAGATATGCAATAAAACTAAAACAATAATTTACACCACACAAGAGAGAGAGAGAGAGACCAAATTTTTACGTGGAAACCCAAAGTGGGAAAAACCATGGATAAAAATCTTAATTATATGAATGCGCACCAACTCAAAATACAAATCTTGCAAGCACCAACTTGCAAGAGCACCAACCCCTTGTATAGATTTGTGAGCACCAACCCATAGGAGCACCAACCCCTCTTGTGTATAAAACACAACTATCTCTCAATTTTGCTTACTCAACAAATGATATAACTCTACAATATCTCCTATTTTTCTTTCTTTGAAAATAAATACAAACCATGCACTCTCTTGTATATTCCAAATGGATTCTCAAGCCTTTATTTATAGCTTTCAAAATAACCTTTAGCATTCACCCTTTTTGACCCTTCAATCCTCATGGAAAATGGTGTCAAACTTGCATGACCCTTCGTATCCTTGCAGTTGAAACGTCATATGGTGACCCTTCATAAGCAAAAGCATCCTTTCATCTTTTGTCTTTTACCCCGTGACTCTTTGAATTCTCTATGGGCCCTCTTTTGACTTATATGCAACCAAAAATATATTCATTAATATTAAATAAATATTAACACATATTAGCAAATATATGAATATTAAAAACACCATTAAATGTAATGGGGCCTTTATCACCAATAATGATAGACCTTTGACATCAATGACAATATTTCCAATAGTTGCTTGGTAGGAGCTAGGCCTTTAGAATAATGTTTTTAAACTTAACTCAAGCATAAATAGTTGATTAACCATGATGAGACTCATTTATTGATGTTTATACCAAAACCACACTTAGGAAACCTCACCCCATTTCTCACTGTCAACCACCATTACTACTGATTGTAGATGCTTACCAAACCTTATGTAGATTTGTTTCACATTTATAAAGAGTTCATGGAGGTGATAAAGGTATTTATATAGGTTTTATATGTTTATTTCACTATTATAACTTTCTTGTGCTTCTCATATGCATTCTATACTCAAAAACTAAGTTTTCCCTATGAGGACTGAGACATTCTACCTAAATAACCCCTTTTTTATTCCTATAGGTCACATTTTGTCTTGATCAAGGTTTGATAATAATAATTGGAGACTCTCTTGTATACTTAAAGTCAAAAAAACATTTGATTTCACGTTTACTTATCTTTTATTCCTCAAAACATGTTCAAATACATACCCAAGTCAATGTTCTGCATACCCTGGTTGTTGGTTGTCATTAGGACCAATAGGTATGAATTCCACTTATAAAAAGATTTATGTCACTCTAAGGTATTTTTAAGGATTTTAAAATAATATCCTACTATCCAAAATTGATGTCTACTAATATTTAAAACCTTGGCATGGATGATGTATGGATTATAGTTAGTTGTATGCAATGTTTTCTCATATTAAAGAACCTTATAGGTGTACTTGAGGACAAAACTTATCTATCACCTACTTTAGTGGTCCTTATATTAATTTTAAACTCTTTATTCTCTCTTAAAAATTCAAATGTATCTTGAGATCTCTTACATCCCAATTGTTAATCCAAAACACCTTTTACTTTTTTGTTGTTGTAGATGAGTGTTTGGGGCTACCTGTACATACTGATAGGTCTATGTGGGAAACAAACCATAAAACCCCATCCTTATGATGATTATTATTCCATGAAATAACTTGATCATTTTTAACCATTAATATATATGATATAGACCTAATTTTCAACTTTGGTATAAAAATGGTCACTTTTGATTTTAGGCATGTAGATATCACTATCTACATTTAGTGTTTTTTGCAACTTTGAATCCTCAAGTCACCCTTTTCTACTGCTCCTCACCTCCTCAAAATTTTCATAGGTCTTATCCATGTTAGATATTTTATGATATATTCCTTAAATTTAATTAAAAACTATAGGAGGCATGTTTAAATAGATCAACCAAAACCCCTTGGGCCTTTATTTGCTCAAAATAAGGGAAAAAGAAACCTAAATCTACAGTCATCCCATGATCATGGTTTCTCATTATAGTTTATCTAATTAGTGGTTTAAATAATATTCATCATATTATCTTAAACCTTTAATACTCTAAAATAATTTATATCTCATCCAAACTCTCTATCAAACATCTTTTATTCTCAGTTAACAGCACATGTAGATGGCTATTTACAAGTGTAGGCAGTAATGTGTGAGAATGGGTAGTTTGTATTACTTTGACCCTTAATAATTTATGTCCTCATATAAAATCCTATAAGTATATTTATCTTCAACCAAACCATAATTGGTCATAAATACCCTTCTCATCAGTAAATCTTCATAAGAGCACCTATATATGATTATCTAAAGGGTAGACTGTATGTAAGTACTAAATATGACTATACTCATGGAGTAAAGTTGCCTTAAAATGTGAAGTGAAGGAAATATATAAAAAATGGAACCTTGAAAATATTTAAATGAAACTATAACAATCTCTTGAAGTCACCATCCATGCATGAAGGTTCTGAGAATGATAGAAAACTGCCTTTTGCACCCAGAGGAGACCAGTCTAGAAATTTGAGGTGATTTGCTCATCAAAACACCTAAAAACATGAAATAAGGAATGGTATATGTAATGATACATATCAAACATCATCTATATAAAATATTATCAATTGATTGTATGGAATCACTCAAACCAAAGCAAATCCTAAAGGGTGCATAGAATGACAAGCAGATTTGCATAGTCCACTTCAAATGGATGGTTCATGAAGCATAGAACACCATTAATCAAAATTATTATATTAATTTTAATTTATCTAAGTGTATAATATTTCCCCAAGATAATTTTTCCTAAAACCTCCTATTTTAGCCATACTGAGCAAAAACCTACAAGTCTTTTTAGTCTGCCAAGAAGAGTGAAAAAGAGATAAAATGATTTTGGATTAAAATTTGTATTTATAAATTAAAAGAAACATGGATATGAGATTTAGTAATATTTATATATTTTCCATGCCCTCCTCACATGTGGAACACTTCCCAAGGATACATGTTTCATTTTTTTCCTTTTCTTTAAGAAATTTGACTTTCTTTTGATTAACCTACAAATTTTTAGTAATGTCAATTAATTAAAACATTTTTGGACACATTTGGAATGACATCACCCATTTACACTTTCACATTCCCAATAAACCCATAAAAAACATTAAATACACCATTTTTGACCCTTAAATGACTTAAAATGATAAATGGACCTTGAAAACAAATGACCAAAGCTAGTACAACATTAATTGACATCAAATAACCTATAAAACACCTTATGACAATATATTATACCCCCTTATATGCCTAAAAATAATTTTTTTACTAGGGGTGCCTTATTTTGATCTAAAAGTCAAAATTGGCCAACAATAGCCTCAAAATGGTTGAGAAATCAAGGCATTTACCCTCTATTCTATCTCAGACAGAGGTCACTCCCAGAGAAGCAAAACTATAGGTGTAGTATGGAGATGATAAGGATATGGGTTGGGAATTATTGAGAAATTTTAGAAGGTTTTAGGGAGTTTTAAGCATGAACAACCATGAATAAGGCCTCTCAGTACTCAAAAATCAAATAGGATGGCCTAAACATGTAGGAACATAATCAGGGATATTAGGCCTAGTCTAGGCCTAAAGCCCTAATGGGGTCTCAATACCACTTATAGGGAAAAATTAACCTTATAATTCATTGTATGACTTTAAAGGGGAGATATGAATTTATTTTGAGTTTTTTTTCTACAGAGGAAATCATAAGAAAGTCATTTTGGCCTAAAATACACCTCAGACCTATCTAGAATGCACTCCTAAGCTCAAGAGGCAATTTTAGATGCTCACAGTAGTACAAAAATTTAGCATGGAATCCCAAGGATTTAATAGATATTTAATAATGTCCCTAACATGATTTTAATGTAATTGGTCTAAATCTTCAACGTCAGGATTATATGAATAATCTTTAAGGGTCTGAAACACTATGAATCCTCCAAAACCCTTATTTTTGACATGATTAGAAATAAATGTTTGTATATAAATTTAGTAATGATATTATGACCTATAAATTTTTTTTTTATTGAATAAGACTCTCTAAAACTCCATCACATCCAATTGGTTGGTACCCTACTTGCACGGATAGGGTACACAATAAGCTTTCTTAATACATTTTGTGTGTTTTTAAGGATCATGGGAGAGTTAAAAGATTAAAATAAATTGTGAATGTTAATTAGGACATAATATAAATCTTAATTCCTATTTATTAATTTATACAAGCACACAAACACCTCATCTATCTCCTTCACTTTAGGTAGTATATGGAAGATAATGAGAATAGAGGGTTAACACAAAGTGAGAAAGTGATAAGCCCAATTGGGATTCATTTTAAGGTCTACCTGATGTATTTTTAGGTAATGAGACTCTTTATATTTGTCATATCACCCCTTACATGGATATTATTGAGAAACTAAAGTCCATTTTCGTGGTAAATGTGAAGATAGACATGTAAATCTAGTTATGGTAATTAGGGATGGTGAAAAAAGTGTCCAAAAGAATAATAAGGGTTAGGGACACATATAATATATTTTTAATATTTTTTATAATACCCCTTTAATATTTAATATGTTTCAACTATTCCTATTCTAATTTGGAGTGCTCAAGAGAGGCCTAATGATGAAGGCAGTTTCAAGAAGCTAGCTAAGAGTATCCTACACTAGTTTTGGGGAGTTTGATGATTATGAGGGACATTTGTCCAAATATATTATTCATGTTATATTTAATGATACTTTATCTTTAAACACAACTAATTATCATTCCTTGACAAGTGGCATTGTGACCCTCGATCTCTACTTCTCTCTCTCCTCTCACACATTCTATAAATGCTAGCCATTTTGGCTCTTGTATAGGAATTTCATACTTGGTATGGAAAATCCCTACTATTTTGATGGTTTAATTTGCCTTTAAATAATACATACAATATGGTTTTGAGTTCATAAACATCTTTTCTAAGTGTGTGAAGTGATGTATTATGAGGGCTAGTGATAAGCTTCTATCCTTACTTCTCTTTATCCTTTCATGTTTGGTGAAAGAAGTTCTCATTATAACAAGGCATATGGAGTTTAGCTAGTGTTTTTTGACTCCATTCAAGTTTAAAAGTAACCTTAGTGTCTATAACTAACCTTTAGTCCACTTACCTTGAGTAGTCTCTTGTATATCACCTTCATATTTGAAATACTAATGTTAGAGTATTCTAAGACTTTGAAGCTAGTGTTGTAGGTATTATCTCTTAGTGTAAGAGTATGATTATCATGTAGATATATTTATTGTGTATCACCCCCTTGGAATAGTTTTTTTTTTATGCATATTTATACCTCTTTTCACACAATTAATCAGTTAGTGTAGGTGATAAGTACTTAAGGATCAATCTAAGGAGCTAACCCTTAAATCTTGAGGTCTACCTCTACTATAGGCAACCCTTAGGCATAGAGGTATTCCAATGTTACGCAAATATTAGATTAGGATTAAAAAAATTCCTCTAGGGTGTGATATTTGGTGATAATATTTATGGCAATCTTGGTGGGACCATATTCCTAAAGATAACTTGTCAAGGTGAATGTTGGTCTTGATAACATCACAGCTACATATGGTGTTCTAATAAGCATTTGTTAACTCCATTCAAGGTAAAATATTATTTTATACCATTTTTTTGTCATATATTTGTGTTCATGCTTCATATTCCTTACTAGGTCATCTTCTATTAGAGTTTTCAATCCCATCAATTCACCTCTTCAACTTGAACTTCCTCTTGAAGTTCAACATCCTCAGCCTAGTCTTCCCTTTAAAGAATAAGAGGAATTTTCAAGCCAAGAAGACAAATATAGTGAAGAAGAGATTGAATAAAACATGTCTAGGTAGCATGCCTTCCCATAATTTAACACTAAAAATCCAATCCATCTTGATGCATATGATGACAACCCCCCTACTGTTATAAAGAGTGTTCCTACAATCAATGGTGAAGGTTTATGTCACACCTAGTGAGCATATTAGGGACATCTAAAACTTATATAGTTTTCAAAATGTTAATGTGTTAAACATTGTTATTATACTCCTTTACATGTCCCTTAGATGGAAATAACTTTATTGGTATAGGGTTGTGCCTAGTGGTTGCATCATAACTTGGGATGATTTTGGAGAGATTTGAAGACAAGAGTGACCACACATCACTCATTCATCAGCTCAATGTGATTGAAATATCACCCAAAGAGATAATGTATGACTTTAATGAGATATTCCAAAGTACTTGGCATAGTTTATCTCCTCCCATGAGACCACCCACTATATTTTTGTTTCCCACATATTTGATGGCCATTTATATTGACATAGCCATCATGTTATAATCCATAGGTGGCTACACCTTACTTGAATCATATGACCTTGTAATTAGAGATGAGAATGGCCTTATACAATCTGGTAAGTTTCTTCCAAAAGTTTCCATGTCTCTACTACCAAATATGTATACAAATACTCTAATTGTTTCTCAAGTTCCTAATGCAAATGCTAAGTCAAGGACTGATCCTAATAATGTAGAAGAGACAATTTATTGGAAGGCAAGATATCAAGCTTTAGAGGCTCAAACTAGGTAATCTAATATAAAACATAGTGTAAATCAAAACTCCTATCCCCATATTCAATAATATGGTCAAAATTATGGGCAAGGTAGAGTTTAAGGGTAAATTAACTTCAATAGGATTGTTAATACATATAATCCCACTTCTACCTCCAACACAAGAGATATGGTACTGGTGCATGGAAATCTAATCTAAGGGGAAGAGTGGAAAAATGTCAATTCATGGATTCCAATGAAGGAGTAAATCAAGCTATAGTTTCTCAAGGAGGAGTCACTCCTAAAATATTAGTAGATGATGAAGTCCTCGTGTAAACAAATGAAGGATGGTAGCCTCAAGGAGTGAGTTTTACCAACTTCCTAGTTGAGGATGACTATGTTATCAACCAAAAAAATTCTATTACAAACAATGATAGAGCTAAAAACAAGGCTCTAAGAGATGATAATTGTGTACCTACAAGTGCAAATAGTCCTCTTACAAGGTAGCAAGGCATGAATGTAAGCATGGCAATCCCTACAACTCCTACACCTTCTTCAAATCATAATGTTGGAAGATATGCTCAAAGTGATTTAATACCTAAATTTATAACCATGTCTTTGCCTCCAAAGACTCAATAAAAAGTAAACACTCATGCTCTAAACATTGTGTATTCTTTGAAGAATGCCAAGGCATCTATATCTCTTTGGGATGTCCTTCACATGCGTATCCAAAAAGAACTCTTACAAAAGAAAATGTCCATATTTCATGTTATCCCTCCATCATCAAGCCATGGTCATAAAAATGTTTCTATTACTTATGATCCTAATAAAATTATAGAACCCTCTACTAAAATAAGAAGCATCCACCCTTCTACCTCACTCTCATTGTGGGGGATAAGCTTGTTTATAACTGCATAGTTGATAGTGGAGCTAGCACTTTAGTGATGCCCAAAGTTGTAGCTAAAAAATTATGTCTAAGGTATGAATCACATAGTGAAGGGGTGATTCAATTATATGGTACAACTACCAAGTCAGTAGGATTAATCAAAAGTTTGAAGGCTTTTCTACATGATTTTCTTGGTTTCCCCATCCTTCAAGACATTGTGGTTGTTGACTTGCCTGCCCACTTTGCTATCTATCTCTCAAGAGATTTCATAGCTAAGATAGGAGGTTACCTCTCAATTTATTCATATTTCTTGGCCTTCAAGACAAGGTATGGATTAAAAGTAACCATTAGAAATCAACCACTAGAAAAATTTCACATTGATTCCTATATATAAGCAAGCTCCAATTTGAATTATGTCATCAATGATCATGAGAAGTCTACTGTAGATGATGGGACATATTCTAATATTGAGGGCATATATGATCTATTTTTGGATGAGTGTGGTGTAGACACCTATGGACATGATCCATACACCTACTTTGATCAAATTAACCTTGGCACCTATATCATCCATAAAGGAGCATATAAGCAATGTAAGGTGAGCATTGAGCATTTTTTCTCATAACCTAATAAAGGAAAGTAATTGATTTATGTGTATTATGATGCTAGTTCAAAGAGCATGATATATCAATATGGTGAGAATAACAATGTATTTCTACCTACAATTAATGAAAGAGCCCTTAAAGATGATAGTCATGAAAAGTAATATGACCTATGGAAAAGGTTCAATGCCATATGTCAAGAGTTTGATCAATTGAGTAAGCCTACTTCTCCTCCTAAGCCTCCTATGAAGTGTGAATATAGTGATAGGATTGTTAATAAGCTTAACAAGAAGGTTGTTGAGTATCTCATCAAACATCAAGGAGAAGGTCTAGCTAAGCATGAGGTTGAATGTAAAGCTATTGTCATAGAAGGTATTGTCATGAAAGAGCCTAGTGAACATAAGGAATAATTTTTTGTGTTCAAGGAGAAACTAATATCTCAGCTTGATGTGAATACACTCTCATATTTGTTTGATTAGAAGGAGTATTATCTTAATGGTCTCATACATCAATAACATCTTTCCCAAGATGAAGATAAGGTTGAGGAAGTTGTCATGCATCCTGATATATAGTTTGAAGAGCACCGATTAGATATGAAATGGATTAATAAATTTGAAACTTCAAACAATCTTCTTAGAAGGTAGAATATAAAATACTTGAAGGAAAAAATTAATCCACTTGTAGATAGAATAAGAGACAAGGATGGTAAGCTTTTTGACCATCAACATGAGTAGGTATTTATTTAAAAACATGCTTGACATGTTATATTTATTTCATGGAGCATCAAGGATGTAAGGGGAACCATATTTGACCCTATTTGAAGTATGGTGAGTTATTCTTCACCTCAATTTTGAGTTCTTGTATATATTAGGATAGGGGTGGCTTTCTTTTTATTGTGTGTGTGTTCCATAATTGTTCTTGAAAACACATGTTTTTCAAATTTAGTGTCTTATTCTTAGTGTTTGGTGTGGTTTCAAAGGAAATTGAGTGTCTAATCAATGTATAGGTGACTCTATATCCTAATGGATAGGAATAAACTACCAGTCTTTGGCTTAGCAAGCATACCACCCCTAGGAATCCACCAAGAAAGTTGACTATTTTGACCACAATTCAAAATAGGTCAACCCCTTATTGTATAAAACTTGATATAAGGGTCTTATATGATGTAATATGGGTCATAATTATGTAATTAAATGTGTCATTAACTTTTTCATAGTCAACTTTAGTCCTTTATGTGATTTCATGTCGCTTAAGGACAAGTTTAGGCCATTTAATGAATTTTGTATGGTTTTACTTGAAGTAAAAGTGTTCCAAAGTTTCTTTTATTTTTTTTTATTATCATATATGTCAGTCCTAATTAAAAATTTGCGAGTGCTATGTTGAAATCAAGAAAATAGTTGGAAAAGGAGGACATTTTGGTAGTTTATGGTTTGTACAAGAGTGTAGCACATGTGGAAGTATTTTAAAGTGTCCCTTAAACTCCCCTAAACTCACTTATACATATTATTATCTTTAAAACACTTTTAAAATGGCCTAAAACTATTCTACTCTTCCATCACTCTTCTTGGCATGCAAGAAAGGTCAATCAATTTTGGTTTAGTACAGATAACAAGAGTTGATTCAGATCAAATGCACTTGGTTGGAGATAGTAAAATTTATCTACTTTAGTATCATGGAAAGAGTTATAGGTTTTGTCAATTTTCCTTTATTAACCAATGCTAATAAGTCTACTTCCTTTTTCTACATGCTCATTCCCATGCCCTACAGGTTTCTTCTTTATTTAGGTTAATCCATATAAACCAAGAGTTTCATGTGTTTCTAGATAGTGTGAATATATTTATCACATGTATTTCAACTCATTTTTCATGTGTGGAGTTAAATATAAGGCATAATTACCTTAGTTTTCTAGTTGAGACTTCAATGGCTAATTTATAGACAATTTCATCAGTTGTACAAGCTTATATCCCTATGTTAACCTTCATAATAATGGTAATGCAAATAAAATTTTTGTGTTTTAACCTCTCACTACATGGTGATCAATATCTTCTTATGTATGTTTGGTCTCAAAGGCTAATACCATTGAAGAGCATAGTCAAACTTCCCTGTAGACATCCACCTACATGCAGGTAAGAGGAATATTACATAGTCATGGTGATTTTACAAAGGTTTAAAGGCAATAATAAGTCTTATAAAGTGGAAACAATCAAGTTTAAGCTATTCAAAGTGTTTGATATATATTGAGACAACTAATTATCCAATAGATATAGTCCTTCCTTGTATATTGTTGATGTGCACCTATAGGTGGTCTAAATAGAGGAGAGAACATTGAAATGTGAGGTGGTTTAAACTTGTTTGAACCTTCATTGAGGTCTTGAAGAATATAATAGTACCATAACAATCATGATGGGTTCCAAAGGTGGTAGGTAGAGTTTAGAATTAGGTTCATATTTGAAGAAGGTGACTTAAGCGACACCTTACCTTAAAGTCTCTGAAACATGGATTCTACCTTTATTTTGAACAGACCATAGTAAATCATATAAGGTTTAAAATGGTCTAATGGTTTTCATCATGCATCCTAGGAATAGGGGTAGTTATTTGACATGATAATATGGTTGTTTGGCAAAGGGAAAGTAATATAGGAATGCCTCTATCTTGAGCATTCTCTCACTATAGAATGTCAGTGGATTCTAAAGTTTTGTAAGTTGAAATGGTTTTACATTACCATATGACATGATGGTAGGATAGCCTACATATAAATTAATTATTTTGAATTAATTTTGTAATAATATCTCAAATAAAATTTAAAATATTTTAAGTATAGGGTATTGACCCATATCACCACCTATAAGCACCCCTTTTGGTCTAAAAATGTTACCTACAGTTGAATGTAGAGTGACATTGAAGTTAAACATAATAATTTGAGTGTTGGTTTAACTTAGAAAATGTTATGAGTGTATTTGAATATGAAGGTGAGATAAAAGACTTACAATAAATCCTAATAATTAAATATATTATGTATAACATCCTATAGGGGTTTTTATGGCCTAAAATATAGCCACCTATAGCTTGCTATGGAGGAGAAACCAACTTAGGTCAGTATGTTAGAAGAGCAATGTGCATAGACCCTAATATATGGCATGAATGAACTCAAAAAAATATGAAATGAGCTCAAATATTTCAATAATATCTAATTTCATGAGATACAAGGTTCTAGCATGGAGTGACACCTACAGGTATGTCTTTTTCTTGAGTAAATAACATAGTACATAGTTTGCTTGTTAGGCCTAGGTTTGGAGAGATTTGAGGAGTTTGAAGAAGTTTACGGTGTTGGAATTTTTTTATAAAACCTTAAAAATGGTGAAATATACCACATAATACATATTATAATGAAACAAGCTAGATACTAAAGTTCAAGGCTCAACCTATAGTCAATAGACAAACTTGCACACAGTCAATATTACACAGTCTATCTTGAGGTTTGTTAAGGGTTGAAAGGATTATTGGAGTGATAAAACATTTAAAATTTGTACATATTTTCATAAATAATTATTTTCTCCTATCATATCCTCAAAATATCTAAAAATATAGGGGAAATACCCTTTGTTCTATCTTAGATAGAGGGCACTCCCAGAGAAGTAAAACTATAGGTGTAGTATAAAGATGATAAGGAGATGGGTTGGTAATATTTGAGACATTTTATAAGGTTTTAGGGAGTTTAAAGAATTAAAAAACATGAATAAGACCTCTTAGTACTGATAAATCAAATAGGATGGCCTAAACTTGCAAGAACATAGTCATGCCTATTAGGCCTAGTCTAGCCTAAAGTCGTAATGGGGTCTCAATACTACTTATAGGGCCAAATTAACCTTATAATGTAGTGGATGACTTTAAATTGGAGATATGAAGTTATTTTGAGCTTTTGGTCTATAGATTAAATCATAAGAAAGTCATTTTGGCCTTAAAAACACCTCAGACCTATCTAGAAAGCACTCCCAAGCTCAAGAGTCTAATTTCAAATGCTCACACTAGTACAGACATTTAACATGGAAACCCAAGGATTTATGAGATGGTTAATAAGGTACTTAACATGGTTTTTGTATAATTTTTCTAAATTTTCAATGTTAATATTATATGAACAATCTTTAAGGGTCTGAAACACTATGAACCCCCCAAAACCCTTATTTTTGACCTGATTAGAAATAAATGGTTGTAGATGCATCTATGATGTATATTATGACCTATAAATGGTTTTATAATTTAATAATACTATTTAAAAATCCATCCCATCTAGTTGGTTGGTACCCTACTTATACAGATAGGGTACATAATAAGCTTTCTTGATAGATTTTATGTGTTTTTTAGGATTAGGGGAGAGTTAAAGGATGAGAATTAACTGGGAAGGTGAATTATGACCTAATATAACTCTGAATTCCCATTTATTTATTCAAAAAATAACACAAATACCTTTATTAGATCCTTCACTTTAGGTAGTATGTGGAAGAAAATGATAATAAAGGGAGACCACCAAGTGAGAAAGTTATAATCCCAATTGTGATGCCTTTTAAGGTATTACTAATGGATTTATAGGTAATTTTAATATTTATAGGTTTTTTATCACTCCTTACATGGATTTTATTGATAAACTAAAGGCCATTTTGGTACCAAATGTGAAGATAGACATGTACAGCTAGTGATGGTGATTGTAGATGGTAAAAAAAGTGTCTATAAGAATACCAAGGGTTAGGGACACATCTAATTCATTTTGAAGATTTTTTATAACCCCCCCCCTTCATATTTCATATTTTTCAACTATTCATAGTCTAATTTAGAGTGCTCAAGAGAGGCCTAATGATTAAGGTAGTTTCAAGAAGCCAGCTGAGTGTCCTATGCTAGTTTTGGGAAGTTTGATGCTTATAAGGGACATTTGTCCAAAGATAACTTTCATAGTATATTTCATACTCCTTTTTCCTAAAATATAAATAATTCTCATGCCTTGAAAAGTGGTGTTGTGACCCTCGATATCCACTTTTCTCTCTCCTCTCACACATTCTTAAAATGCTAGCCATTTTGGCTCTTGTAGAGGAATTTCACACCTATTATGGTGAATCCCTATTGGTTTGATGTTGTAATTTGATTTTTAATAATACATGAAATGTGGTTTTTAGTTCATAAACATCTTGTCTAAGTGTGTGAAGTGATATATGTTAAGGGCTAGTGATAAACTTTTATCCTTGCTTCTCTTTATCCTTTCATGTTTGGTGAAAGAAGTTATCATTATAATAGGGTATATAGAGTGTATATAGTGTTTTTTAACTCACTTTAAGTTTAAAATTAACCTTATTTTATTCAACTAACTTTTGGTCCACTTACCTTGAGTAGTCTCATGCATATCACCTCTATATTTGAAATATTAATGTTAGAGTATTCTAGGACTTTGAAGCTATTATTATAGGTATTATCTATTAGTTTAAGAGTATGATGATCTTGTGAAGATTATAACCCCCTTATAATAGTTTATTTTCATGCATATTTCTTCCCTTTTTCACACAAGTAATTATATAGTATAGGTGATAAGCACATAAGGATCAATCTAGGGAGATAGCCCTTAAATCTAGAGGTCTACCTTTACTATAAGTAACCCACAAGAATGAATGTATTATAATATTAACAAAATATTAGAGTAGGATTGAAAAACATCCTCTAAGGTGTGATATTTTGTGACAACATTTCTCATGTTATCTTTACACTCTAATTGAGGAACCATTTTATGAATCTAGGCTTGTTTAGGAGTGACTAGAACTTGAGTCTTCTCTGGGAAGTCTTTCTATGAATGACTAGGAATGTTAAATTTGGGGTATAATATGTCCTAATTTTCATACTCCATTCATTATTCCCATTCACCATTTTTATATTTGATCTTTATCAAATGAATCATAGGTTTATCAGTGGGTAAGAATACATGTAACCTATCTTCCACCATCCTCCTTCTAGAAAGGGTGAATTAATAAATGTAAATAGGATGGAATAACACCCCATCTATGCCTATAATCACTTCTATATGCTTGTACTCTAAATTCTATTTTGGTAGGAAGACACACATTGGGATGTCATCCAAATTTGAGTTGCACATGTTAGTGCCTACCTTCCAATGCCTCACATTGATGCTAGATTTCCTTATGAACCATGGACCTTTAGATAGGACCCTAAAACAATATTCTTAGTTCATGAAATTAATCAAAAATAAACTCTAGATAAGGTAACAACCTCTAGTTAACCTTTAGGTTTCTATTTAAAATTGGCCCATCTTATGAAAGAGTTAATGTTGGTTCTAAAACTATTCATCCTATCCAACATGGATTTTTTTAAATATACATATTATTTATCAACCAAGGAATTAGGGAAAAAAACACATACCTCATCATTATTGATTAATAGGATGGCATAAAAATCTAACTTATCCTATCCCACCTAGTGCTTTTTGAGTACACAGTCAACCCAAGAGAGGGGGTGTGTAGGGAGAGCGTATATCTTAAATCCTAGGTTGTTGGCTATCCATAGTGTTAGCAAACACATTGTGGACCCTTGATAACCCTAGGTCTATGACATTATTGAGATTATCTTGGACCCTATTATGTAACACTACATTGACCTCTAGACCATCTCCGCTACTCTATTTTTCCTACCCAGTCACTACTTTCACCTCTTCCATACTCCTATGGTTTTCCTTCCATAAGTTGAACTCAAATTTATGAGGTAATTCTACCTATTTTCCACCTGCATCACTAGCCATCATTCCATCTAAGGAAAATAGAGCATGAAACTCTAAGATTGGATATTTTAAAATTATGAGTTCACCAAAATGTTTTATAAAAAGGGTAAAAGTGTTCAAAAAACTATACTAATCTTTTAAAATAATGACACAAGTTAGATGCAGTAAAATACAATAATTATAATGAATAAAGCTTGATTATATATTTATAGAAATGAATGGATATTGAATAATTGATAAATTAATATGTATATGAAAATTAGAGAGATATGTAATTAATTTATGATTTAATCAAGTTTTTATAGTGATTTAGAATTCATGAAACAATATCTAAAATAGTGAAAAATAGCACCCAAAAATATGGCAATGATATATGATTATGACTAGTTTCATATTGTGGCATAAAAGGAAGTGACTAAGAAAAAAATCTGTAACATGTAGAAATTGCTAAAATTGGTCAAATAGTAAAAAATGGATTTGTATGTATTAGGAGTCTAAATATTTATTTAACCCTTTGTCAAAAAATAAGTCTATAATCCTCTCTCTAATAAGTATAATTTTGTACAAAAATGTATGAATGTCTTCTCCATTAATGTGACCATAAATTAGCCTCAACACCTAGCAACACATCCAAGATAAAGGGAAATGTGAAAATTAAATTTTCCCAAACCCATTTAAGGGTTTTAGCTACATATAAATGATGAGATTCGAGTCTCAATATAGTTCAAGTGCATGTGAGTGACCCAAACCCAATAAGAGATGACTCTACCTCCTCTCCATATGATAATCAATAATGTTATATGCTCTAATTCAATTTTTTTTTGGGATAAGTATGTTTTGTACTCAACATACCCCCATTATTTTTTTGAATAGGGACCCACTATATTTTAAAAGGTCTAGGACTATATTAGCTATGTTACACCTAAATTCACTATTCGATAAACACAAATGGACATGTTTTGCTTATTTAGACTAACCTATTAATATTCTTTGGAAATTTTTTAAATATACATAGGTTTTGGGAATATACACAATTTGGAAAAGTCTCAAGTTTCATTGAAATAGATCTTCATAACTTTTATTTATAAGTGGATCTTTGACATTCTTTGACCCTTCACACCTATGTTAGAATTATTGAGAAATAGATCTTCATAGTTTTTGTTTGAAGGTTTTATTCAGAGGTTTTATTTATAATTTCTATTCACATTTTAGTATTTAGCATCTATTTTCATCATGAATTCTACATATTCATAATATGACCTTCAGAACTTTTGTGTTCAAAAAAAGTGTTTAGATAAAATGTTTAGAATTTGGTATTTGTAATCTAATCTTCAGGATTATGGTCTTTGAAACTTTACTAAAATGTTTAGCAAAGCTAATTAGATAAAAAAATTTAGAATATGGTCTTTAAAAAAATTATTTTGGAAGGCCTCAGTCATAATTTGATCTTTGGTAAAATTGTTCACAAAAAGTGTTCATAACTTTTGTTTTGAAACTTAGCCTTTAGAAAAAGAAACCCTCGTAGCCTTTATAAAATAATTCCCATCATAGGTTTTCATAACTTTTGTTCAAAATATTTATTCACTTCACAATAATTTAGGTTAACTCTATTTTAACATAACATTCGACTACCAATTTTCTAAAGCCTTCATAGCGTAGGTAAATTTAATAAAAATGAATAACATAATGACACTTGGAAAAAGACAACAATTTGGCACTCTTCCAAACATCTATGTGGCATACCCACTAAAATGAAGTGGAAAATTTTGATTTAAACAAGTGAATCAAGGTTAGAGGCATTAGACATTAATGACACATGAAATAGAATTGAATGCCAAAATATATATTCTTGAATTGAAAACAAACATCATTCTCATTGATCACAAACAAACTCTGAGCTCACTTGCCTCCTTAAAAACAAGCCCTATTTATGTGTGTTTAAATCATGAAGTTCATAAACAAGAGATGAGCCACTAATTTGAAGAACCATAACTCTATCAAATCAGTGAATTAACTATGGCATCTTCATCTAAGACATTCATAGGATCCCTACCACCATATAAATTCTTGATCAAGGAATTAAATAAATACAAATACACCATCTTTGATTCAATAGTAGTCAATATTAATTATCCCAATTACTCAATGTTATGGGACATAATTCATTGAGTGGATCCACATACTTATGAAGAGAAATTGACACAAACACAAATATAATTGCCTATAAATTTAATCCCTCTTAAGTGATAGGTATTGCATTTTTTAGTGGCCAATCTTGAGGTTATGCCATGTAAATACCTATTGTGAGACCTTTTCTTTACAAGCAAGGTAATTGGGGGTGCTTTAATACACCACTTAGAGTATAAAACAATCATTTCTTGCATCTTATGATATGCATTCCATATATATTTATCCCTACCTATTTTGGATGCAACTTATTATTTACACATAATGGTAACTTGGAAAAATAATAAATCAATTGATAAAACATTGAGCATATAGATCATTCTTGGGGAGATAGTCTTCTTTAAAGAGAAGAAACTAGTAACTATAACTAAGTTATGGATGGGAGTTTACATTGGGATATCCCTTCTAAACCTATTATATGGATACCCTAACATTTAATCCCTTCACCTTGAATTGGTCCCAATGATGGATTTACTAATGACCTCAGAGCTAACATTTACTTTAGGAGAGGTAATCAGTGCTAAGTTGTAGGAACAAGTTCTGTGTAAGGAAAAGAGGTCTATGAGAGGTCAATTTCATATGATGTCATACCATTTATATTTTGTGTTTGGAACATTATATATTCATAATATGTAACTCTTGAGTCCATATCCATATTTTATCAAGAACTGTATATGTGACTCATATTCTTTCATGTATATATATGCTTATACTAGAAACATAACTTGAATTGTAGAGGATGTATACCCTCAAATTTAGAGGGTTATTCATGAGTATCCACTACCCATGTTATCTAAGAGCATATCGTACACATTTATGTATAGAGGAGCTGCTAACTATATCCCAACTAAATCGTGATCATAGTTGTTGGCCATAAGGTTACACCCTTGCATCTCCCAAAGCATGTATCAAACAAATTATTAGAGTATAAGATAGCCTACCACCTATGGTGGGTAATTTATGAATATTTGAATATTAAAAATAATATTTCATTCCATGTCTCCCATATAATTATTGTTAAGATGTGTTACATCAATTGTAAGCACTTTTGAGAGGTTGGCAGATTCAGAAAATACTACTCATTATCCACCTTGCCACATAGGCTAAGACCCTCATGGTAGATTTCAAAATAATATTCAAGTCCTTGCTATTCCATACCAACATGAACCTTATGACCATGACTTATTTTTTTTTAATTACAAGAGTGATTCCCACATATTGGAGAGGGCACTGGTAGTTAGATTGGGTGAGGAACTCTTGAAAATCATCTAAGGGGAGCCCTCAATTTAAATGTTGAATGCACATATTAGGCTCCCACCATCAAGTGTGTGGGTTACCACAAATTTATTGATAAATATCCCTTCCTAATCACCAATTTAATATGGAAACCTTCACAAAAATTACCCATTGAAATGAAAATTATATATAAGAGCTTAGGGTGACTAAAGCTCCTATAATTTCAACTTCACTTGGGAGAGCTGAAGATGAGCCAATTTGTATTAAATATTTAGACTCAAAATTCCATGATCATCATGTTTCTACTTCATCTCAAGAGACTAAAAGTGTCAAAGTCTCAACTTCCCCTACTCAAGAGGCTTACCCAAAGTAGAAAAGGTGATTATTTTCTATAAAAGGAACCCAAGATATCAGATCCCCCTTGTGAGTCCAACTATTAAGGAAACATTAAGACCATTAGAGTAGCAAAAATAATCTATGTAAATTAATTCCACTAATGAAGAGGAGGATATACAAAGATCCATATTATTAAGCCTCTAAGACAATAAAGGAAAGACACCACTATAAGGAGATTAATTAGTTGAGGGTGTAATTCCAATTGTCTCTATAGTTATTTTAGTTTATACAACTCTAGTTATATATTTTATCTCCCTTATGTTTGTTTTTTCTTTTCATCCCATTTCTATGATTCCTAGTGTTTCACCTTCCCTAATTATGCTTAAGGTATAACTTTTCTCATTATCCCTTCTTAAGTTTAAAACCCTTTTTGATAGTTTATAATACAGAGTCAACTAGGTCGACCTAGTATTCTAATTGATAATTATTATTATTAAATAACAATATAGATTTGATTGGGATGACTTAGTGTTATAATTTATACTTATTATTATCAATTAAAAATATATATTTTAATTGGATGACTCTATTAGCAAAAAATTTGGAAAGGTTTAGGGTTAGATTTAACTGTATATACACATCCTTTTTCTATCATTTATTAAGAAGAGAAGAAAAATCAAGATATATCTTGCATCTACTTATCCACCATTCTAATTTAGGATCAATTTTAGGGTTTCATACTTTATTTGGAGATATGGATCTTGTCTTATGGAGAAGTATTTTGGATGCATTGATAGGTTGTGTAGCATATAGTTGATTTATCCTTGTCATCCTTACATACCACAATAACCTCTTAGGAATCACCTTGGCCAAGGGAGAGATTGAGGCTCAGTGGGTTCATATTCAAAGTTAATGTTATCACTTGAAATTTTACCCCTTGATGATATGACAAGTCTCTCCTCTTTCAAGTGGCATAATGGAAACACCTCAGGGCTATGGGTGACCCAAATTTGAGGTGAGTTTCTAGATTAGGGATAGTTCCCTTGATGTACCACTTCCACACACCACAACCATACTTTAATTTATGATTAAAAGAGTTAAGAAGCCTAATATAAACCTATTTAAGTAGGTGATGTACCAAATAGATGGTCTACTCACACCACTTTCAATGTACTTGGAATCAAAAGGAAAACTACACATACACTTCATCCATTAAACTAAAATCTCTTCTTCTACATCAATGTTTCAAGCATAGGGTCTTGAAAAGAGTCTAAGTTAGGACTTAAAATATAGGTCTTATATAAACACTAATGAATAAGTTACTCACTATACATATAATCCATATTAGACACTTCTTGCTGACCTGTAAAAGAGAGCTTTCAAACTACATAAGGCACTAGGAAGGATAACATGTAAAGCTAAGAAAAATACACTTTTACAAGACCAAAAACCATAACATGCACTTAATTAATAATTAATGAGGTAAAAAAAATATTCTTTATTAGTTAAAGGTAATAATTATGTATAGATTCTCCATACTTAGGTGGAGATATCCATACAATAACTAAAAAGCCTAGTATATATAGCAATTGTGAGAGAAGAGAGAGAAAGTGAAGCTTAAGAGTCACAAGGGAACTTGTCAAGAGATAAGGATTTAAAATATTATGGAATCAATCATGAGATATATCCTATAATTAAATTAAGGAAAAATTTCTCTAAAAATCATTTAACTCCTTCAAATGTGGTGTAGATACTCTTTTGCTTGCATATGAAACTACCTTCATGATTTAAAGTCACTAAACTACCTCACCACTGAATATGGATAGGGATGATGATTGATTTGATGGGGGGTGGGCTTAATAAAAATACTCCACATGCATTTGAGTAGTTCCAAATCATTCATATCCTTTTGGCCATGAGCAATCATCCTTTTTTTTATCAGTATCATGAAGGGGAACAACAAGAGAAGCTCCTTCATCTTCTTCTTTGGATTCCAAAAGAACCTCTTCCAAGGCTTCTTCTTCAACACAAGGAAATTCATATTCATCATCATTAAAATCTAATGTTTCTTCATAAGAATTCATCTCCTCTTCATCATCAACCCAATCTAAAATCTCCATCTCCTTTTCCCTCTTAATGGTGCCAAGACTAGGCATTTCAAAACTAAGAACTCTAGCCCAAAAAGGCTTCCAAGCAGAAATGTATTCCTCACCATTAGAAGGGGAAAATGGATTATTTTTAGGAGGTGTAAATATGGGTTCAATGGCTTAATTTTATTCAAGCTTCTCTTAGATAGATGAGAGCTCCTACATTTTGAGTTCCAACTCCTCAATTCATTTGGCAAGGTTCTCTTGAAATAGCTTCTCTTGGGGGAAAATAGGATCTTCATTAGGAAAAAAAGTAAAAGAAAGTTGAGATGAAGGGAAAAAGGTTTATTGAGGAGGGGTGTTAGTAATTTTATTAGGTTCAAATTTTTCTTCACTTCCAACTTCTCTACTTAGACATTTTTTTTCCTTCCTTCCACAAGTTGTCACTACTTTCCATCTTGGGAAACTAGGCTTAGAGAGTTCATGAAGCTGAGATGTAAATGGAGGAATGTCACACCTATAAACCTAATTTTATATTAACATGATGGATTTCATTAAATTTTTATTTTCCAACTCAATCTCCTTGTCAATATGGGCCTTCAACATCAATCTTCTTCTCTCAAAATCTTCTCTAATCTAGTTGGGAGATAGGTCAACTTGCTTAATAGTGGTGTCCTTATCCCTTTGGCTGCTCTCTTGGATGAACCTCCAACAAGGGAAAATTTGGGTAATGCATGAAGGACTTGGGTCATTTTGAATTATGATTGAATTAGCATTTTGAATGGGTATAGTTGACACACATGAAGGTTGATATGGGGTGTATTCAAGCTGATAAGATTGAGTTGGTTTACAGGATTTCAACCTCTCTTCTATGTGGAAAATTAGAAAACAAAAATCAATCATTTCACCCATAAATACTTACCAATTATCTCTCTCCATGGGCATCCATTCTCCCTTGACTAGCTCTAAATCATCCCTCACACTCTTGACATAATCACTAGGGATGACTTGATCACAACCATTCATAGTATCAAGATCTAGCATTTAATCTTTATAGCCTAAGAAGGTCTTCTTGAAACTTGTAATGGACTAACTTGGAGAGGAATTAGGTGTAATAGGTGAAGCATAAGCTTTGGGAGGCTGATTATAGGATTGATGAAAATCATAGCAGGGCTGAATATGGTCATATTGGGGCTAACAAAATTGACTAAGGACATATTCATATTGATAGGTAATGGGGAAAGATGGATATACTTCACCAAATTGTGTAAGACAAAAATCAAACTCAATTTTAGCCATGAATAATTTATGGGACGTGTATAGAACAAGAAACAACCTCAAATAGAGTACTTGGACTGCTTGACTAGTAGATTTGTGGTTGGAGTCACCATTGTTGCTTAATGAAATTGCCTCCAAAGGCTGAATCTTGAGGAAAACATCAAAAATCCTCAAGGGATGGATTTTTTTAGTCCCACTAGGAATGCCAAAAACTATTATCACTTGAAATTTCACCCCTTAAGGATATGAAAAGTCTCTCCTTGTTCAAGTGGCATAATGGAAATACCTTAGGGTTATGGGTGACCCAAATTTGAGGTGAGTCTCTAGATTAGGGATAGTTATCTTGATGTACCACTTCCACACACCACAAACACACTTTCATTTATGAGGAAAAGGGTTAAGAAGCCTAAAATAAACCTAGTTAAGGAGGTGATGCACCAAATAGATGGTCTAATCACACCACCTAAAATTCACTTGGAATCAAAAGGAAAACTACACATACACTTCATCCATCAAACTGAAATCTCTTCTTCTACATTAATGTTTCAATCATGGGGTCCTAAAGAGAGTCTAGGTTAGGAGGACTTATACAATAGGTCTTCTATAAACACTAATGAATAATATACTCACAATACCTTAAATCCATATTAGACACTTATTGTTGACCTACAAAAGAGAGCTTTCAAACTACACAAGGCACTAGGAAGGATAACATGTCACGATAAGCAAAATACACTTGTACAAGACCAAAAACCATAACATAAACTTAATGAAATAATGAATGAGGTAAAAATCAACTTATTTATTATTTCAAGTCAATAATCAAGTAGGGATTCCCCATACTCAGGTGGAGAGATCCATATAATAGCTAAAAATGCTAGTATATATAGAAATTATGAGAAAAGAGAAAGTGAAGCTTAAGAGTCACAAGGACTCTTGTAAAGAAATAATAAGGATTTATAATAGTATGAAATCAAGCATGAGATAGGTCCTATAATTAAAATAAGGACAAAAGTATCTCAAAATCATCTAACTCCTTCAAATGTGGTGTAGATACTCTTTTGCTTGCATATGAAACTACCCTCATGATTTTCCTTCACTAAACTACCTCACCACTAAATAGGGATAGGTATGATCATTGATTTATGGGGTTATGGTTATTTACAATCCTCCACATGTATTTTAGTAGTATCAAATCATTCATATCCTTTTGGCCATGAGCAATCATCCTTAGCAGTTATACATAACTCCCTCTTATGCACCTCTCACACTTGCCACTCAAAATACTTACAATTCTTTAATAAAATCCATGCACAAGGAGTAATGACACTTTTTAAGAGTTTCCATGTCATCAGGTTCATGAATCAATCCTCAAAAGGCTTCTCAATTGGAGTTTTCATCATTTCACTAAGTGTTCATTGTCTATTCACTAAACTAGCTAAGATGAAGAAGATAACAGACACACTTAGGAGATTATATACCATAATATATGAGTATTGGGACCTCTAAAAAGTCCCAATATTTATCTTAAAGGTTATTGTATCTTTTGAAACCTCTCCATACCTAAAAAACACATAAATTTTTCAAATAAAGCTCTGTTGTACACTATCTAGATAAGTGTAGTATAGCTTAGTTGGATGGGAAGGATCCCCAAATAGTTCTCTATCACCTTAAATTATTTTCATGGCCAACTTGTGTCATTTTTATGCTTCATTTTCAATTTCTTCCCATTCGGGTCCTTAGAGAGGGTTTTGTGAGGGTTTAAAGTCATTTCAGGTCTTAGCCTTTGTTCATAAATACTACATATTGGATTTATAAACCAATTAAATTTAAGGCTTCATAGGGACCTTATATAATATCCCTAAACACCTTGATTCCCCATGCAAATTATCATGGGAGATACAAGCATCCTAAGTTGGCCACTCGAGTCTCTTCTATACATTATGCAAGGTCTGAGTACCTTCAAGCTAATAAATGGATTATTTTTGGACTCCCCTACATAATTAAGGTTTATAAACCTATATATATATCCCATACACATTATTCAATCATCAGGATAGCTCATCAAAACTAGAAATGAAGATGACCCCACTTTAGAAACTAGGCCTAGACCTTATTCAGTGGTTTTGCCTACAACTCTTGGCCTAAAATGAATTTAAATGATTTTCCTTGCATATCAAGGTTTTAATATATCTTTAATAGTCCCCTAAACATTATTAAATAAATTTGGATGCTTATCCAAGGCCAAAAGTGAATATGACCTCCTTACCTAGATATAAGCTTTACCATCCCTTATGGCATTGACTGTAACCTTAGGTGCTCAGACCACCCTGAATGGTTTCAATATTTATATATTATATTTGTATATTGGTATGTATGTTTTCCAAATTTCCAAATCACCATTGAGGCTCTCCTTGAATTTTTTCCCATGTTCTTACCTCCTTTATCAAGAATGTAGGGTTTGTGCACCTAAGGAAGTGCCCCCTGTCTGAGACAAAATAGGGGGCACTTTCCTTATTTATATCACAAAAAAAAATTGTTTAGGATTAATCAAGTGACCATGGTGATCTCCAAAAAACATTAGTCCTTTATTAGGTCAATTGACCATCCATCTCTCTCAAATTCTGAAATTAGCTTTTTGAAGGCAGACTATGTGTAGCTTTTAGCAAGTTGACTGAGTTTTACACTTGGAGTGATGCATAAAGGTATCCATGATTGTTTGATGTTTATAAATGGTGATTTAAAATCCTCATATAATTATATATAATCATTTTGTGATTTTTAGACCCTTTGAAACCATCTTCATATCATACCTTAACCTCCTAAGTTATACCTTGCTGATTGGGACAACTCCTACTTATACATGTTCAGGATCTCAAAAGGATTATATGGGGTTTATTATAAATCATGAGGTTATTTATGGTGATCATAAGTGTAATAAATTATTTATGACCTCATCTTAATTTCTTATTTTCCTTCACATGCAAACTTTGGTCACACTTAAGCTTTCCACTGCCTGTAGTTGAGACACTTCTCTTTTACCTCCTATTATAGGTTATATTGCATGCTTGGACATAAAAAGTAATTTTTAAATCCTCATAAATCTCCAAAATATTAATTTATATTCCCTTATTTACCTTGAATAATCTAAAGCTCTAATTAGAGACCTTTCTTGTAACTTTGTCATTATGTTCAATTGTAGGTGTTTATTTGCCTTGTGTACGGATAGGGTATGAGCTTGGGAAGAAAAAATAGTATTCCATCCTCCTTATAGGGTCATTGGAAGATGAAAAATCATTTGAAACATTATTAATCATCTCTATGCATTGGCAAGGTCTCATTTTCAACCTGAGTGGAGAATAAACCACTTTTAGGCTCAAACCTATAGATAACATTGAAATAATTCAGTGTGTTTATGGGCATATTTGAGGCCCTCAAACATCATCTTCCACTATTAATTCCTCTTTAAAATTTTTAATAGTGCTTATCCATACCAAATTTTTCAATATTATTCTATTATATGGTTTTGGATACTTCATAGGCATGTTGAATAAGGTCTACAAAAAGCCTTTAGGCCTCTATTTTGCACATTTAGTGACTATTTCCTAGAATTTAGTCATTTACCTTCAAACATGTTTCCACCTTCTATCTTGTCAATTTACTCCCTCAAAAAGGTCTTTCATGACTTCACCCTATTTTATGACCTTAAATGGGGTTCATATTATGATTCAAAGTTCCAAAATGACCATTTCAAACTCTGTCAAGACCACCTGTAGGTGGCTATTTGCATATATAGGTAGTAAGGAAGAATTAAGCTGATATGTGTATTGATAAAAGGAATATAATAAATTAAAACTTTTTATTAACATTCCAAATTCATGGTAAACACTAAAATCACCCTGAAACAAGCTTCATTAAACTCCTTTCAACAATGAGATTCACCATGAAGAAGGAACCAATCTACAAGTACTAGCAAGCCTAGAAGAAGCTTCTTGAGTTCTTGAGATCTCAAAAATCCAAAATACAATGGGAAAACCTATGGAGAGGCCCTAATAAACACATGAAATAATCAAATCTATCAAACTAAACCATAATATTCTAAAATAGGCTCATATTAGGACCCATCATGGATGTACGAGCATATAAAGTTACCTATCTTCTTAGCAATGGTTCATAAGGGAGGAGAAATGAAAATAAAACTTATTTTCATGGATTTTAATTAGACTAAGATCCCTCTCAACTCCCAAGAGCACTCCATCCAACTCCATCTATACAGACTATACCAAGTATTCAAAATTGACCATTCTTGGCTTGTGAAGGCAAGAAAGAAGGAGTAGAAGAAAAATTTTATTTATATAATTAAATATATACATAAAAATCATAGTGAAGACCTTAGTAAGCTCAAGAGACACTAGGCCCAAAGTTTTAGCTAAATATGGACTTCCCAAGTTCGTACAAGTGTCATTAAGGTCTTATTTTTAAGGAAATCTCCCTATTTTTGTGCATGAAACTACTTATTGACTACCTCTAACCAATTATTGACATATTATAACCTCATACACATTATAATATTGTTTGGTGACAAATATTATTATTTGATAAATCTGTACAAGTCATTTAATGAGCCAAAAATGTGACCAAAAGGTATTTTTTGCATATGAAGCATGGAAAAGGACAAATTTATGACTTAAGAACACCTTAAAACACTTAAATGACCCTATTAGGGAATTTTTAAAATAATTTCATCCTTTGACCATGTTTGACTAAAGTTGACTTTGGTTGACCAGATAAGTACAAGGAAGCTAGGCTTACACCAAGGTTAGAGCCAGGATAGGTGAGATGTTTAGACACACATGAGACCCTATTAGACATATGGGAACATTTGAAAATTTTAAACATGTAGGTTTTGACCCAATTTGACCAAAAGTTAAATATGGTCAAGAAGTATTATTTACTAACTTTGTTCCTCCTTTGAAAGAGTAGATAGATATGCATTTGTACTTCTCTTCCATGCATTATGATTCTATATACATTGACATGAGTATATATATTCTATGCATGTATATTTTTCATGTTTATTACCCCCACTTTATGCCAAAATATTTGGTGAGAACTAGATTAGATTTTATTTACTTATTAGTTTAGTGAATATGAAATCATAGGACCTAGTTAGGGTTATTGTATAGTTTTTCTCAACTAGAGGCTTTGTAACTCTCCCTAGTGATATTATTATGGTAAGAGATACCTTATATAGGCCTAATGGATCCATCTTAGTCATGACCCCAAATATATAATGTATCCATAATCATAAGTTTAATTAGGATTTACTTTCTCGAGCTAGGATTGATTTTTATATCTATTGTATTTCCCATTCCATACATTCTAGTGAACCCAATGTGAATCTAAACCTTGCAAGTTTTCTTTCATCCTATAATTTTTATCATTTTATAATATTTTTACATATTTTAAGTACTCTATTGAACTTTTTAGTTTATTTCTAATAGTCTATGCATAGGTTTAACACACATATCAAAGTAATCAATTCTATTTTGTAGGTCTTTACCGAACATAGGTAACTAGATCAATTCACTCAACATAGTAATCTTCTTCAGTCAGATTCTACCAACTAAGTTGACTCGGTCGACTCTATTTTTAGTGCTTCTTTTTAGCACT
Source organism: Torreya grandis (assembly GCA_037957365.1). NCBI lineage: Eukaryota > Viridiplantae > Streptophyta > Pinopsida > Cupressales > Taxaceae > Torreya > Torreya grandis. Next base: position 144,212 of record JARHVA010002859.1, read on the forward strand.
CAAGTTTTAACAACTAAGTTGACCCAGTCATCTTAGTTTATAGTATTAATTTTTGGAAGTTAGGTTCTAATAACTAAGTCAACCCAGTCAACTAAGTTTGTAGTATTTATTTTTGGTATTTAGGATCTAACAACTAATTCAACCTAGTCAACTTAGTTTTTATATTTATTTTTGGCATATAAATTTCTACAAACTATGTCTAACTAGTTGACCTAGTTGGTAAAACTTCAAAGCAAAATTTGAGCAAAACAACATAAAAAGTTGCAATCTTAACCATCTTCAAGCCCACAAAGGTTCCTCTCTTTCCTCTCTCTATCATTTAAATATTTATTTTATTTTTATTTTTCCCAAGTTAGTAATATTTAAAATTGTAACCCTACAGCCAACTAAGTCAACCTGGTTGACTTAGTTCTGTAGTCTATCTTCTATTTGAGAGACATAGTCGACCCATTTGGCTCTATTATTTAAGACCTTAATTCTGTAAAATATTAGTGACCTAGTCAACTTTTGTCTATACTATTTGCATACAATGTCATCTAAAATAACTTTATATTATTCTCAATTAATGAATTAACAATTATTTGCTAGTAATTAATTCACATTTTTTCAACTATTTGCATGCTTAGAGTAACTCACATAGTTGAATTAGGTTATATTTAAAATTACTATTTAGTTACATTATTTTACTCTTTTTCACACATAATAAATCATATAAAATTCAAAAAATATTTAAACACTTGTTTTCCCAAGACCTACCTACTTGGATTTCATCACCAAGGGGGAAGTCGACTTGGTTTTCTATCTAAGTATAAATGCATGGTTAACAGTATATATTGGCAAGGCACCCAACACCCTTATCACTATGGGATTATGAATTGAAGGGGTAGGCCCCAATACTAAGCTAGTATTATTACCAACACAAATCCCTTTTAGCCCAAATGTCCTGAAACCAACCTTAGATTACTTTTTAGTTCCTTCTTATAGCTAACTCTCACATTAATTACAAAATTTATTATAACTTAACAATACATAAGAATGACCACTTATCTATATTTTAATTTCAAACTTTTGATTTCTCTCTGATCATTATATTTTTTATTGTAAAACTTGCACTAACTAGCGTTGGTGCAAGATTTGTGTTGTGTACTCTAATCAGACCAACCACATTAATTTGATTACTTGTATGTTTGCTTTAATATTCTTAGCTATAATATTTCTTATTTTTAAAACACTATCATATGTGTCAACACAGTCTCTCACTGACTCATTCACCTTTTCTACCTATAGTACATAGTTGACTTGTTTGACTCTATATTCTTGTTATTTAATCAAAAATTTCTCTTTATCACACTAAGTCAACCCAATTGACTCAGTACCTTTGGGATGACATTTTTCCTTATTATACAACTTTTTATTCATCTATATCCCTACTTAAAGGTATTATTAAGTTGACCTAACCAAATTAGTACCCATGGACTGACCCTAATTTGTGTATGGTTGAATATGTCTTCATTTTATGTCTTTTTGTCTAAACATTACACAGTTGACGCTATAGACTCTGTACACCTCAGTCGATACTATTTTGTGTGTGTTTATATAGTTTTATCTCATAAATATATCATCTTTTTAGCCTCTAATTAGTTAATAAATTTCATAATTAAGGATTTATATCAAAACCTCACTTATTTTATTACTTCAGATGAAACTATTCAATTTCTTCCTTCATATTTTCATAATCCAAAACCAATCACTACACAATGTAATACAATTGAGGTCATTCATCCTAGTCCTCCTCCTAATACCAATATTGGTAATCCTCCACCCAATACCCCTCCTCCTAACAACACTAATACCCCACCTTCAAATACTAATGCATAAATTGACACAGCTCAAATTTTTGCATAAATAGTTAAAAAAATGAACATGATGCAAACTAATCATTCCCAAATGATGCAAGTACAACAACATTTATTACACATGACTAGTCAACCACCTCAAGTCATCATGTCTCAACTAGATCAAAAAAAATTCCCTCCTTCAACCTCCAATTAATAACAAAATACATCAACATCTTCAAAATTAACCTTTAGCTCAATTCATTGCATCCATAGATATTGTAAACATATCTCCAACTATCACATATGATGGGACTAAGGACCCTACTATCTTTATTAATTATTTCAGTAATCTCTATAAGGAATGGATCTAAACAAACACCTTTTCTACCACCAATATCTTGGATAAAACCTTTATTGGTGATGCACTTGAATGGTACAACCAACTTCCTAGACATTCCATCTCACAAATATAAGATTTATTTAATTCTCTAGTGAAGGAATTCTAACATGATGACCTTCCTAAAAACTACCTTATCCATTTCATCAATGCCAAGCAACTTCCTAATGAATTTGCTCACACTTTTATCAAACGATGGAAGTCTCTAGCTCATAAAGTGGACCATAACATGAATGATGACACTCTCTCAAAATTATTTTTTATTTCTCTTAAATATCTCCTTCAATACAAAGTTTTAATCTTTTCCCATAAAACTTTAGAATAATCCTTAGACCAAGTAAAAATGCAAGACTTTCTTATGACTCAATTTGAAACACCTCAAACAACTACTAAATAACCTTTCCAATAATTTTCTCATAACATTGATTCATCTAAGCCTCCCCAATCTCAAAATCAAGCATCCAATTCAACCAATTTTAACCCAACCCACCCTCCCTTGAGTCTGGAAGAAATTAAGAATAAATTTCAACCCTTTAAACCCATGAACTTTAATCCTTCCAAACCTCCTCCAAAATGGTATAATATTGATACGTTTTGTTGGTGGTATGCTATTATAAGTCATTATCATGAATCTTGTCATGATATTCATTGATTTCTTCTTGATTCCTTTCTTGGTCCACATTTCAATCTTGATACTCTAACAAAACAACACTATCAAGACTATCTTTAAGCCTCATAAATTCAATCTAAAGAATCATAATCACATCAACATTAACTACCTAATGAACATAATAAATTGTCCCATACCTAAACCTCATCCACTAATGTTATTCAAACCATAGTTGATCCTTCTTCCTACACCAATAAGGAAAGGATAGCTAACATGAACAACATTAAACACATCGTTGCATCCATTAAACCTCACCCTCTTAGGTCAGATTAACCAAAAGAGTACCTAGTTCAAATTCCTAATCCAAATCATATAAGACATGGTCCTCCTTTACCTCTTCATACCTCTCCTACACATCCTATGTCAAATTCAACATCCTTAAAATATAACAAACCAACACATTTACCTATCTCCAAATACACCTACCAACCTAATGCAAATCACTTTACTAGTTCAATGTTACCTCACTCCACCTCACATGTTGGGGCATCTTGCAATGTCCATCCATATGTCCCTTTAAAACTTGGGGAATATTATGATTCCCATGCCTACATCCACTTACCAATTGGGGCATATTATGATTCCCATTTTTATTCTAAAATTCATAATAACAAATAAATTCAGCTTCAAAAAATATTTCAAGACACATAGGCTTGTATTTCACATGCTCATCTTTAATATAGACGTTATAATAGATTTTTCTTGTTATGTTTGTCTCTTGTTTATTTATTTATTTGCACTTTAATTCTTTTAGTTTCAATTTAATTACACATTTTTTTCCTTTATATTCTTTGGTTTTATTTCACTTTATAGTTTGTGATTTGCATTTTAATACTTTGGATAGGACTAGGTCTTCCTCACAAACACACTTTACCAGATACATTTTTGCCTCTTGGCTCTTTGGTCTTATTAAACATTAAATTTGGAAATTGTGTTCATTTTGGTTCTTATATATCTCTTTAATTTTTTTCATTTTATATCATTCTTTGCCTTATTAGCTTTATGATTATTTTTCCCCCATTATTTAACATTCACCTCATTAGTGTTAACCTTGTGAGTTGTAGTGTAAGACCATGGATAATACTAGACTCTCCTCATAAATTACCAAATTAAAACATCTTTAAATCACTTTTTGGGATGACTATTACTTTTATTGGTTCTTATGTTAGATCCATTGTAGGTTATTATGTCTTATCTAGTGACATGACTATCATATCATAACCCCATCCCTTTTATAACACTATTTTACCTCCTTGTGATTAGATATGAGCATATTAATCATTATGTCACTTATTACATAGATAAATATATCATGATCCCCATATTTCCCTTATTTCCTTTCATTTGAGGCTCACATAGATCAAATTTGAGATTGCACACTTACTTTTTGGCAAGTATAGGAGTCTTTGGACACCTTGTTCTTTAGGTCCTTTTCTCTAGTGACCAAGTGTAATATATCTTGTGTTTATCACGTATTTCACTCATGTTTGGTTATTTGAATATGTATGGAGGAGGAGGAATAAAAAAATCCAAAAGAGTTAAAAGATAAATCATAAAATAAAAATAAAATACAATGATTAAAAGGCAAGAACAATATTAAAATTTAGATCGCACCAAAATATGTAATCTATATTTATCACATCTCTTATATTAGTCAAATATCAAACTCTATAGTTTTCCTCATGATAGATTGAAGGTCCATTGGGGTACAGTAGGCTATTAGACTAGGGTAGGAGGTCTCATTATATCATATAGTTTATAGTGCCACCTACTTTCTCATGCAGGTAACCAATCTTCATAGTAGACCAATGGATCTGTAAGGGGTCCTAAGGAATGGGGAACACATTATGGGAAGGTAGATACATTTTAATTTTCATGCATATAGCCTTCATGGGTTGATCTATGTACTTTACTTTTTATCCCAAACTTTGTGTTCATTAGTCAAAGTGTCCTAAATCCTTGGTTTTGATAGTTATTAGCCTTTCTCACTTGCCTAGTGTGTCTCATTCTTGCTAAAGATGTTCACATAACCCATGTGGTGCCTCACATTCCTTATTTAAATCATATTTTCCTTACATTCCCCTTATTTGATATCACTTTTAGCTGATCACATCCTTGATCACCTCTACCTACTTGGATCTCTTGGTTTATAAATTGTGACTTGCATTATCAGACCTTAGATAGGACCAGGCCTTCCTCACAAACACCCTTACACCATTTTTTTTACCACCATCTCATTATCATACTATTTACGTCATTAGGTGGTTATGTTTTCTCAAATTTTATCTTAGACCAAGCATTAACTTTGATTTTTAATCCTTTAGAGATATTGATTTTCATTTGTCCATCATGTTCTTGTTTGATATTTTTTTTTTTGTGGACTTCACTTATCGTACATATGACATTTTACATTCTTACATGTTTCTTTTTATGTATGACTTATGCATGTTTGTCTTACATATTGACTAACATTTGCATTTCATTTATTTATGATTTTTTCATCTTCATTTGACATACCTATATTACATCTTGATTTAAATTTCATTTTCAATAATTCATGTTTTTACTTATGTTTGATTTAACATGCCTATCTTACATGGGGTTACTTTTCACTTTCTTAAATATCTTTGTTAGAGTTTTCTTGCATTAATATTTCATTTATCATTTATGTTTTACATATTTCCCAATGTGATTTAGTATTTTCTACATTCATTTTTACCATTTATATTTTTACATGCTTCCTAACATTATTTAGTGTGGCATACATTAATTTTCCATCATTTTGTCATTCACTTGCCATCAATATTTTGGTTCTAACCTTTCCTTAACAATCCTAATTTTAAAATATTTCAATGTAACTCATTACTACTTTAACCATAGTATATATGCACATATTTATTCTATTATTAGTCTTGTGTCCCTAGGGTTTCTCAAATGCAAGTATTACACCCTCCATGATCAAGACTAAGATGTTTTAATATAATCATTTAGTGGAAAGGTAAGTCAGGTTATGTATATGGTATTTTCAATTACTCTCATTTCATTTTAGCATCATTTTATTTATCTCATTTTTATTTGTATTGGTTTCATGTGTTGTTATGTTCCTTATCAAGCACCATCCCCTGTTACACTCACATGACACGTGATGAGCTTTCAGTGGGGCATATGTATACACACAATGTTTTCATTAACTTTACCAATTAATAACACTTTATATCTTGAAAAAATCTATCAAGTTTTAATCTCTTTATGTCCACACCTTAAAGGATGTACTAAGAAAGGGGTGGGTAGACCATTATTTATTTTTAATATTATTGTGGATTTGTATTATTCCTACCATTTTTCCAATTACTTGATATCAACACAACCTTCTCCTAAGTACTTCCCTAATCCTTGTCCCCTCTTTTGCACCCTCCTCTAGTCATTTTCCACCTTCATTAGCCCTTCTTAAGCCTAAAACCCTTTTTGATAGTTTATAATATGGGTTTAACTGGGATGACTTAGTATTCTAATTTATAATTAGTATTATCAATAAAAATTATATAGTTGACTAGGTCGACTTAGTATTCTAATTGATACTTATTATTATCACTTAACAATACAGAGTCGATTGGGTTGACTTTGTTGGCTAAACTTTTGGAAGGATTTAGGGTTAGATTCAACTATATATACACATCCATTTCCATCATTTATTAAAAAGAGAAGAAGTAATATATATTATTCTCTTGGTTATCCACCATTCTAATTGAGGAGTAACCTTAGGGTTTCATACTTTATTTAGAGATACAGATCTTGTCTTGTGGAGAATTATTTTAGATGCATTGATAGGTTATGTATCCTAGTGATTATTTATCCATGTCATCCTTACATACCAAAATGAGCTCTTGTGAATCACCTTGGCCAAGGGAGAGATTGAGGATCAACATGTTCATATTCAAAGGTAAGTATTCCTAACTTTGTTCCTCCTTTGTAAAAGTAGATAGATATGTATTTTTACTTCTCTTCCATGCATTAGGTTTTTATAGACATTGATGTGAGTATATGTCTTATATGTATGTTTACTTTTCATGTTTATTATCCCACTTTGTGCCACAATATTTGGTGAGAACTAGATTAGATTTTAATTTACTTGTTATTAGTTTAATTCCTATGAAAACATAGGACCTAGTTAAGGTTACACATAGTTTTACTTGAATGGAGGATTTGTAACCCTCACTAGTGATATTATTATGGTAAAATATCCCTTGGCTAGGTCTATAGTATCCATCTTGGTCATGACCCCAAATATATAATGTATCCATAATCAAAAGTATAAGTAGGATTTATATTCTCTGAGCTAAGATTGATTTGTAGATCTATTATATTTCCCATTGAATACAACTAGCACCATGTAGTGTTACTATCCCTATTATGGTGTTAGTGTCCAAGTTGTAACACTAGGCACAAATGGACATGATGTAATAATGAGGGTCTAGGAATGCTTTAGGGATGCCTAGAAATGCCTATAGCCTACATGAAGGATGGATAAGTGTGAAAATAGTTTTTAGGATAGGTCTAGGGATAATATATGGATAGGTGGTCTCAAGTAGAACTCTTATTACTCAAGTGTCAATTTTATGTGATTACATCCCTTCCCCTTAATTATATAAATGCAACAAAGTGAAATGACAAGGATAAAGGAAAAATAAGCATACCTAAACTTATTTAAGAGGTGAAGCTCATGAATCTAGGTCTAAGTATATGAAGCATGCTCCAATGCATGTCCTATAAGTGAAACATAAATAAAAAATCCTTAAGAGATATCAAAACCAAAGACAAAATTGAGTAAAGAATCCAAATTGATTAAAAATGAGTAAAGGGATAAGAGAGAGGAAAGGAAGAAATATGCCTCACTAGGTATAGGAACCAATACATAAACCTAGTGATAACCTATATGTGTGCATTTATATAGTGATCAATAGGTGAATAGCTTAAATTGAGATGATGTCTTACTCAATCCTCATGTGTTTGTGGCTCAAGAACTTAACCAAATTTTGAATCCATCATTTCTTACCCCTACTTAGAGGATCATGACCTGTGAATAGCTTGGATTGGACTGATGGTGTGTCCAGGCCTCTCATATAGGTGGCTCAAGAACTCAAGTAAACTATGAATCCATCATTTTATACCCATGTATAGTAGATGCATATGAAACTAAAACTATGTGATTTAATTTTAAATGTCTAACTATAAATGTCAACTTTGTGTCCAATCGAGTATATTAGGCAGTTCTAGGCCACTTGGGAATGCCAACCACTATAGATGGAGTAAGGCATGAAATTATTGTGTAACCTATAATATGATGTTGGATGTATATATTGTAAATAATGACATGGAATTTATCATTCCTTTTGATCAATTGGTGTGTAAGTGAGCATATGGAAATAATGTGCCACACACATGCCCCCAAATCTGATATCTAAGCATCTAGATTCTAGATTGAGTTTTAATAATTTGTATATGAGTATCTAAACTATAAATGAGAATAGTCATGTCATGCATGATTACCCCAATTTGAGAAAACATGTATGAATCTGATCTAAATTTGTATGAATCATAGCTAAACTAAGCAAAACTAGTAAATCTATCACTGAACCTATGTAAAATTGGACTATACTTATTGTAATTTTTTGGCCAATCTAGGTTTTTCTAAAATTGAGGATATTGGATAGTAATGCCATATCTTGGACAGTAATTCCATTTTGTGCTAGTGTTCTAATTTGGGTACTAATGTCCTACTACTTTCATTTTTATGCAACTATACTAATATGTGTGTCACTATTTTCCCCCAGTGTTTACCTGAATATAAATTGTATATTTAAGCCTATATGTTAAAAATATATTGTGAGTGCATTACAAGATCCTGATCTCTATGAAAAATCCCTATGAATTCCCCCTCTTTTGAGGGGATTTATTGAACTTGTGTAAGAATTATCCTCTAAATAAAAAAATCTATAATATGTGTATTAGCCAAAGCATATATGATATATACATAATAATCTAATATAGTGTCCATACATAACATAATATGTAAGAGAATCTAATCATAAGTTTGTAATTTGTGATGTATATCATTTCTATCATTTACAAGGGTGTTAAGATATATATCACTATATATAACATCAAATCTAAGTAAAAATTAAGTATCTACCTAGGTGGATGGAGCATGATGTTCATAATGGCACCCAATTAAGAAGGGGAGATGCATTAGGTCCCTCATGGAATATAAAATTAGAGTGTGAAACAAGAAAGAGACATGTGTCATAGACATGATGCATACAAAAAAGCACACATACGACACACATTAGGCATGAAAAATATGCCAAGGGTCCACAATGCAAGGGCATGGGCACATGTCACTAAATCTAATAAAATAAGACATATAAGGACATGCTCAAATGTTTACATATATAAGTAACAAGTAATTTGGATTAGAGACACATAAAAGGACATGTTCAAATGTCCACATACATAATCAGAAAAGCACACACAAGGACAAGGGCCCATGTCCAAAGCATACATACTATGAAAAGAAATGGCATAGAGCCATAGAGTAATGGCATATTCAAATTACCTCAAATAAAAGAAGAATAGACACACAGTCAAATATAAACTAGGAAATCTAGAAATGAAATTATGGATGAACATTTAATAAAAATCTATGTAAGAGATAATATTTATATATGATGAGTCTAGAGTGGTAATATCTAGAAAAAAATCTAAGTGTACCATGATCAATATCAAGATATAAAAATGTTCAAGCTATGATGTAGAGTATAGAAAGATTAAACCTAGTAATTGCAACTGTATATAGGGTGCCCACAAAAGGGTGAATGTGTAAAATTAAGACTAAAAGTATCAATGTGTATGCCCCTAGTGGGTAGATAATAACAAGTTTGGATTGGTGTATTGGACTTGAGTCTATTATCAATCTAAAAGCACTCAACAAGAACAAGTGAAGCGTGTATGTATAATAAAATCAACTATACTAAAATATCTAGAATATGGAGTGTTTGATAAATATAATAAATGTAAACATGGAAATGTATATAATCTATAATAATTATTTTGAGTAAATATTTGAATGTTTTTATGTTTTTTAAATATTTTATTATTTGTGTTTTTTTAAGATATAATTTATGAACAAGCAACATGAAAATGAAACTATATGCAAGGATCAAGAGATAAGGAAAGTATGTACAAGAAGGGAAGAAAAATACTAACCAATGAGTATCATGGGAGACTCAATATCAATGTGACCTGCATTAAATAAATGAAAAATGATATTATGTGCTGTATGAAAGGGTAACTATGGTCCTAGAATCTATTATACTAAGTTATCTATATCTAGCCCTACTTGTGAAGTGGTGCTAGGAATCCATGAAATTGACTATGGTGTTTTGTGAACTATATGGGTATTAGGAACCCATCTAGTAGAAGATGTTTTAGCTAGCATAAGTCCCTTATGATAAGAATGCTAAGAACTCAATAATATTTATCTCAAAATAAAGTGAGTGGAAGGAGTCCCTTTAGAATCTATCACATATCTCTGATGCAAATGTCTCTACAATAATGGTATATGTGGGAGAGTATGTTTACATGGAAACAATGTAGGATTATACCTCATATATATTGGTGGCTCTATTTAACTTTGTGGTGTAATAATGGGAATTATTCTTGGAGATATAACTAGTAACTATGATGTAATTGGTAAATCTATTGTAACTAGTAACTATAATGTAACTACCTATGTTACAGGTAGAGGATACTCATAAGAAATACCCTCAACTATAATCACTTGATTTGCATGTATATATTTTAGCCATCTATGCATGGTGTATGGGATGGATCATAGTTTATATATCTATGGCCTACTCAATAACATTCAAATACGCCTACACTAGGTACTACTAAGAATCTAGTGGCCACATGTCTTGTTCTAACCTGTAGTGTAATTATAATCTCCTTGATGGAGCTTTGTACATGGACACTAAAAATCAAATGGAATTATAATCTCCTTGATGGAGATTTAAAGTTGAATTATGTCTGTATGAGATATATCCTACTATAAATATCCCAAATCTTGTAGAAGTTGGCTAATGCACATGTTAATAATTAACCCATTATCAACCATAACACTCTAGATAGGATAATGATCTATGTAGGATCGTACAAAGAGTGCATATAAATATAAACCATCATCAACAATATCCTACTTTGAGAAAGTGGTGAGTGATCTAGTTGTAACTATAATATGATACACACTGATGATATTATGTAATGGGTGTGCCTCCTTTGTAGTAGTGTGATAAAATACTAGTGTTGGATGTGTGTGATATGTGTAGTAAATACCTTAAGTGCCCCTACCTCATTTTTTGTGTGCTTTAGAAATAGATTTGAGAATATTTTTAATGAATTAGCTTCCATTTATTATTATTTGGATGTTACTCTTTGGGCGTGCCCACATCAATAATGCTAGCCTCTATCACATCTTGTATCTTATCTTTCAAGTTGATGCATCTATTTGTTGTATGTCCTGTTGCCCTATGATATTCATAAAATGCATTGGAATCCTAGTTATTTAGAAGAGGCCATATCATATCAACCTCTTTGATGGGAGGGAGAGATATGACATTGCATTCCAAGAGATATTGTAAAACACATGATAGTGATTCTAAAATATTGGTGAAAACTCTTGTGGTGGACGATCTAATAAAACCAAGTCAGGAATTAGCTTTGAATTTGCATTAACTGTGGCCTTTGGAACACTCATATTTTCAATGGCTCTTACCTTGTATCAAGGCTTACTATTTTTTATGAAGGCTTACTATTTTATATGATCCACTTGTATATTTTATTTTGTCCATAAATAGAAGCTTGAATTCTATATCTTTCATTATGTGGCAAAAATATGTGAAGGTTGGAAACTTATTAAACAATATAGCTTCATGTAATGCTAGTAGTAGGCTCTATTTGAAGATGTCCTGAAGCTCTTTTGATTTTTGTTTCATTTGTGAAACTTAAGCATATGATATCTTATCACTGATGTTTATTGATAAGTGTGCTAAAACATATTTTCCAATGGATTAAATGCATTGATAAACTGATTCGGTAGATCATAGACCCATTGTAAGGCATAATCCTTTAGACTGCATGGAAACAACTTAGTGAGGAGATAATAATTAGACACATAGTCCAAACATGTTGCATGGAAATCTTGGAGATGGTTCTTTGGGTCACCCTTACCATCATACAATGTAATCTTAGGTGTCATGAATCCAAATGGAAAAGTATTTACCGCTATGTAATGTGCCAAAGGTGTATGTAAAAAAACAAGAGATTCTAAGGCATGTGATATCCTAGTCACTCCCTTCTCAAGATATAACACCTTATTTTTTATAATATGAAGCTCCTACATAAAGGATTTTACATTTTAAGTGGAGGAACTAACCATAAGATGTGTAGTTATCACTAAAAGTTTTTGCGTTACAATTGGTTATTGTGCTAGCTGAGTTGGCCCTAATGTAGGTGTAAGAATTTTTTTATATTGATAAGGTCATATTTCATATATAAATGTTTAGAAACAAAATCTTGTAATTATCTCTTATCAATTTCATCAAATTAGTTTTTAAATTATGCCACTATAGTATGGGGAGTAGGAAAAAACACTATTGTATATTTTGAACTTTTAAAGAATTTTAATCTATGAAGGATTGTAAAAATCAATTAATGAAACAAATATGATATTTTAAGACTAACATATTAGTATAAAAACAAAAAGGATACAAACTCTAAGATAATTAGGGTTAGGGTTTGTGCACTCTTCAAAATAAGTCAGGTTCACCAAATGTTTTAACCTTTTAGGAATTAGTCTATGTAAATCTTAATTTTGTTAAAGAGTTGAGTATAGTAAATCTAGGTAGAAATATGCAATAAATATAGCCATTTATTTGTTACATAATTGAGTAACTTTGAACTTTCTAAAAATCATAATAAATAATACAAGTGATAACTTAGCTAGAAAATGACTACGATGTATGATTTGGAGGCTAAAAATTGAGGTAAAAGCTAGTCTAAGTATTGCAAACAAGATCCAAGTGTCAAAACCCCTCCTAAATAGTATCACCATAATTAAATGGTAGTTTCAAGTGGTACTAGAGTCCCTATTTTAATGGTAGTTTATTTTTTGCAGGACTATCTTGAGCTTCTACATGCACCTATGTCTAGATCTATAATGTATATTCCTATGTGCATGAGTTCTAAAACCCTGTATATTATATGTTTTTCATGATTTTGTGAGAAAACCCTAATCCTCTATGTTTTAAGGGCATCCATTTGATACAATATAAAAAATTTATTTGTTAGAGGGGTAAATTGGACATCTTTAACACCCTCCTATGATGAGATTTTCCTACATACCAATACTCTAGAGAGGGATCAATACCAATGTAGTTATCCCCACCTAAGTGTTGGTGAAAGTGAAATTAAAGCTAATAAGATAGTTGACTTGAGTGCTTTGAATATGCTTGAGACTAGAAATCTAGGTAATCTTATCTTAGGAATGTTGTAGATGGTAGTATGCAGAAGTAGGGTAGAGTATGGATTGATGACCTTAATTGTGCACAAATTGTTCTAAGTATGCATATGTATTTTGTATTTGATTTATATATAGTGGTTAGAGGGATAAGATTCATGTATTTATGCTTTTTCAAGTGATATAAGAGTTCAGGGCCACCCTAGGATGTTTTAGATTTTGAAAATATATCCTTTTATCAAAAGAGGAGGTAAATGACACTATCAACATTATTGGGGCACTAGCATCATGTGGCTCTATTTTCCCCTATTATAGAACTAGTTTTTTAGTGGTAGAACACTAGGTACAAATGTCCATGATGTAAGACTGAGGATATATAACTATTTTAGGGATGACTAGGGATGTCTATGACCTATATGAAGGATGGATAAGTGTGAAAATAGGCTCTTGGTGTTCTAGAGCTATGCTATGGATAGGTGGTATCAAGTAGCATTATTAACACTCAATTTTCACTTTTAGGTGATTACGGCTAGGTCTAAAATTAAAATTATTCATAATAAGATTATGGATTAGCTTAGGTTTTTCTAAGTTGACTTTTAATCTGGTCATAACCTATTACATATGCCCATTGGCTTGTATTCAATCTTATTGACTTAAGGATACCACTTTGAAGTTGAAAATTTGTATACTACTTATGAGAAGCCTTGTATAACCTATTTACAAACTCCACCATGGAGGTTTTGAAGCTAAATAATAAAAGTTGTAAGCTTGCCCATTTTTGAGCACATGAAAAATTTCTTCAAGTCTTTTTGTAGACTTAAACTCATGAGAATATTTATCGTAGACCTCACCATCATTATATAGGCTAGCATTGATCTCTCTCTTAAAAGGATATGTCTAGAACATCTCCATCCATATGAGATTATGTGGATATCTCCCTCAAGACTCTGAAAACCTCAATGTCTAAAAACCATTATTTAAATGACTTATAATGTGTATTTGGTGAAGGAATAAGACTATGAAGATCTCCATCCTCATTAGAACCTTACAGAGATGCTTCACCCTTGTAAACATCAAAATTTGATCTGCAATCCTCTTGAGAAGCCTTGATGATAGTTTTTAATATTTATCAAACAAGAATCTTTCTTGGAGCCTATAACTCTTGTATCTCTTTCTTCAACTTGATTTTCAAAAGACCTTAATAACTATTAAGGCTTCCAAGAACCATGTAGGCTCATAATATTTATGTTACATTTTTAAACCTTGCATTGGTAGGCCTATAATAATTATTAAGGATCCTATAGTTTATTATTCTCATTACATTACTTTATGTCTACAAGAGCATTATGAGGTTTGAGACAACATCATTCCTTGATTCATAATTCTTTCTTTAACCACATGAGATAACTCTTGCAACATGGATGTAGGTGTATGAGGTGCCTCATGAGGTCTTGATGTAGACCTGCATCTTGAGATAGGGTAATGTTTGAGTTGGTGACCACCTTAAATATTTTAAACCTTTGTTATCTATCTACAACTAGTTTATAATATTTTTAAGTCCTAATGGAGATATTCAAGCCTTGAAAGAGAGTATTGGAAGCCTAAAAGCCTTCATGAACTCTGTTTTAATGTTTATAGGCATATATTATTCATAAGACCTCAAGAATTTGGCATATGATTATCTATATAGCTTTGGGGGATCCTTTAGGATATTTTCAAGCCTTAAACTAAGATATAACCATCCTAAAAACATTTTAATAATCCCTTCAATGCCTACAGGCCTATACAGGGATTCCTCAAACTTAAAACACCATGTAATCTTGGTAACTACTCTTCATCACTTCAATAACCTTACTTACCTCAAACATGATTTTTAGGATTATCATATGCCTGATTAAGTCCAAGGTTCAAATTTCCTTACTCAAACACAATTAAGGTCTTATTTATTCATTTAATTCCATATAAAACCTTGGTTTTTAGTTAGTACTTCAAATCTTATGACCTCATTCCTATCGATTTAGGCTTGTAACTTTTATTCTTGGTAATACAAATTTATAGGATCTTGTATGAGGCTTAAGAATCCATTTATAAATGTGAATACCCTTTTGAATCTAATTATAATTTCCTAGGGATGTCTTTCAAGCTCTTGATTCTCTCTATTACAAAACCTTGCTTTGAAGATCCCATTTTGCCTTCAACAAGCCTACAAACTAGCTTTTTTAAATCTTTTCTCTTTGTTGAAATTTAATATTGTATACCTTTAATTCATCTCTTTATCAAGATTTTAACCTATTATTCAAACCTATACGAATGCTTTGAAAACCTTGGGAATGCTTGCCATAGGCTTGCGACCATTTGTAACTCTCTAGATAGTCTTCAGGTCTTGGAGGGATATTTACCTTGATCATTGCATGATGAAAACTCATAATAATTCTCATATACATTTTGATGTCTTATACATAGTTAACCTTCATGTTTGATAACCTCTTACACCTCAAAATACTTAAAAGGTACACCCATAAGTTCTTATAGTTTTAACAAGGTTTAGTGGTTGCCTACAATATCTTTGATTATTTAATGTGCTTCTAAGAGTATTAATATAGTTTTATTCCTTAATATTTTTCCTAAAAAATCTCCTAACATCCTCCATTATCAATTTATTTCCATGTATTTAGAAGAGTGTGTAGAAACCTCAAACCATGTTTCTATCAAGTGACCTATCAGTAATTTTAGGGATTCTTATAGATTATTCATGGTTGTATTTTCTTCTTGAGACCTCTAAACACTTATATTATCCTTTAATACCTCCCCCATGCCCTTTAATGGTCATACTAACATTTTCAACTCTTGAACAAAGATGGCTTGTCCATGGAATCTACCTTTAGGTACCTGCAAGTAAGGTTTAAAATGGGTTTTATTGTGTTAGAATGCCTATGAACATTATTTTATTCCTTTCAGGCATGTTCAATCTTGAAAATTATTATGGGTATTCCACTTGAATGTTATCTTGTGTTTTAGATATCATGGTGGACTTACAACTCTCAAGAGAACCTTGTAAAAACCTATGATTTTTTGTTATTCTCCATGTTTGAGAGCTTTCATGCCTTATTTTACATGTTAAGGCATCAATAAGGCTTGGAATATATTATATGTGTTTGAGTGAGGTTTTTGGATCTTTATTCCATTCATAAAACCTCTTCAACCCCTGTAATCATGAGCATACAAGCTAAAACCTACCATATCTAGGCATGCAACTTTCACTCTTGGCTTGTCTTCAAGATTTATTTCCTTGTGATACTCTTTTAAACCTATAATTTCTTCCATTAATGGATCTATTATTCAAAGAAAACCTTCGCATGATTTTGAGACCATAACCCCCTTCAAAACTATGGTGTCTTCTCCATTGTGACTCTAGGAAACCTACAAAAAATCATTGAAACTTCATGATTAAAGCTGTATCTCTTGAAAACATCATGAAGCCTTGGATTTGGTGGTTTGTCTATGACTATTTATTCAATATATCTATAAAACACTCCTAGAAAAATGAAGTTTTCATTTCACTATTGAAGGTGGAATAATGGTTTTGTGATGGTTAGGTGCACTCTCCTCACATTATGAGAATTGAATGCCACTAAGGACAAGAATAGATGAAAACCAATACATCAAATGAATTGTTTACCATTTACATGAATGGGATATTTTAAGGAGCGTCTTCAAATATCAATAAATGAATCTTTGAAACTTAAAAATTCCTCACTTCTCTAAAATGACTCTAATGACCTCAATGGGACATCTTGACCTTTTATAACCTCATAAACACTTTTAGCATATTTTACTTTATTTCACATTAAGAACTCTTAAATAGGATTATAAAAGGCTACCATGGTACTAAAAATGGTTTATGATCTTTTTTGATGTATTCACCTTCGAAAATCATCCCATATCTCCAATTATCAAATAGGCCTTTATTAAGTCATCATGACTTTAAGACTGGTCTATTAGGCACATTTCTAATATTATACATTAAGGAGACATTTGGGTGTCTTTAGACATTAAAAAAAGATTTAAAATATTGTATACCTCATCTAAAACCTTAAACATGCATCTTTTCATTGAAAACCAACAAATAGACCCCCTATAATGATTAACACCAAAGGCCTAGTTCAATGAAACAAAAAGGTACACATAACCTTAATAGTCTCAACATACATGTTCTTGAGTGGATACATCTTCATGAAGGCCCTTATAAGGATTTTACTCAGTTTTGAAAAAAATAACCTTTTCCAAGCAAATCAGGTGTCAAGAGATGAAGGGTGGCTAGAATAGCCAACAATATTCATGAAAATTGCCTCTTTTGTGGAGTAAAAAAGAGAAGTCAATTTTTGAGTTACGATATTGCATTAAAAAATTTATCCTCATTCTTAGTATCACTTTGTTTAACCTTATAACTTAGTTTACTTTAAAATTTATAATTATATGTACTTGTAGTGTTAGTCACACACTTGAGGTTGTTCAAAGCTAAAATATTAACTTCTTGACCTCTAATTATATGGAATAGCTCATTGAATGACTTTTATTTATCGAATATGATGGATTAATGGAGAGGAGAAAGAAAAATTTTCTTAAATATTTCTTATAACTCATTTTTTTCATAGAATTAGTCATCTTGGAAATCATGGTCTTATACCAAATTACATAGTCATGGATTGGCTCATTGGATCCTTTCTTGAGTTTAGCAATTTGAGCACAAGATAGTTTCTCACTGATGTTGATTGAAAAGTGTGATAAAAATTGATCTACCAAAGGATTGAATTTATTTAATGACTAGAATGGGATATCATAAAACATTGAAAATCATAGTCCTTAATAATTCATGTAAATAACTTTGTAAACAATTTTTCATTGGATACATAGTCTAAACATGTTATGTGGAAGGAAGGTATTACTCTAGATCACATTTACCATCATATATTTTAAGCTTGGTAAATAAAAAACCTATAGGTAAATGATAAGCTAAAATATTTAGGGATAATTGATTATGAATCAAAGCATGTGAATCCATATAATGACTAGATTTAGAGGTACCTTGATCTAACTACAACACCTTAGCCTATAGAGATGAAACATTGTGTTTGAGAGACTGTGTAGTAGGTGAGGTTGATAATGTAATATGTGTGGTCATTATAGGAATAGAATATGTTGGTTATGTAGATATATGGATGATAATTTAAGAGAAACCTTATGTTTCCCCCACTCCTTTAGTGGGAATCACATGTGTATACAAATGTGTATACATAGGCATAATAGTAACAATAGTAGTATGAATATCTATGGTATAAGTGGTAACTCCTAAAGGTTTATTGATAATATTCAAGGGTCCATTTTGTTTTTTTTCAAATATAACAACCTTATATTTGTGTATAGAATTAGACGTTTGGATTAAATTTAAAACCTTATCCAATTCTTGAGGATCTTGACAAATTTTATTCCAAAATTTTTAGAATGTTTTAACAAGGTTAATATCCACCACATAAAGGTCATTAGGATTATATTTATCTTGGTATTTATGATTATCTTGATTAGCATGTTCTCATTAGGATTATATTTATCTTAGTATTTATGAATATCTTGACTAACATGCTCTAGATTATTTCAACATAATCATCTTTTTGTACATATTCATCAATAATTGCAGCATCAAAAGAAGAAGAAGAAGAAGAATGAAATTTCATTTATTTTATTTTAGCCATTTTAGATAAAATCTAAGGAATTTTATTGTGCTCAATATGTGAACCACTCAATCTATCAGTTCACCTTAGAGGGATAAGGTAACTAGCCTTCTTAGATGGAACATAATGAAATCATGCAAGTATACATAAGGTTAAGGCCAAAAGTGAAAATATTTATTGCCTTTTTTATGGGAAAAAAATAGAAATCAATTATGAAACCCTAAGACAAAAGAAATAAATCCTAAAATGAATGAATAAACCCTAAGGTAAAACTAGGCTTTTGATATGTCTAATAAAATATATAGGTTCACCAGTATATTTTACTTTATTTTGATTAATAAACACTAATAAGATAGAAATGTGTATTATTCAAATTGTCTAAAATATATCAATAAACATATATCTAAATTATAAAATGTAGAAATTAATTTGGAATTTGTGCTTTTTAATTATGGAAATTACTAGGAGAGATAATATATTTAGTGTTTTACTAAATTATGTAAGTTTGATATTGAATGCAGGTAATAAAAAAGTTATAAATTTGGATAGTGAGTCTCTCATATTAGGAATTGGAGATTTGGGCATGCATGGATAGTAACATTAACCTCTGATTGGTACTTTCTAACAATATTGACTGAACTTCATATTATCATCTATATAATTATTACTTATATTCCCTTGTAAAAGTCATTATGCCTACTTCTCATATGTTTGTGTGTGATCCCAAGGTCTAATTGTGCACATAATATCTTAAAATATATCTCCTCTTAAAACTTAGGTCCACTTTTTATACTAGGATTTGGCCTATAAAGAGGGAAAGAAGGTTACTTATCCAACCCCTCCCCATTGAATGTATAAGTATTGCCTACATATCCAATAATCTAAAGAGGGAATTCAAAATGCATGTAATTATCCTTATTACATGTATGTGTGTAATAGTTTTAATTCAATATATATAACTTATGACCTATATTTCAACACTTGTAAAATGATATATTTAGCTTGGGTCTGCGGTGCTTCAAACTTGGCTAAGATATCATCTTTGTGACTAATTAGTAAATTGAAAAGAATAGGGTAGTCCCTTTGAATGTACATAAATGTATAGGTGTTTCCTTGATGAGTGATAGATATAAAATCAGCTTGTATCTATTTATATTTATATGGGACTCTTTGGATATTTTATCATGCCACTAACATTCAAAACATATGACTAGACCCATAGGAATGATTTTAATTTAAAATGTGACCACTTCTTGGGATAGGATGAAACCATCAGGATTAGATGGTATCAAAATTATTTTACCATATGAGTCTAAAAGTTCTATCCAAGGGATAGGAATACTAATCTCATGATATGGAGATGTTTGAGTACGATAATTGATTAGTTTGTAATAGAATAGGGACTTACAATTGGTGCTTTATAGAAATTCAGGAGGGTCAAACCCATGGAAAATATGTAAATGTGAGATAATGGAAAATAATAATCATATACATAGGTAAAAATAATGTAGAATGAAGTTAGGTCAAAAATGACCTTTCCAAGTGTCTAATACCATATTTTAGTATCTTAAAAGTGAAGACTATCCCATGAATTTACATCATTCAATATTCCATCCCTCATGTAAGTGTATGTACTTAATTCATTTTTTATTTTATTTTTATTTAAGAATGAATTCATGAAAAATCACATTAAAATGGGGCATTATGTTGACACCTAAATTTTATATAAAACTATTTATATCATGTCTTTGTCATAATTTATCGTACTTTTCCCACTTATGTATATTTGGATATTTTCACACTTTCACCCTACATTAGTCTCTCATTGGCCTTTATATATCTATATTTACTTATATACACCTCATATATATTAATTTTCAACACTATGATCCCATATAATCATCATTTACTCACCTTAGTCTATATTTTAATATTTTGTGACTCTAGGTCAAAATTGATTGTCTGTTGATTTATACTAGTTAGAATCATCCCTTTATTGATTTTGAACCTCACATTTTATGGGTATATTCACATCACCTAACTCCCCATTCCTTGAATTTATCTTATCATTATTATCGAGGGTTTTCCTATGTTCAAAGTGTCCTAGGGAGCCTTATATATAAAAATTTAACCTTATACATTTGATTTCCAAGTAAAAATATCATATTGAATAGATCTCTTACAAACCATTTGTATAGAGCATAATTATCAAGCCTTATCAATAGTCATGCACAATCGGGAAAGGATTATACACATTGAGCTTAAATTACATCACCATCATTATAAGTCTTTTTCTATCACATATTGTGCCAAAATAAGGACATAGTGAATCATACAGTTGCATTTTATTATCTAAGGAGATAAGGTGATGTATTATCTCTCATTGGGTTTCGATTCACTCACAAGCACTATAACTACATGGATTCTTGATTCCAGGGATATAATATATGTAACTAAAACTCCTTGAGAGGATATATGGGTTAGCTAACTTGTACACCCAACTTTATGCATACATTTATTAAAAATTAGTGAGAATAAAAATAAAGAGTTATATTGGTCAAATCAATGAAGAAAATCAAAAATCCATATCAATCTTTGTCTTTTATGTAACACTAAAATTTATAGAGCCATAAAAACAACATATTACACAATCACTCACATAGGTTAGAATTAGTAGATAGAATCAAGACTCTATAGATTATGACCTAAACACAATCAGCCCTCTTTTGATTTTCACCCAGTTGTAGATCACATCATATTTAAGGAGCATATTTTGTATCAATTATATATTCTACTTTCAATTTTAGATTTTCCATTTTTTGTGCCAAGTTATTTTTATTTTAGTTTTATTTCCATTTAATTCATGTTAATTGCTTATTCAATAATTTTATTATACTATTAGTCAAATATTTTAGGCATAGTTTATGTCTTATTGTTATTAATTATTACATTAACTTAGATTTGAATTGTGACTTAGTTTTACTATTTTACATAGTTTTATTTATTCATAATATCATTACCTAGTTAAGAAAAATGTAGGAAGAAAAATCATTACATATGTATTTCATTTAAGTGGATGTGGGAGCTCAATCTCAGAGGTATTTAGAATGAGCCCTAGAATATTAGTGATAATTTAATGAAAGAGACTTAGGAAAGAGTTGGATACCTCCCAAGTAGTGGACAAAAGGTTACGTTTCTATTGAAACACTCATGTCTTATTTTTATTATTTTAAATTTCCATATCCATCTCTTTAATTTAAAAGTTAATTTTTTTGTGGGATTGACAAAGACATTTGGTTTGAAACCCTTTGTTAATTTTTAAGCTTATTTGGTCCTAAGGACATTATACTTTTGATGACCTATTTGAGGGTCTATTGGGGACTTTCCTCCCATGTATCATGTTATTATTTTTTCATCTTATGGACTCTAAATGGTGTTTTCAAGATACTAAAATGGGGTTAGTATGTTTTTTTTGTATATGGGATTTTAAACATTGGATCCCTTACACTTTCCCCTAGTAGGATTTGGTGAAATATTTTACCCTAAAATTGGTCTTTCTCCCATTGGATTTGCATAATTATTTCACATAAAACTTGGGATTTATCATCTTAGGATTTAGTGTACTATTTCACCCTAAACTTGGGTGATTTCCTATACAATGTGAAACTAAAAATCCATCATATTTTGGGATCACAAAAAGGGTATGTCTCTTTATTTATTATAAAACAATTAACGAGTGTTGTCATTAAATTTTAATTTTTATGATAACACCCCAAATTATAATCCTAAATGTTATTGGAGGTATTTTAAAGACATGGATAGTAAAAAAAAATCAACACAAAGATGCTTACCCTATTTTCCAATGGACAAGGCTTGGTTTGCAAGCAAAAATATAATTTAAAATTTTCCAATCATAGTGCCATATAAAATAATGCTTGAATTTTTTAGCTAAAAATCAAGTATTGTGGTTAGGTTTCACATGAAGTCATTGTGGTAGCCTAAGAGGATTTTTTAGCCTAAACATATGTGCAATTGTAATCACCTAAAAATGACAATTGAGTGCTAAGAGTGATACATGAGAAAACCTATCCATAAATTAGCCTTAGACTTATAATAGGGACTATTTTCACACTTATCCAGCCTTGTTTTTGGCCACAAACATCCCTAAAGTAGACTCAAACCCTCATTCTTACATCATGGCCCTTTGTGTCTCATGTTTTGCCACCTGGACATTAATGCCATAATAGGGATAGTAACACCATATGGTGCTAGTGTCTATATTTTCAAATCTTATACCACCTAGGATCAGCCTAAAACTCTTTTATCACCCACAAAAACACCATAATAGTATATATATACATTAATTTTATCCCTTTAACCACTTGATGGAAATGAGATGCAAATTACACATACAAACTCAAAATAAGCTGTGCACAGCTAAGGTTATCAATCCTTATTATTCCATACTTATGTATAAAAACATATAAATAATTCATAATCTTAGATTACTCATATTCAAGTCTCAAGAATAGTCAAAGTACTCAAGTTTACAGTCATACTAGCTTCACTTGCACTTTCACCAGCACCTAGGTGGGGAGAACTATTGACCAAATTTTGACCTCAAATCAAAATTGGTCACCCCTTCTAGGTTGAAACCTCATAGGGTTATAAAAATAATTTAATTGTTTTGTCATGATATTAAATTATTTTAAATAGTTCCATATGGTCATATTTGTCCTTGTCGAGCATTGTCTAAGGTTTGGTCTTATGATCACTTATCTAGTCCTATGAGTCAATTTCAAGGCCTTGTATGGTCAAACATGGTCAAAGTATTAGTATGGTCTAAGTTAACTATAAAGGTTTATTTTTATGTCATTGAATTCATATTATTATGCACTAACCTTTTATTTATCTCTCACATGTAAAAAATGTCAATTTGGCCACCTTTTGGCCCATGTGGAAGAGTTGGATGTACCATTCCATAAACAAAACATTTAAATAAGATTATTTAAATCCATGGTGTTATAAATAGGTCATATAATGTTCAAGGATAGTCAGAGTCTAACAACATCTATAGTTCAACTCCTAAACTTGGAAAAATGACACTTTACAAGCACTTATATGACCTTGCAAGATCAGTTTTCAATTGTAAATGGTTTGTAAGTATCTCTTTGGATCCTTCAAATAATTTTCAATCTTTGTAATAATTTTTAGGTCTAACTGAACTTTAGACACCTTTTCTCCTCCATCACTACCTTCACAAGCTCAAGAAGGCAAATTTGAACTGAATGTATGGCTAGGAAAGAAAGAATTAGGAGATGAAACTTTGGAAATTGTTAGGGGTAATAGTAAGTTTAAAATCAATTGTATTGGTATTTTTATTAATGTCCTCTATTTATGAATAATTGTTAAGAGTGATAGCAGGTCACTATGGCTTATTCATCTAAGAGTGGTTTGTTCTTGCACCTATTTCTCCACTAAATAAATTGATGGAGAGGAATGGTTTTTATGGTGGTTTTTATAGGTCATAGATCTCCATTTCATGGTGGTTTAGTTAGCCAACTCAAATCCATAAGGTGTCTTTACTTGGAAGAAATGTGTCTTTATGAACAAGTTATTTTATTGAATCCTACTACAAGTTTCTATTTTGTCTTCATGGTGTTCACTCTCAGAAGTTTATAATGCTTCATCACTCATGGAATATAACTTAGTTTCCTAGAGTCCATCTATTTTTGTGTATGATGTGTTTCTTATCCATGTTTATCAAGTGTTTTCTCTTTGGGGATATGTTTAAGGTTTGAATAGTCCTATGTATGTTTGATTTCCATTGTGGATCAATTATCAGATTTATATCATTTTGTAAGTTTTTAATACCATATTACACCATTTTAAGTATATAAATATCAAGATGGTAGTCTAATACACCCTCTAATGAGAAGTCATAAGTGTTTCTTCAAGATGCAATCTTGTACAGATTGTAAAATTAGATGGGATATGCTCATAGTCATGGAGAGGCATAATATATCCCTTAATACATTCACATGGTCACTTATTTCCCCACTACCATCATCAGGATATTCAAATTTATTAGATGTTCTAAGACTACACACTAACCTTTTGTATTGGTTGATTGTACTTGCAATCCATACAGACTAGTAGGGTAAGTTAAAGATGAAAATATGTTATCATAATACTTTTTAGGCCATTTAAATAGTGATAATAAGTGATAAATGGTTTTATAATGTTGAATATTTTAAGAACTCAAAAAGGTGGCTTTGTATCAATAAACAATAAAAAGGTGACCTATAAGCCTTAGGCCTGTAAGGCCTCATTTTTTACAAAAGTCAACATAAAACCAACACAATATCAAGACAAGATAGTGTAACCTAACCTAATTTCATTTATATAGTTTCAAAAACCTTTGAATATCAAATAAGCTACTTGGATAGTCAAATGGGTGAAATTGATTTGATAAACCCTAAGAAATCACCTACAGTGTTGTGTATGAATGGAGCAAGTGAGAAGTGACTTGGAAACACTCTTAAATTATTAGTATATCCTATGGATAATTGAATAAAAGATTTTATATGAATCTCTCAAAGTATCTTGACACATAGAGAAGACCAATTTTCAAATGTCAAGCCTAATGTTAAAATACCCTCATGAGCACCTATAGGTTGCTAGTGTCATAGACTGATAGCAAGGATAAGCAAAGAGGTAGAGATGTTTAAGAGAGGATTTGTAACCTAATTGAATACTTAAACTAAGTTAATTAACTTTTGAGGAAGTTATTGGTGATAATGGTGAAGTCATAAACCAAAATACAGTCAAGAGGCTCTAAAGAGTCACCTACATGATACAAGTGGAACAGCCTGATATCAAACCCAAAGAAAAAATATAAAGTGTTTGAAGGGTGATATAAACATAAATTGATACTTAAACCAATTTTATGAACCATTATGAATGTCATTTATGTGGAATTAGGTTCCTAGACACAAGGAATACATTCATGACTCTATACACAGTCAAAAGGGCACCTACATGCTACAAGTGAAGATAAGTTGGTCTTGGGCTTGAGTAAGGAGATAAATTACATATAAAGACACTGAGGTCTATCTCAATTAACACAAAGGGTCATGGAGATATCTTAAATAAAATTAAACATGAATAAGACTTATCAAATTAGGTTTCAAACTTTTATACACAGTCAAGAGATAAACTATAGGTATGCTTGCTCTTTGAGAGCTTTTGCTTGGATTGATAATGGTAAAGGATTGTCAATAGGTCTAAAAGAGTGAATGTAATTTGAGAATGGTTTCCATAATGCAATAAAAACATTATTAGAACCACTTAGACCTGATTATAAAGGTGAAAAGTTCAAAACATAGTGTGCACTTAATGAAGCCTAAGATACACACAATCACTAGCAGACCCAACCAGTCTTGAGGGAAATTGATGTTTTGAGGCCTATATAGGCATAGTCACACTTTGATAATTGGTAAAAAGGATTATTATGAGTGAAAAAATATTTTAATGATTATTTCAAAGCCACACTAGTAGTAGTGATACCCATGATTTTGTCTCAGACTTGGCCCACTCCATTGGTAAGGGGCAGTCATGAGACTAAGGGGTCTATTTGAGCTCAAAATCATAAAACAAATATGAAAAACCCCATATATTTCCTATGATGTATTAAAAAAACATATTTTGGGTCTCAATATACTTTTAGGTGGAAACTAAACTTATTTTTCAATCTAATGCCCTTAAAGGCTAGCAAGGAGATGATAGGCTTAAACCCCAAGTCCCCTAACCAATACAGCACATGCATGTAGAGGAATTAAAATTAATACCAAAGAATATAGAATCATGTGAAATATTATTTTTAGGTTTATAAACCTCTCCCATTAGTGAGAATGATTTTTGAGGTCCAAAACTCAAATTTTACTTCTCTCAAGCTCAAAGAAAGCTAAGCATACTACCCAAAGAGCAACTTTACACACACCATCTCTCAAAATTTTAATGGGAATATAATCCTTTTGGGATATATTATTAGGTTATGAAATAGGATTTTATAAGATTAAGGATTTAAATTTGTGATTTGTTCTTTATGAATAATCGTTAAGATCCCAAACACATCTTAAACCCTCTTAAAACCCTAATAGTGGCCAGTCAAGGAAAGAAGACCTCTAAATCACATTTAATGTCATTTTTTTATCTTGATACCTCTTTTATGTTTTTTATGACTGTAATTAGGTTATACACATTTACTTTTATGTTGATGTCACATGTATAGACTATCATAAATGCCTTATTTTTCATGTTTTTTGGTGTTTTATAAGTGTTTTGAGAAGGAGAGAACTTCCCAATAATTATATGAGATCATTTTGGATGTTTAATAACTATAAAATTCCAAAAAACTTTCGCAGGATATTTTTTAGGTGACCAAAAAAGGTTCATTTTGAAAGGCAGTCTCAAGCAGGCTCAAAATGAGAATAGGTGTCAAGGTGATTTCTTGGTTTACATACTTCCACAGGGTATGAAAACCTAAAAATTTACTTATAAGTTGGTTATTTCCTAGGGAAATGTAATCACACACTTTTGGGTTATTTCACATGTATGTCAAAAGTCTAGTGCAATAAAATAGGGTTCCAAGCAAGAAGGCCTAATTGAGGCCTAACTAAGGAGAGACAAAGGCATAAAAAATGGGATTCCACTTGAAATATGAAGATGAAAATTCAAAATGAGTTGTAAGGACATACTGGGTCCTATAATATGTCCTTATTTTTTCATTACCCTTTGTACATTCTCTTATACAAGTAAGTTTATAGGTTTTTAGGGTTGCAAGGAAAATAAGCCTAGTGAGGGCTTGAGGAGAAAAATGAGTTCCTAGGAGTTGTTCCAAGACCAAAAATGGATTTTTTTAGGTATTATAACATATTTTAATACCATTCATGAATATATGATGGCTTTGATAATATTAAATCAATTTTTTGGCCACTTGGACCAAGCTAAGCGTGGGAAATGAAGTGTCTCAAGACACCTGTGCACATGAATGATGAAATGGTAGAACAGAGTAGTTTTTTAAGGCATGGAATATATCCAATTATTTTTTTAAGATAATTTCATGGTGAATTCATTATTTTTAATTCCATTTGTCACTCCTTTCATTCAAATAAGGGAAGTTTCCAATAAGTTAGTCAAAGTGTCAAGCTAATTTGTAATAGCTATGCCACTTGGAATGTTGGAGCTTCTTCAAGAGTGATAAACATGTCCTTGGATGTCTATTTAGACTATCTCATAACTCCCTTTATTTTTTAACTCACATGGACACTTGTCAATTGTCTCCTACTACGCCCCTCTCTCTCTCTTTCCACTTCTCTATATAAGTAGCCACTTTTTGATTTTTAATAGAATCCACATATGGTATCATGAATCCCTACTGGTCTGAATACTATTTTTTCCTTTGAATAAAATATTTAAAACTAATTTTTATTTCTAAACTTCTTGTTTATGTGTGTGAAGTAGTGCATAGTCGAATGACAAGTGATAACTATTTATCCTTGTGTTCACCTTACTCTTTCATGTTTTATGCAAGTTGTATGCTTTATAAAAAGTCACATGATGTGTAATTAGTGTCTTTATATGTCTCTAAGTGTAAGTAATAATATTATTATCTATAATCATACCTCTTATTCATCTACCTTGGGAAGTGCATTGCATCTCACCTTCATGTTTGAAATACTTATGTTAGAGAAACCTTTGATGTTGAAGTCAATTTTGTGAATCACCTTTCATAATGAAAGTACATGGTAGTCTTTTGGATATTAACTTGGTGAATCAACTCATTAGGTTAATTTTATTTCATGTTCTCTCTATCTCTTTTCACTTCAACATGTTAGAAGTATAGGTGATGAGCTCAAATGAACTAGAGGTTTACCCCTGCTATAGACAACCCACAAGCCTAGGGGTAATCCCATGTTCTAATCAATTTGAATTAGACTTGAACTACCTCTCCAAGGGTTAAAATTTGAGTGACAATAATAAATACATTAGGATTGATCCCTCTTCAGAGTATTGGTATATAGGTAACTCTCATCACAATGGGGTGTTGATGATTTCCATCCTACCCCACTAACAACACACTTTACTACTTGTATCAATAAAATTTCCTAGAAACATGGAGGATTAGGGTTTAATCATATAATTAGTCAAAATAGGTCATACATAGAGATCAAAAACTCATGTGTGTAGGAATAATCTTGGCATACCTAGACACAGGTGCAACCAAAATCTCAAAATAGTTTTGTACAAATAAAAATACTACCAAAATAGGGACACTAGTGCCACATGGTACTATTTTCATCTTATATTACTACTATATAGGAGGGTTTTTAATAAATTAATCATATTTTCAACACTCACACTAGCCTCTACCTCATTTTTTAGCCTCCAAATCATCTTTCTCAATCATTTTCTAGCTAAGTTCTCATTTACATTATTTACCACTATTTTTATAAAGGTCAAATTTAGTCAATTATGTAATATATCAGTGGTTGTATTTATTGCATATTTATACCTTGATTTACTATTTGCATACCCTTTAACAACATAGGATTTGCATTCATCTAAGTCCTAAAAGGTTAAAACATTTGGTGAACTTGACTTACTTTGAATACTATTCAAACCCTAATCCTAGATGTTATTAGGGTTTATATCCTTCTTTTTCCTATTTTCATTAGCTATGTTAAGATTTTCATAATTCATACATTCTACTTTAGTATCCCTATTTCACTTTATTTACTATATACAATCTAACATATATATCTCTTCCCTTAAGAATAACTGCTAGGATTAATGGAAATCCTATTGAGAATACTTAAACTCCTTCCATTCAAGCTTATATCATGGCCAAAGGACCAGTTACAACTCCCATCATTGATCCTTCACACCCTAATTATGTGGAATTTAATGATAATGCATCCAAAGATGAGCAATACAATCAAGGTCAAGATGATATATAAGATGGGAATCAAGACACTTTCCCATCACTTCGCAATGAAAAACTTGATGAGATTCTATACATTTTTAAAGATAGACTTCAAGAATATACCCATGATCATGCATATATTTTACAATCCATAATGTAAATAAATAACAAATAAAATAATGTTTAATCTTCTACACCCCAAGATAACAACATTATTATACCTATTTTAGGGCCAACTCGGTTTATACAACAACTAGTTTTAACTTAACAACATTCAGTGGTAGCTACACCTCCTATCGCTAGTTCCTTCTCTCTAAATATACAATCCCTTATGCATGAGGTTCATTTTCTTTAGGCTAAGGTGTTACATCTTGACTAGGGAGCTACTAGGCCATCACATGCCTTAGATTCTCTTGTCCTTTTACATATACCTTTGATACATCACATAGAAGCAACTCCTTTGCCATCCATATTTTTGGCACCTAATATTACATTTTATGATGGTAAGGGTGACCCAGAGCACCATCTCTGAGCTTTATATGAAACATTTTTGGACTTAGTGTCAAATGATTGGCTCCTCACTAAGTTGTTCACATTTAGTCTAATGGATTATGCCTTACAGTGGTTTTATGATCTATTGAATCATTTTAAATTGCATTCAATCCATTGGAAAATATGCCTTACACTTATTAATAAACATTAGTGATAATATCTCATATTTTCAATTACCACAACTAAATAAAAAATATAATGAGCCTATTACAATATATGTCTTATGATATAAGACTATATTAGCCAAATTGACTATCCCCATGGCAGACAGATAGCTCCAAGACATATTCAAATAGAGCCTACTACAAACATTACAAAAATTTATCTTGTTTAATAAATTTTCAACCTTCATAGATTTATGTCACATAATGAAAGAAAGAGAAGTCAACCTTCTCTCTATGGGAAAACTAAGATATACATGTGGATTAGTATCAACTACTAAGAGTTATAGTAAGCCTCCATACAAGGTAAGGGCCACTAAAAATAATAGTGATCCAAAGACCATGGTTAACATAGCTTCATATCCATCTCTTCATCTGGTTTTATCATCTCCTCCACAAAGAGTTTTCACCAACCTTCTAGAATCACTAGCATGTGTTTTAGAGTAACTCTTGGAATGGCATTTCATATCTCTCCCTCCCATCAAATATATTTATATGACATGACCTCTTATAAAAATCTATAATTATAATGCATTTCATAAATATCACAAGGCACCAGGCCATAAAACAAATTGATGCATCACATTGAATCATAAGATATAATATTTGATATAAGCCAACATAATTGATGTGGTAACACCCATAGAGGCACCCAAAGTTCAACAAATGGAAGTTAAGTCATTGAAAATATTCTCATATTTGTTTCTAAATCACATAATAAATGAGGTAGGGGGAACTTCAAGTGTTCACTACATGTACCAGGCACTATCGATATCATATCACACTACTATAGAGGATGCACACCCCTACATAATATCATTAGTGTGTACCATACTACAGTACCATCTAGACCACTCAACACTTTCTCAAAGTAGGAGATTGTTGATGATGATTCAGATTTATATGCACTCTTTGTACAAGCCTACATGCATCATCATCCTATTCAAAGTGTTACAATTGATAATGGGTCAATTATTAACATGTTCACTATTACACTTATATAGTAATTTGGGTATCTAAAGTAGGATATATATCCTATAGACATAACTATTTATGGTTTTAGTGGCCATGTTCATATCTCCAGTGGGGAGATTATACTTCCACTATAGGTTGGACTAGCATATGTGGCCACTAGATTCTTAGTAGTACCTAGTGTAGGCACATTTGACATATTATTTGGTAGGCCATGGATACAATAGATACAATCCATCCCATACACCATGCAAAGATGCCTTAAATATATACATGAAAATTAGGGGATCATAATTAAGGGTCTTTCATATGAGTATCCTTTACCTGTCCCATAGGAAATTACACCATAGTTACTAGTTACAACTTAGTTATTAGTTAAAGCTCCAACCATAGTTCTTATTATTACACAAAATATTTTAGTATATCCACCAGTGTAGGTGAGGTCTACTCCTACATTTGTGTCACGTATGCATACTCATACTCTCTCATAGACACCATTATTAGAGAGATATCTACATCATAGATATGTGACAGATTCTAGAGGGCCTCCCTCTACTCACTTTATTTTGAGATTAATATTATTGAGTTCTCAAGGTTATCATCATAGGGTGCCTATGTCAAATACAACATATTCTACTATATGGGTCCTTAAGACCCCTATAGTTCACAGCACACCATAGTCAATTTCACAGATTCCTAGATCCACTTCACAAGTTGGATCAAATATATATCACTCAGTACAGCAAATTCTAGGACCATATTTACCCTTTCATATAGCACGTAAGATCATTATTCATTTATTTGAATTAGGTCAAATTGATAATGAGTCTCATATGAGACTCATCAATTAGTATTGTTCTTCCCTTCTTGTACATACTTTTCTTATTTCTTGCTCCTTGTATATAATTTCATTCTCATGTTGTTTGTACATAGATTATATCAAGAAAATAAAAAATATATATAATATTCAAAAAACACAAAATCATTCAAATATTTACGTATAAAACACAAAATTATAGATTGTATACATTGTCATGTTTATATTTCTTATATTTCTCAGATACTACATATGTTAGTTATCTTAGTATAGTTAATTTTATCATACATAATGCCTCATTTATTCTTGTTGAGTGCTCGTATATTCTTATAGGACTTAGGTCCATTGCACTAATCTAGATTTTATATTATCTACCCACTAGGGGCATATGAATAGATAAACAGGGTCTTCATTTGACACATTCTCCCATTTAGGGGCACCTTATACATAATTTGTATTACCATGCTACATGTTTTTACACTCTGGATCATAGATTTAATATTGTTATATTTTGATATTGATCATGCTACACTTACTCAAAAAAAATCCAACTACTACTACTTTAGACTTAGTATATCTACATCTTGGATATTACACAGATTTATATTACATATTCATGTATACTTTCATTTATATCTTTCCTAGTTTAGACCTGATTGTATTTCTATGTTTGTTCTATTCATGGACATTTGAATATGCCATTTTTATATAGCTCTAAACCACTTATTTTTACTGTATTTATGCTTTGGACATGTACCCAATTCCTTCTACATTCTTTCTTGATTGCATAACTATACATTTGAACATGTCTTTTTAAATGGCTCTAAGCGAACTTGCTTATTGTTTACATATGTGGGAATTTAAACATGTCTTTATATGTCTTGATTTATTATATTTAGTGACATGTTCCCATGTCCCTTATATTGTGGCCCCTTCACCTACTTTGCATGCCTCATGTGTGTTCTATGTATGTATTTTATGTATACATAATGGCCATGACACATGTTTCTTTTTTATCACACACTCTAGTTTTATATGTCATGAGGGACCTCATGCATCTCCCCTTATTACTTGGGTATTTTTATGGACATCATGCCCCATCCTCCTAGGTAGCTACTCAATTATTACTTAGATGTATTGTTACATACATTATTATATCTATCTTGACAACCTTATGAATGTTAGACATAACATACATCATACATTACAAACTTATGCTCAAATTATATTACATTTTGATGTTATTTATGCACATTATATTATATTATTATGTAGATATCATTTATGTTCTAGATAACATACATTTTGAAGAGATTTTTATTTTGAGGACGGTTCTTACATAGGTTCAACAACTCCCCTTAAAAGGGGGGGTGTTATTAGAGGTTTTTCAGAGAGATCGGGCTATTTGGATGAATTTAGAGTAAAATTTTTAGAACATGGGATTAGATTATAGAAATCAGACTCAAGTAAACATAGTGAGAAATAGTGACACAAACATTAGTTAAAGTTCCATAGAAATCAGAATAGTTAGACACTAGCACCCAATGTGGGACACTAGCACCACATGGTACTACTTTCCAAGATATGGCCTACTATCTAATAGCCTCAGTTTTAGAAAAATACATATTGGCTAACAAATATAGTAGGTACAATCCATGTTTACATAGGTTTAGATACAAATTTATTATTTTTGGCTTAGTTTAGCTCGAATTCATACCAATTTTCTCAAATTAGGGGCATCATGTGTGGCATGACCATTCCCATTTTTAGTTCAGATACTCATATACATATTAACACAACTCAATCTAGAATAAATGTGCTCAGATATAAAATTTGGGGGAATGTGCATGACACATAATTTCTATATGCTCACTTATACATCGATGGATTAGATGGAATAACAAACTCCATGTCATTCTTTATGTCATATACATCAGGCACCATATTCTAGGTTACACACTAGATTCATGCCTTACATCATATATAGTGGTTGTCATTCTTGAGTGGCCTAGAACTACCTAATATACTCGAGT
Source organism: Torreya grandis (assembly GCA_037957365.1). Classification (NCBI taxonomy): domain Eukaryota; kingdom Viridiplantae; phylum Streptophyta; class Pinopsida; order Cupressales; family Taxaceae; genus Torreya; species Torreya grandis. The sequence goes on from JARHVA010002859.1 coordinate 178,941, forward strand.
GGCCATAGATCTAACATCTCTAGTTATATATCTCAAGTTAGATATTTCCAATTATATTGCATAGTTTTAGTTTTAGATGTATCTACTACACATGGGTTGGTAATGATGGAATCATAATCTAATTAAGTTCTTGAGCCACCTACATAAGAGGGTTGGACACACCATCAGTCTAATCCAAGTTATTCATAGGTTATGATCCACCAAATAGTGGTGGGAAATGATGGATTCAAAATTGTATTGAGTTCTTGAGCCACCCACACATGGAAAATGAGAAAGCCATCAGTTTAGTCCAAATTATTCACTGATTAATCACTATATACATGAACACACACAATATATCACAAAGTCTGTGCATTGGTTCATATACCCAATGAGGTGTATTTATTCCTTTCTTCTCTCTTATCCCTTTTTTCAATTTTACTTCTTTACTTAGTTTTGCCTTTACTTTTGATATCTCTTAAGTAAAGACTTATATGTGCACATTTCACTTGTAGGACACATAATGGATCATGTTTCACATACTGAAATCTAGATTCATGGGCTTCACCTCTTAGGTAAGTCAAAGTATTCTTATTTTTCCTTTATATTATTCATTTCACTTTGCTACAATTCTAGAATAAAGGGGGGGGGGGGAATGTAATCATCTAAAAATGGCACTTGAGTGCTAAGAGTGCTACTTGAGACCACTTATCGATAACTTATCCCTAGACCTATTTTAGGTCCCATTTTCATGCTTATCTAGCCTTCATGCAGGCCAAAGGCATCCTTAGACATCCCTAAAATACTCCTAAACCCTCATTCTTACATCCTAGCCCTTCATTGCTCAAGTTCTACCACCTAGACACTAGTACCATAATAAGGACAATATCACCATATGGTGCTAGTGTCCCAATTTTGGCACTATTGTCCTTTCCCTCCTTTTTCTAAAAATAGATATATTTTCAAATATTATACCACCTAGGGTTGGCCTAGGCCTCTTTTAACACATGCATAAACACTAGAATAGTATATATACATGACTTTTATCCCTCTAACCACTGGATGAAAATGAGATGCAAATTATACATACAAACTCATAATAAGTTATGGAAAATTAAGGTTATCAATACTTATTCTACCCTAATTCTACATACAACCATCTATAACATTCCTAAGCTTAGATCACTCATATTTCTAATCTCAAGCACATTCAAATCACTAATATCTATAATCATACTAGATTCATTTGCACTTGCACTTGCAATAGCACTTAGGTTGGGAAAATTACATTAGGCTTGATTCCTCTTCAGAGTATTGGTATGTAGGAAACTCTCATCATAGCAAGGTGTTGAGGATCTCCAGCCTTCCCCATTATCAAAACACTTTATTACTTGTATCAACTAGGTACCCTAGCAACATGGAAGATTAGGTTTTATTGATAGAATCAGTCAAAATAGGTTATATTCAGAGATCTAGAACTCATGCATAAAGGAACAAGCTTGATAGACCTAGATATAGGTGCACCTAGAAGCTTGAAATAGTTTTGCATGAAGAACTCTACTACCAAAATAGGGACACCAGTGCCACATGGTTTTAATTTCTAATTAAAGCACTAATGTCTAAGATTGGTTTTGACACCTGGATCATATTTGTGATACTTAGACCAACCTCTACCTTAGTTTTTAGCCTCTATATCATTTGTATTAGTCAATTTATAGCTAAGTTCTCATTTACATTATTTATTAATATTTTTATAAATGTCAAAATTTATTCAATTATGTAACAAATAAGTGGATGTATTTATTGCAAATGTATACCTTGATTTACTATATTCAAACCCTTTAACAACATAGGATTTACATTTATCTATGTCTTAAAAGGTTAAAATAGTAACATATTGAAGCTTCTAAAATCAATCTCCATGATTACTTTTCTCCTCTCATATCAAAAACACAATAAATCATGGTTTTCTACCTTTGTTTAAAGTTAATATCACCAAAAAATCACCTAAACATTGTAGATGCTTAGTTTTGGCTAATTTCGAACCTAAACTGGGATTCAATTTAATTTATATAAAATGACACATTTTAATCCTAGAAATAACCTTAATTACCCAAATTAATTTGTGTAAGATATTTAATTACCCAAAAATATGACAAGGCTAACTTATTTGTCATATTACCCTATATGCACCAAAACCCTAGTTCAATTTTAACCCTAGTCAGTTTATGACCTAGTAATATGACACTTTTATCTTATCAAGCTATTAATTCATAACATATAAAATAATTGAAAAAATATAAAAATTACTAAGCAAGATTAATCACATTTCAAATCTTAAGTAACTTGCCTAAACAAAAATTCCAAATCAAATTAGTGAATTTATTTTACCAAAAAATGAAGTTTTAGCAAAATATGAAGTCAAAAGGTCAAAGGAGCTAATAAAGTGATTTGTAATTTCATAAATATTCCAAAATTATGAGTCACAACCTCACAAATATCTAAAGTGAGTTTTCATGCCTCATAAATATTAAAAACTGAGGTGTCAAGATTTTATGATGTGTTTTGACGAGCATCCTTATGCCAACAAGTAACCATCAAATTCGATAAAGGAGGTATGAAATTTGTAGTCTTTATCTCTATTTTGTGATTTTGCTTATTATCTTATGCTCTCCCTAGTTATTAGGCAAGAATGTTTAGTCCTATTGTATTTTTATGCTTGATTTTTTGTCATTTGGAATAATGACGGACTAATCTACATATTATTTACTCTTTGAACACCTAAAGTACGTAATGGCACACTTAGTGGGACCATGTATCCTATATATCCAAAGATAATTATATGCTAACATTATTTTTACTAAAAAATACATTTATTTATTCAATTTTATAGTTTTTTCTTTAAAATATATGTCAATCTATTTTTTGAGTTATCGGTAGATTAACCCTATATAATGGTGATTTTACCATTATCATACTTGTTTATGATCTTTATTTATGCAAAAATGGTAGCTTCATGATGGTGAATTTAACCTACTAAATGGTGGTTTGATTCTATATAATTTGTGGCTTTGACCCTATTGAATGACAACTTTTCTAGGTAAACTTACTCTCTACTTGCTTATTTTATAGCTTATTTTAGGGGCTTCACCTAACCTAACTAGCATCTTCACCCTGCTAAATGGTATCTTTGCCAAATTTATTCTTTATGTCTATGTTTTTAATAAATTAGTGGCTTTTTCCTAATAAACAATGGCTTCACTCTAGGTTTTTCCAAAACCTAAGAGCTTAAAATGGATTGTTGTTTACTCACTTGCTCTTTGGCTTCTATGCAAGCAAACCCTTAACAATTTAGAACACCTAAGGTGGAGGAGAGAAGCTTAATCATTGTTAAAATCTCACATACACCTTTTTTGTGTGCTTAAAATCCACTTAATCACATTTATGTTTTAGTTTTTAAAGTTTTTACAAGTGTGAACAAGGCCAAGGGGGCAAAATTTCAATCACACTTCAATTTGGGTCTATTAAAAGGATTATACATTTTAGTTATAGCTCTTAAGATATTTTTCATTTTATGCTTGTTTTTTGTTATAATATAAATCTCAAAGTTCATAGTTATTTTATTTGTTTGTGTAAAATTATAAGTTTTTTCATGTATGCTCTTCCCTTGTCCCCTTTAGGGAACTCAGGTGACCAAAATTTCTTAGTTTATTAATTTATTTGTTTGGTTTTGTAAAAAATAATGTCGTGTATGCTTTCCCCAAGATTTGAGTGACTTGGGTGACCTAAAAATGACCTATAAAGTCTTTCTAATTTATTTTCTTTCATTTATATTGTGGGTGGGAGCCCATTTATCACTCAAAATATTAAGTGGTACATGACTGGAGTTGTTATGCAAAAGGAATAGTCCCTTGCATAGTTAGTTAGTATATATGAACTCAATTGATGTGATTGAACCCTTGTGTTAGCCACACTTGGGACTATTTAGTGAATTTTATTTAAATAGATTTTTATTCAACCCCACTTACCAAAAAAAATATTGACATATGTCAAGTTCTCCTCACTCTATGTTCATGCCACATATCAATGCTTATGAGACAAAAGGAGGCTTAAAAACTCTACCTACACCTGTACTTTAATTTTTGGATTAAAACTTAATTCCTCACAAGCATTGGTATATTGGTGGAAACTTTGGATGAATATACTCACACCCATGTTAATTTTATATATAGGACAAGCCATTGGTGCTACTTTTTTTCTTTGATTTAAATGTGTGTTTTTAAAAATAAAATTGTTTGTTTATATTGTCACATCAAAACAAGTCCAAAACTATCACATTATTTTCACAGCCCTTTCAGCTTAAGAGGTGTTACTCTATCTATTTTATGTTACACTTTTTCCTTAGATATTTTTTCCAAAACCATTTTGTGTGTCACTTGTTTAAATAGGGCATCATTACACTGCTCACTTGTCTTAAGAATTTGCCTTGGATTATTGAGTCTAAAACCATTTGTCGTGACATTTTTTTGAAGGAGTGTTGTTATGATACCTAAATAATTCTAATCTCTTATCACTTTTGAAACCAAGTTCCAAACTATTATTATACCTCTCTTATTTCAAACCTATGGTTATGGTGTACGTTTTGGATTAGCCCTTTTACCTTAGAACATTTGAGTCTTTTCACATTAAATATGAAACTTAACCTTTCAGAGTGAAAATCCTAAATGAATTAGGTACACACCAAAGCCTCATCTAATTTGGGCTTAGGTTGTCTACCTATTTATGTTTGGATTGTGTTACTTGGGTTGATGTCCTATTTGATCTAAAATACCCCTCACCTAGACCTAGTCATTATTGTTTATTGTGTACCTTGTTTGGAGATTCCTTTGAGCCAAGTTGTTTACATGCCTTTTTGGAAGTTTGTTGTGTTTAATTTTGAGCGTCCTATTTTCTTTGTTCCAAAATTATCTTATGAATCAAATATCAAGTCTTAATGAGCTAAATACCAAGTGTAATCTGAGATAATTACCTTAGTTTAGTTTATTTTTGAGTTCTTGTTTGAGTTCTTTATTTCTGAGTCTACCCTTGTTTTTCATGCTAAAAATTATAACCACCTTTGGGTAAATATTTTTTATCCTTTGATCCTATTTTTAAAAATTGTTATACTTTGTATAGATACTTTTACCACTAATTATAACCACATTTAGACAAATCAATATCATTTTTAAGACTGGTTTCACATTTGTTTTGTCATGCATTTGCCTAATTTAGTTATTTTATCCTTTTTACTCTTTTACAAAGTCAAAGGTTTCTTATTTTTAGACCTTGTTGTTTGTTACCTTTGGACCCTTTTTTTTTCATGATACCTACATATAGTTCTGAACATGCCTCGTTACACACATATTAAGGCTATCTATAATCTGGACTATGAGAACTTTGTGACCAATGATACTTTTACTCAAGAGTCATATGATGACATAGCTTATGATATGGATCCATATCCATTTTATAAAATTACATACATTGAATAAATACATGACCCTTTAGTGTAATATTTGGTTATTGTGCCTCCTTATCTAGACCAAGAGCCAAAGAAAATAGCACATTACCTTGCTTAAAAAATTCCAAGCATTGAACAAAGACAATAATAAGAGAAATAGTATGTTACAATGCCAACACAAACAAGTTATGATCCATACTTGTTTGAACATCATTTGTTATAGAACAAATATGAAGTGATCCTTAGAGATATCAAAGTAGGAACCAAGTTTACAATAGAGTTCCCACATGAAAGTATGAATAGTTTGATTATAACTCCTCGTAATGTGCCTCAAATCCAATCATTCAAACATGCATAAACTATTTATAATCAAGATTTAGTCCAAATGCCATAGCAAAACCAAATTACACTTGGAACATGGAAAGGTATTATGGATGAATTAATTGAGTAGGTACAGTAATCATACCAAAACTATCTCAACCTAACTTGCAATGTTAATGCAAGAGATATTTTTAACACACCATTTATTGAGATAGATCCATTATAAGTACATCAACTATATGATTTAGGCTACACAATCAAAAATGTAGACCCATTTAGCCAAAGCACATTGGTTGGTAACATGTATAATTTACATATTTTGATGGAAGAAACTATTTCTCAAATAGTTTACCTTACTCAAAACATTTTAGATAGCATGCAAGTGCATTCTAATTTAAACCAAAGTAGGTCTATTTTATTTCTAATAAATACACAGTAGATTCCTCCAAATAATGTTACTAGTGGATTTAAATAGCAAGAGATAGGTATGCCTATTTCGTAAAATAAAAAAGTGACCACTCCTCAACTAGTTGTTTCATCAAGTGTGTAATAAGAGGAAATGAACTAAAAAAAGACCAACTTACCACTACAATAAGTGTAGAATGTTATGCCACCTCAATAGGTGACAAAGAATGTTACACCACAATAATCACAGATCAACATACCTTATCAATCACAAATTTTGTCTAACCAACAACATGTTCTCAGTGGTATCAAAGTGGAAATTCATTAATAACAAAAAATGTCAAACCCCCAACAGTTACCTAACTAATAAGAGTTGCCTAACCAATAACAAGTTCCTATTTAATGATAATTGCCTATTCAATAGTAAGTGTCAAATCATTAATAGGTGTTTAACCAACAATAAGGTTTTTATGTACAACAGGTGTTAGGTGCTCAACAATAATTTCCTTTCACCTAATGGTTATCACATGTGAAACAAGGTTCCAACTATCAACACCTCTAATAATAGTGTTATAGTTGATACTATGTTCCCTATATATAATAGGGTTTGACAAGTAGGTAGCAAGATCCCTCTCAAACCTAACAATACCAACACATTTTCTAGAGCCAAATTCCATTACTATAGCCATAATTCACTAATCAAGGTTATTTAGCCAATTCAAACCATAATGTGCTTCAACCGTAGTATATTCCATGTCCATAATATAATCCAAATGCATGAATATGCATACTTAGTCATCCAACCAATTCAACCAACATTCCACAATATGCATACCCCATTCAAAGTAATCCACCATTGACCACACAACCTCAATAGAAATATGCCACTCCATCTAATTTCCTTGCCCAATAGTTACAATAGATGAAGGATGTAATTCAATCTATATAGATTGGAAAACAAATAAAGAAATTCAAACTAGATGAAATGTGATCTTATCTATTTAACATGGAGTATCTATAAATACCCTTACCTTAGGGTTATGAGCCACCTAAATTTGATAAATATAAAGGCAAAGGTGACCTTCAAGATCATCTAAAAAAAATTTCATGTCATCCAATGACCTATAGCAACATATACTTACTTTTACTCTTCCCAAGGAGTCTAGTTGGACAAGCCTTAGAATGGCTATTGAAATTACCAAATAATTATATACCTAACTTCGATGACATTTTAGAGAAGTTTGTATATAGATTTTCATATAATCTCAAGCACAAGATTATTGTTATGGATTTAGGCCAAGCTAAATAGAAGACTGGTGAAAGCTTCAATGTATACTTGTAATGTTGGAGAGTAATAGCGAGCGAGTTTACTCATAACCTACTAAATAAATAGTTGACCGTGATATTTATTAGGAAATTACATAGCAAGATATCATACCATCTTGAGCTAGAATGTTCTCACACATTTAAATAGGTTATAGAAAAAGGAATATATATTGAGAAATCCCTTGTCAAAAAAGGGATAATCATGTTTCCTCTTCTAATCAGAGCTAGAGTTAGCATCAAGGCCAATAAAACCAGAACCAAAACCAAGTTCAAAACTATAATCATAATCTAATTCATATACCATATTTAGTGACACCTTATTTCAACAAAAATGAGAGACCTATACCCTATAATTATAATAATAATGTTATTGGTAATAGGTTTATTAAATCATGCCATGTTTAGATAGTTCAAACATCGGTTATATATTTACCTCTACCCACTCAAAAACCACCTCCTCCATATGTTTGACCAAGACCTCCACAAAACCAACCACCATAAAATCAAAACCAATTACAATCCCCTCTTCCAAGGAGAAGACCACCCATAACTCAACAATTCAATGACCTTGATGAGCCTAATGAATTTCTATTTTGCATATTGATTCAATCAAATATGATCAATTAGACTATACTGAAGCTATTTCTTAAAGGAATTCTTTTTCTTGATTAGTACAAGGAAAATTATTTTTTTAAGTATCATCATGTCAGAGGACATTATATAAGATAGTGTATCTAACTAAGGCATTTGATTGAGTATATGCTAAAAATAGAGAGATAGAAAGAGACACCCATGCTCCTACAACTAATATTTATTTGGGTATCTAATAGAATTTGTTTTACTAACATAATAACAATAAAAATAACTAGCAGTAGTACTAATAACAACAAAAATAGTGACAAATAACTCTACCTCAAAATTAACAATAATAATGCTAGCCACAACAACAATAGTAAAATGGTTGGAACTAAGGGAAAATTAACTAAACCAACCAAGGAGGCCATCATGCCATTGCATATAGATATAAAAATGTTGTAGGACACATTTTAGGTGGTCATGTTGCCACTATCACTATTAATCCTTGGTCAATTACCACTAGGACTAGGCATTTTCCTAACCATGCCTATCAGTCAAATAATGCCTATCAACCTCATTATGTTGGTGATTCTTTTATTAACCATGTTAATAATTAGGCTCCATACCATCCAAGAATCATCATACCAAGCCTCACTACATACCCATCCAACTACCAAATCCATGTTCTAGATCAAGATTGTGCAATCATAACTCAATGAGCTAGGGTCACTATCAAAGGACTACAGCCAAATACAACAAATGAGCCTAATAAGCCTTTCATGCCTATCATAAATAAACCAAATAAAAAAATTGAGAGGAAAACTTATGATATTTTAGAGTAACTAAATAAGACACCTATGTAAATATCCATCATATATTTGTTGCATACATCTACCATCTATAAGAACATCCTGAATAAGTACTTAAACCAATCCCTTCTACTAGATGACACCACTCTAGACAAATTCCAAACCATGGTAGGACACTTGGACCGTAGCTAATGTCTTACCTTTGACTAATTGATATCTCTTCTCTAATCCCTTTGCATAATAACCTATTGTACATTGAGGTTAGTATAATGAACCATAGATTTAAATGTGTCCTTATAAATAATGAGTCAGGTCTCAACATTTTGTCTCTAAATTTGGTAAAAATATATTGGATATAAATTATCTGGCTTACATCCATATACCATCATTATCAAGGCATATGATAATGAAGAATAGGAATCTTAAGGTATCAGTAGCTTACTAGTGGTCATTGGGTGATTGACCCATGATACTTTGTGTCATGTTTTAGACCTAGAACTATCATATAATCTGTTATTGGGTTAACCCTAGATCCATACAATTAGGACCATACATTATACATAACATTAATGTATAAAATCTCTACATTCAAGAATGGAAGTGACTATACCAGTTGACCTTTAGCCATATCAATATTATAAATGCTTTAAGGTTGAGTATAAAATCTATAACTATTATTTTGGAATTAATCTTATGCCCAAATCATATGGAGAAAGATCTGAGAAAGGAATAACAATTGAATCAGGCCCAAAATCTAATTACATTATCCTAGATAGCTTAGCCTCTACCTTAGTCATGCCTCCACCAGACATTTCTAACAACTTCTATATAACTAAGAAAGGTCTTTGGGAATATAGTACCCATAATGCATTCTATATTGTCAAATTTCTTTTTTTTTTTTAAATTATGGGATAACTAAGGCAAAAACTACTTGTATGGAGTGGGAAACCAAAGGAAAATCTTAGTTGAACAATCCCATTATTTTCAAACCAACCTCTAGCCTAGAATATGACCCTTAGTAGAATATGATTCAAAGCTATACACTGATGAGTTAGCTGACTATTACTAAAGTGAAAAGTATCTTATCCCTAATCAAATTATGGAGCACCTATATTATGAAGGTAGAGTCATGGGGCAACATCAATAAGTCACAATCAAATAATTCTCAATGACCAAGTATAATGGAACCCATGGTGTTGGATTTAAACCACTTAAGGGTGACCCTACATACCTTATTCATGTTCTAATGCTAATGACTAGAGATGATAATTTTAGTAGTGATGTAGGGATAAATTATATCATCTAAAATGACCTAGCTAATATAAATTTATTTAATCCCCATGTTATTTTCACCATTATCCATATTTATCAACCTTCACATTTAACCCTTTACCATACACAATTTATAGACAAGGACTAGAAAGAGCCAACAATGCCATTAGATGAGATTAAAAATGATGAGGCCATATACAACTTTTAGGTATTGAGGAGTCACATTCATCTTAAAGACCATAAGTAGGGCTTTGATATTAGATTAGATATTACTACCTACTTCAAAGAGAGGGTGAACTTCCCTAGCCAAAAATAAAAATAAAATCAAACATTGAGGTCTAAAAGTGAAAACCTCTTTGAGGCACTTTATGACCAAGGAAAAGTAAAGAGAAAGGCAAATCTCTTAGTGAAAACTAGTTTTTAGCACCATTAGATGGGGATGTTCACCCCTCTTCTTATGAAGCACAAGAGACCTATAGCCTAAATCATATTTATGGATCAGATATCATTACTAAAGAGTGGTAAGATTTTGCACATATTGTTCAAGAGTGCCCTGAGGTATTTGTTTCATGGTTTATTCCATCATTAGGATATTTTGATTCATCTTGCTTAAGAGAATTAGATGAGCTAGACCATTTGGAAGACTTTGCCATTGCTAATCAGTTTAACTCCTTACCGACTATTCTAGATGATGGTTATATACTTCTTGTAGGGACACTTCAAAGGTGAAATTAGGACTCAATAGGACCCAAAATGGATTAAACTAGGCACATCCCTCACTCGAGAGGAATGTGAATTTTTTACATACATTTTGAGATAATTTTTTGACATATTTACATGGGCCTATTTGGACATGCTAGGTGTGTACCCTACCTTAGTTGTATACCATCTTATTTTACACCCTAATTCCAAGCTTGTTAAACAAAATTTATGTAAAATGCATCCTCGTATTGTTTTTCTAGTCAACAAATAGTTAGAAAACATCTTACACATGAAATACATCAGTCCAATCAACTATTTAGAGTGGATTTCAAACATTATGCCATTGAGTAAAAAACTAAAAGGTATCAGAATCTGCATTGATTTTAGAGATATCAATAAAGCCTACCTAAAAGACAACTTTCCTTTACCTAATATTGACATGATATTCAACTCAATGGTTGATTATGAAATGTTCTCTCTAATGGATGGATTTCTAGGGTATAATCAGATCAGGATAGTACCAAAATACTGTCAAGATCTTGCTCCTCAATTAGAGCACATATGATTACTTCTTGTATTAGCAACTAAACATAGAATTATACCAGAATCAATAAGTAACTAGAAATATGAAACAACACAGGAATATGAGAGACAATACACAATTGTATTAATAATCATTGAGAAGAATATACAATAAAGAAGATGCCACTTCTTCTTCCACCTCAAAGGCTCGCCACACCTCAAGACCTTCTTCCCTCTCTCTCTCAGTCCCAACAATCAACTCAAATATAGAATTGATGTTCACCTCTAAAACCAGTCAGTAACAACGCTGCCAGTACACCAAGTACACAACTATACTCCAAGTAGATCTCCTGCTCTCTGCTGCTACCTGCAAATCACTAGACCTTACTCACCATTGTAGATCTCCAAAAGAAGCCACGCACACCTACTGACTAAGGTCATACAAACATGAAAAACCCCTCTGATTCTCCAAACCAGTACCCACTCTTGGTACTGTGGCTCTATGAGGAACACACTATTGCTCACCTCTCTCTGAAGGAGCTTATTTTGCTCTCTTACTCTCTAGCACAAGTTTACAATACAGCCCATGAGTCTATTATATAGATCTCATTCTTACAATAATTATACTATCTTAATTACAATAATTAGATGCGCAACTCAAGACTACATCTAGCCTTTAACATGAAAACTAACATTTCAAAAATAGACTCTCCGGAATCAACATGCAAACTGCATGTTCACGTACAGGCTATCGACGTCGGCTCATCCATGATCGATGTCGGTCGACTGGTAACTGACATCAGTTGCTACTTCACTGCTATCTGACTGATGTCAGTTGATTAGACTAACATCGGTTGCCCTACAACTTATTATGCAACTCTCTACAACCTCTATAACCTTCGTAACTTCTCCTGTTTGCATCTTGATGAAGCTTTTAGCTCCATAACCTAACAATCTCCCACTTGGAGATAAATAGCTACACCTGTACCTGTATCTGTACCCCATCTAATCTATTTCCTGGCTTGTATCCCTCTTCAAGCTCAACCCTGAAGACCAACCATCACACCCTGTGATGCCTTTCCTGTCATCCAAGTAACTTGCCACATCTGAACCTACAACTCCATGTAATGAAGACCTTGACCCTACATAACATGTTAACCTCCTACTAGTCCCTCTCAAGTACCTGAGAATCTACCTTCCCCAAATTAGCTCCAAACTCTCTGACAGCTCCCACTGCTTGGGAAAACTCAGGTCTACACTAGACCTCATGTGATTTCAAACCCTGTTCTAAGCTCCGCTTGAACTTTCCAGCCCTTGGTGTGCTTTTCAATTTTGCATCCTACATAATGAACCTTGCCAACACCTGATTCACATCAACTCCCACTAGAGACAAAAAATATCCATGTCTCTCATGCCAAAGAATTTTGCTGCTCTAAATTCCCCTGACATACCTCTGAACTAACCTTACCCTTAGCTCAGCAAAACCCTATATGTACAAATCTGCTAGCAAACCATCCACATACAGTAACAGGATAATGTCATGACTCATCATCCACTTGGTAAGAACAAACACAATAGTTACACTGACATTGACTAAAGCCCTGCTTTGTCATCCACCTGTCAAACCTATACCACTATCCTACAGCTTCCTCAAGACCATATACCTTGGCCTTCTGTCTCACGTATCCATTCACTCTCTTCTTTAACTTGGGAATCCGTTCATCTCTTAGTGCTTTCTTCTAGCTAACAACTCTACCAATAAACACTTGTTTGGTTCTTCTCCAAGGACTCACACTCCTCACCATGCCAAGCTCCCACTGTATCTGGATTCTACCTGCATTGCCTCTTCACATCTTCCTGGTTCTCGACCATCAGTAAGCAATATAAAGAAGGTGAAAAATGAATATGAGGTTCACTTACCCTTTCTAACCTCCATATGAGCGTTTGAGACTTGTTGACAGCTTGTTGTCTGCCCAATATCCATTCCAGTGACCGATCTCAGCCATCTCCCAATCTACTCCCGACCGACATTGGTTCTCTATGACTGACCCTATCTACCGACATTGGTCCCATTACCGACGTCGGTGTACCTATTGCCAATGTCAGTCACTGTATGACTGACATTGGTTCCTGCTTCCCAACACCACTAACTCTACTGATCTACACATGATCGATGTCGGTGCTTATCTGTTCAATGTCAGTTCCTTCTGATCGACATCGATATCTGTGTTCACCTGTGAGTGATGACTTTTTACCCATGAGCTCTCCATGGATCAAAACACTGTTCATATCAACACAGCCCTGCTCAAAATAATTTAGTCCCCTCAGCTGATCTCTGTCTGTCATCTCCTCCATGAACACCAAGGCTTTCCAGTTCTTAAGTTTGTCAAAGATATCTGTCTTCCACTTAAGAACATGCATTCCCCTCCTACATATGTAACCAAGCCTACAAATCCACATCTCTATAACAGAAGGTGAATCAGTAATATAAGTAGATAGATAAAGGATACCTACTTTCTTACCACCGTCTAATTCAAGTACATCCACTGTGAGAGTTACTGTGCATCTCCCATCACCTAACTTTCCTAAAGAAATTGGACTCATCTCCAAGACTGGTACCTGCATAACCTCATTCAACACCTGTGTGTTATTCGTCTACAATTTCAGCATCACTTCCCCTTTGCCAATCATTTGACAAGGCTCTCCAGCTCCTAAATAAATCTCTCCAAAGTCTCCAAAGACATACCCATGAAAAGATGCTCTATTTCGAGCTGCATGGAAAGAGGCAAAAGAATCTGTAAACCAAGATTCTACTTTATCTAGAACATCCTGTGCAACATCCCCTGCAACATCTGCTCCTCCCTGCTGATCTGCTACCAACCAACAATCTTCTTTTCCCTACTCTTTCTTTCCATCAATCGGACCATTCGTGCTATTCAGTTTCTCCATTCGTAGCTTACTTCCTTTTGCCATTACTATACTCCCACTCAATCAGAAACCCCTGTGAGTACCCTGTAATCAACACACATTATCCAGATCTAAAACCACCTGTTAGTAACCCAACTGAAAGCTCTGATACCAACTTGTTAGGATCTTGCTCCTCAATTAGAGCACATATGATTACTTCTTGTATTAGCAACTAAACACGGAATTATACTAGAATCAATAAGTAACTAGAAATATTAAACAACACAGGAATATGAGAGACAATACACAATTGTATTAATAATCACTCAAAAGAATATACAATAAAGAAGATGCCACTTCTTCTTCCACCTCAAAGGCTCGCCACACCTCAAGACCTTCTTCCCTCTCTCTCTCGGTCCCAACAATCAACTCAAATATAGAATTGATGTTCACCTCTCCAACCAGTCAGTAACAACGCTGCCAGTACACAACCGTACTCCAAGTAGATCTCCTGCTCTCTGCTGCTACCTGCAAATCACTAGACCTTACTCACCATTGTAGATCTCCAAAAGAAGCCACGCACACCTACTGACTAAGATCATACAAACACGAAGAACCCCTCTAATTCTCCAAACTAGTACCCACTCTTGGTACTGTGGCACTAGAAGGAACACACCATTGCTCACCTCTCTCTGAAGGAGCTTATTTTGCTCTCTTACTCTCTAGCACAAGTTTACAATACAACCCATGAGTCTATTATATAGATCTCATGATTACAATAATTAGACTATCTTAATTACAATAATTAGATGCAAAACTCAAGACTACAGCTAGCCTTTAACATGCAAACTAACAGTCCAAAAATAGACTCTCTGGAATCAACATGCAAACTGCATGTTCACATACAGGCTACCGACGTCGGCTCATCCATGACCGATGTCAGCCAACTGGTAACCGATGTTGGTTGCTACTTCACTACTATCTGACTGACCTCAGTTGATCAAACTAACGTCGGTTGCCCTGCAACTCATTCTGCAACTCTCCGCAACCTCTATAACCTTCATAACTTCTCCTGTTTGCATCCTGGTGAAGCTTTTAGCTCCACAACCTAACAAATACCAACACAATATTGCATTCACCAATCTATGTAAAACATTTTATTATCAAGTGATCTCATTTGGGATTAAAAATGTCATGGCCACTTATTAAATATCCATGATAGTGATTTTTCATGACATGATGAACAACATCATTAAGGACTATGTTGATGAAATCCTAGGTAAATCAAAGACCTATGCCAATCACCTAACCATGCTATGAATAATCTTTGAGAGACAATGTGAGTACAATGTCAAGATTAATTTAAATAAATGTGTATTTGGTGTTAATTTCATAAAACTATTAGGGTTTGTTGTCTCTCTTAGTGGTACTAAAGTCAACCCATCTAAATTTCATGCAATTATAGACATGCCACCACTATTTACCTTGAAGTAGCTCCATAGTTTGCAAGGTAAAATTCAATCTATCAGATGCTTCATCTCATAATTAGCCAACAAAATCCATCCATTTACATACTTGTTGAAGAAAGGCATTATATTCTCCTAGAATGAAGAGTGCCATAAATCATTTAATTAGCTTTAATAATATCTTGCCAACCCACATGTTTTATTACCATTGATACCAAACAAATCATTACTTCTTTACCTATTAGCAACTAAGAATTCCATAGGGGCACTTTGGCATAGCACAATGAATAAGTTAAAGAGCATATTGTGTATTATCTAAGCCAAACATTGGTTGCATATGAACAAAAATATATGCTAATTAAAAAATCTTGTTTAACAATGGTATTTTCAGCCCAAAAGTTCCATCATTATATATTGAACAACAAGACCATTGTTATTACCAAAGGAGATCCAATTAAGTATCTACTTTCCAAATCAGCTCTAAAGGTAAATATGGTAAAATGGATCATGATATTGAGTGAGTTTAAAATTGAATATGCCAATCAGAAGGCCATTAAGGAGAAAGTACTCCTAGATTAGCTTACAGAAGCTCCTCTTCAAGATACTCAACCTCTTACATTTTGATTTTTAGATGAGGCCATTATTACTACTAAAGAAGCAAAAACACCTTCTAAGGTTTAATAGTGGTAGATATATTTTGATGTATCATTCATGAATCATGGATCAAGGGCTATAATATTATTTATTACACCACAAAGGGATCTCATTCCCAAGTCCTTTAGTATTGGATTTCCCTATACCAATAACATGGCTAAATACAAAGCACTCATTATAGGGCTTCATCAAGTAGTACAATAAAACATTCAAAATTTACTGGTGTATGGTGATTCTCATTTAATCATCAATCAGATTATGGACTAGTAACAAACCAAGGATGAGAATTTGGTACCCTATAAAAATATGGTTGATACTCTCAAGTAGAAAATTGTCAACATCCAATTTGAAATAACACCTTAGGCCAAAAACATAATATTCAATGTTATGGCCACTATAGGTTCTATGATCCAAATCATAGATAGAGAGCAAGGGATTATCAATTTCTTGTTGAAAATATCTTAGTGCTGACACATGAATAATCATCCATCAAGATGGTTTGTGACATTATTGGTCCCATGTCTCCTTGGTACTTAGACATATATGCTTATCTTCAAGACCAAATTATGCCTCCTAATTTATCACATAGAAAATAAAAAGACTTCACCTAGAAATCCTCTCATTATACCCTACTTGGATAGACCTTATATCATAGAAGATATAATGGAACTCTACTTCATTGTTTACCTTCAATATAATCTGGACTAGTGTTGAGGTAAGTTCATGAAAGAGTGTGTGGATCCCACACTAATGGGTAAATATTAGCTAAAACATGACTACGTATTATTCATTACTAGCCAATGATAGAAGTAGATGAAAATACATATGTGAAGAGGTATGTCAAGTGTTAAAAGTATGCCATATGAATCGTGCTCTAGCCAAAACACTCAAACCATTGACAACACCATGGCCACTCTCAATGTGGGGAATTAACCTCATCAAAAAGATCAATCCTACATCCTCTAATGACCATAAACACATCCTTACTACTATTGAATACTTAACTAAGTGGATGAAATCCATTCCCCTCACTTACATCACCACTAAGCAGATCTCTAAGTTCATATTCAACCATCTCATTTATCATTATGGCATCCCCTCTAACATTACATCTAATAATGATAGATCATTCAAAAATAAAGATGTGAAAGCACTTTTTTCTCAATACCACATCTAACAACATTTCTATACCACATACTACCCATAAGGTAATGGCTAAGTTGAGGATTATAATAAAACCATTATCAATATTTTAAAAAATATTGTCAATGATGTTGGTCATAATTAGCACTTATAACTATTTAATACCCTCTAGCATTATCGTATCACATTCTATACTCTAATATGAGTTACACCCTATTCACTTATTTATGGAATCGAATCCATTCTTCCTATTGAGATCAAGTTGCCTTCTCTCTATAGGTGGGGGCCCTAGCCTGGTTGGCTAAGTATTTCCACTACGGCTCTGCTGGTCTCAAGTTCTAGTCTCCCCCCGCCCCGTGGTACCGGTATTAGGCATGTCTAGCCAGCGCCGCCGGTCACGTTAAAAAGTTTACCAGGATTTTTAAAAAAAAAGTTGCCTTCTCTCTAAATATCATTGCATCACATCATTGATGTTGAATACTATGGGTAGTTCATTTACAAGAACTAGACCTACCTGATGAAAAATTCTTGGTCACCTTGAATAATATTAAATCTTATTAGAATCGAATAAAAGCCTAATACAATACTTGTGTTAAGCATCATGAATTCAATATTGGTGACCTGGTGTTCAAATAGAATTAGAATAACGTAAATGCTAAAACAAAGAAAAAGGAAATTTCCAACCAAACTAGTTAGGTCCCTATGTAGTTGTTGCCAACTACAATTTTGGAGCATATAGGCTCGCTACACCAGAGAAAGATGAACTTGACAAAAAAATGAACATAATGCACCTCAAATGTTTTTTCACTTGAGGTACTCATATTATTATCTACAAGGATCATATAAGTTATGCCCCATTATACCTATTCTTTTTAGTATACATGTTATCATTATACCATACCCTTAACCCTTTATTATCTAGTTCTTTTTACTTGACCCCACCTATCACATTTGGCCTTTGTTATGATTCATTTATACTTCAAGCATGTTTAATGGTTGATGATATATTTAATTCTAACATTTATTTTAGAGACAAACATTTGGATGATAGTATATGAAATCAGTATGATAGTGATCCTAGTAATTACATCCTTCATTTGTTGTTATGTTTTTAAATATGGATTATAAAGAGGATTATTTCAAGCATTAGTCATGAAAAACACAAAATAATGCATAAAAACTAATAATCTAAGCCAACCTATTCATATAGGGTTTTAAAAGGACAATAAAAAGTAATCAAAAGAAAGCACATATACATATTACCTTCCCAAAATCATTCCTCCATACAAAAGTGGATCCAAACATGTTTTTATCCTTGATTTGGTGTTCTTGTCTTTGTCAACAATGGATTCCAAGATCCTTCATCATCTCAAAATCATCATGTATAATCTAGGATCATGATATGAAATCACTAATATGCCTATCAATGAAGTTATCATATTACAAATAAAGCATTTATCAAACTACACAAATGACTTGTGGAGAGAATCTTGTATTATAAGTTTACATAATTTAAGCTTAATAAAAGTGGTCTTCGCCCTTATATTTATAGAATTTTGGATTTGATCAGGATCAGCCATGACCATCCATCTCAAGATGAAGATGTGTGTCCATGAATTAATCTAATATTGCATAATTAATCCATAAATTTCCTCATAAATATTTGGGAGGAAGAGGCATTAATGAGACATGGGTGCCCATAAACCTGATATTTGGTGCATTTATAGCTTATGGATGCCACCCCATGAATTATGTCATTAGGTGATGCAGACATTAGGAATCAATTTGTAATAAATAAATATTCAATTTTCTCCATGGAATTCTTACTTAAGCTTATAAGTTGGTTTAATTTGCCTAAGTAAGATTAATCAACATTAGTGTAATTCTTTGGAAATTGGTGCATAATTAAATAAAATGGTCAAAAAGTGGGTCATAATTTGACTCAGGAATAATTGGAATGGAATGTTAGATGTGTATGAACTGTTATCCTATTTAGGATGTTGCTGATACAAAATAACATAGGCACGTGATGTATGCTTTTGAATTAGAAGAAAAGAGTGATTTAGAGCACCAAAATATGAAATCATCATTTTGACTCAAAATGATTTGATTAAAGTTAATAATCACATAAAATTCATTTCCCAATTTAGGGATACATTAGTTTAAATCGACACTTATATACAATAATCTTGAACCATTTAGCATGCTTATGTGATTTTGGCCTAAATTATGCATTTGAGTGCAATTTGAGTAAGATTGAAAATTTCAACACAAATGGTGTTAGAAATTGGATGTCTACAATCTTCCCACCTTGTACTACTAATTATAACCACCTATGGGAAAATTAGTACCACTAACCCTTTGTTTTTATTTCCTAATTATAATTACCTATAATAAAATTGGGGACAACACCATTATCATGCATTGTCATATCACTTTGCCATAATTTTTACCATTTGCCTTTCCATTTACCTTTACCTAAAATTGTTGGTATTTAATTAGATGAATTTTGTGTAGGTGGAGCTAGAGTGACTTGAGGTATTACAAGACTATGTAGGCAGTTCTTAATTCACATTAAGGTTAGCTCAGTCACCCCTTAGCCACACTCTCACCATTTTACGAGTAACCTAAGCCATGTTCTTTCCATTTTGTGAGTTGGATTATTATATATCTCATAATTCTTGATTGATTTAATATGCTTGAAAATTATTAAAAACATTTGTAATAGTTTCAAAAACCCTTAAACATTCATGAAACACCTAGAAAAATCATAAAATCATGAAAATTAGCTTAAAATTTCCATGCAAGATATAAATTCATCAAATTTTTTTAGGATGGTTCATCTTATCTATTCAATTTATTTATATACCACCTTGGTATTTTTCCTCCCATTTCTAAGGGAACTACATCGATGTGAGGTCTACACAGACTATGTAGGTAGCACTTAGATACATGAGGTATCTTGGGTTAGCTCATTCACACCTTCCTTTCTTTTTTTATCACTTCTTTGCCTTAAAGATTTTGGGACTCCTAATTATTTCATGAGTAACCACTTATCATTTAGTTTTCCCATATTCATTAGCCTTAGTCATATACTCTCACCATTTTAAGAGCTAATGTTGTGAGCATTATGTATTCTACTTTGTTACATTAATGACCACTTGGATTTTCTTACATTCTTGTGATTATGTGAGTAACCATTGCATAGCTCTCACCATTTTTTGAGCCCATTCTCATTCCAAGCCTTAGATGTAGTAGACATTATGAATTAATAATTTATTTCATTTGCGAATACTTGTCCCTTGACTTGTAGTGTGGTTTTAGACTAAACCATACTCTCATACTTCTATGATTTGTATGTGTTGATGTTTTTGTGATTGTAAAACATCATCTCCTCTTTTTTACACACTCACCATTTTATGAAACCATTCCTATTTTCCTCTACATGTAAATCATGTTTTATTATCATTCATTTTATTCTATCCCATATCCTGAAAGAACTACATTTGGCCTGAAGTTCATGTTGAACCTTGTTTCCATGGAACTATATAGGTAGCATCTACTTGCCTAGTGCATCTAGAATTAGCTTAGCCACCCCTTCCTTTTATTCTATCCACCCCCCATTTTGTTTGTTTGTGTCAATGTCTCCTACAGCCTAGGGGTAATGTTTGTCATCTTGTTTGTATTGTTGTCTCCTATAGCCTAGGGGTAATGTTTGTTGTTTTATTTGTGTCATTATTTCCCTATAACCTAGGGGTAGCCTTGTTCCAATTGTTCTTATGTTATTTTCCTAGTGTCATTGCTAGATAATTTAGGGGTCACCTTGTCACCAATAGTAACACCTCTATTATAAATACGTGAATAATTTATTTTATGTTTGCACTAACATTGTGATTAACCATTATTTGTGTATTATTGTTTATTTAGTTTAGTTTAGTTTTTCTATGTGTTTAGATTAGTTTGTTTACTTCACTTTTATTTGCTTCAGATTGTTTTGTTCACTTTGTTTATTGCATTATTTTTTAATTTTGTTTGTTCATTTGTCAATTTTATCTATCATTGTTTATTCTCTTTGTTTTTGTTTTATTTGTATTATTTTTTGTACTATGTTTGTTTGTTTGTTTGTTTTTATTTATTGGTGTTTTGTTTACTTGTTTTGTCATTTTATTTATTTATTGTTGTTTTTGTTGTTTTTTTGTTTGTGCTTAATTGTTTATTCATGTGTTGTTTTATTTGTTTGTTCGTGTTTAGTTTATTGGTGTTTTGTTGTTTTTATTGATAGTTTGGTCTTTTTATTGGTATGTTGTTGTTTTTATTAGTATTTTATTTATTGGTGTTTTATTATTTTTTATACAGTTTGTTTATTTTATTAGTTTTGTTTGTTTATTCATTCTTGTTCATTTGTTTTGTATTTGGTTGTTTGTGTTTGTGTGTTGTTGTTTTTTGTATAGCCTTTTTTGTTTATATTTTTTATTTTTTTATATTTTTGTTTGTTTATGTTTTGTTTTGTTTCTTTTTATCTATTCACTTGTTTTATTTATTTTTATCTTTTCATTTGTTTTGTTCGTTTGTTTTTATTTATTTTGATTTTTTGTCCCTCAATTTCCAGAAGATTATTATTATAGTTTGTTTACACTTAAGTCTTAATTATCCATATCATGTACTTAATTGTGAATTTTTGTATTTAATCTTGCACTTGGTTTATTTTTTATATTTACACTTGGGATTTGATTATTCATACATTATTCCTAAGTTGTCTATACTTACATTTAAATTAAGTTTTTCAAGCTTAGGATATATATTACCATTTTACTTATCCATAACTATCATGTATAATATCACAAACTAAAGTAAAAATGTGCACACGGAGTCTATTATAGAAAATGAAATGGTAGTATTTCTCCAATATTTCAAAAAAAAAAAAAAAACACATGCCTGAATCCATGGCTAATAAACAAGAACAACAAATGATTTATTATGTGTTTATACATAAGAGCATCTCTAGATAGGAATCCATATAAGTCATAAAACATAATAATATGATAACCAATAGAACATATCATAAACCATGGCATAAGCAATAAATAAATAGAGCATACATAACCATAAACATCAACAATGTTAAAAACATCCATAATGCTAATCAATGTTAAACATGAGATAATGAAGATAATCAATATAGAATCATATATATATCAAAGCAATATAATATACATGTACATCAACCTTTTAGGACTAAAAATGAATGTCAATGATCTCAAATGTCATATACATATCATGATAGTGTCCCAAAAATATATAAGCATGACAATATAATGGGTACAATGCCATATGCCAAAACAAAGCCCAAACTGTGCCAAAATGCCAAAATGATAAGGTTCCTATGATCAACTCTAGCTTTGTGTGTCCATGGGGCCTATATCTAGAGGAGGCCTTAGTGGTCTTAGTAATGGTGGTCATGGTTGATGAATAGACTAGCCCAAGGTACATATAACATGAGCCCTGGTTTGACACTGATCAAATCTACTCATTGTCCTCTATGCATCTTAAATATCAAAAGTAACAACCTATTAATCCTTGGTCATGGTAGACTCATAGGCTTACATATAATAAGAGGCCTTATCCTTAGCCTAAAGGCTCTCTAGAATAATCTATGAAAATCTATCTTATGTACCAATTCATCAAGCTACATCACACTCTCATCTTAGCCTATCCACAATGGTTAATGCCTCATCCTATTCACTATTGGCCTGATCTCTCTCAGTGGTGAGTTGACCCTATACCTTCACCATCCTAGCTATCTCAACCTTTAGTCAAGTGTTCTCTATATATATCTAATTCATATCATCATCCCTTATATCTAGGGTGCCCTATAAATTAGATAGTTGGTGTTATAACCCTATAACCTCTTGTACA
The DNA here is from genome assembly GCA_037957365.1 of Torreya grandis. Classification (NCBI taxonomy): domain Eukaryota; kingdom Viridiplantae; phylum Streptophyta; class Pinopsida; order Cupressales; family Taxaceae; genus Torreya; species Torreya grandis. Next base: position 202,439 of record JARHVA010002859.1, read on the forward strand.
TACACAATGATCTCCTACTCAAGCATGCTAGTGTCCCTACCTATCATGGCCATATCAGAAGGACCTACCTATCCTAGATCCTTTTGTGTACCTAAAGTCCCTTCCTAGTCTAAACTAACCTATCTTAATGCCACCACTACTAAGATAGGATGTAATATCATCACATCTAACTCCTCATCTCCTCCATAATTTCCTCCATCAAAACCATCATCATCATCCTCATCCTCATTTTCACTCTCTTTCTAGGTACCATTATTTCCACTCGAGGTATTGACCTCCATCTCCTTGATGTCCATAGGCACCTTACCCCCTATCAGTATTACAGTTATCAACCTCAAAAATCACACCTATACCCACTAGTTCATATAATATGGAATCACCTTTGCATCTACAACTCTTCCTACATAGGTCTAGACAACTTGTGGTATGTTGATATAGCTTCATGTGGCCTCACTCCTCAAGATTTTAGGAGCATCTTAAATAATATCTCACATGACATGAGCAAACCATCATAGCCCCTCAAGTACATCCTATGTAAATTTAAACTTCCTAATTACTCTATTAGGGTGGTACTTCTCTATAATGTGGGACTATCTCCCAATAAAAAACATCTCATGGTCATGAAGCCCGTGTACCATCCATCCCTGAACCAATATAATTGATAGGTAATGTATGACCTTTAAATGAATAATTATGGTGTTAGATCATTGAATATTTGATGATAATAGGGGATGTCTCCTTTTTCCCATATATGTTAGACCTGATATGAGCCCAGCCATAATCTACTAGATCCTTGGGATCTTGTAGCCTATGCATCCTAATTGGTCATTCGATCAAGATATGATTCTAACTCCAGACCATGAAAAGTGTGTAGGCTCTAATACTAAGACCACATCAATATGCTATCAAGTCTAAATATATATATATATGTGTGTGTGTGTGTGTGTGTGTTAAAATAGTTAGTCCTTAGGTAAAATTTGTCGAATCCTCTAGCATGCTCCTAACAATGCCACCCAGACCCATATGGAAAAATTAATCACTCTTGTTAGGCATCAAGATGCTATTGATAATGGACATAAGAGAGATAACCACTTGATTACTCAAATATTATGGTGATGTATTCCTAATTAGTAGATCATCTGACCAAACATCTATATAGGTCTCAATTAGGTTTATATTAACATTCTCCTAAACCATGGGGATATCTTGATAGTTGCATAGATCATCAATCACTACCTATTGTTGTGTTGGTGGTGTCTAAAATAAGTGTCACTCATTTATTGGTATCTTTAGGATATGCCAACTATCCTCAAGTGTGATGGTGGCATCCTCAATTGATAAGTGAAAGGTGGATGTCTCACTATGTTAATGTTCTATTAGTGTACTCAAATAATCTTGATCAGCCTAGATAATTGGCATTGATACCATGTCATGGATGTCTATCATCTATAAGAAAGCAACCATGGCCTTGGTATAAATCTATGGGGTCCATAGATAGTGTGATCATCTCTCATGATAGGTAAGAATAACCAATCACTCTTGAAACCAAAAATTTTAGAATTAGCCTAACTACTTACCACTATTAGAGCCTAATCCTAGCTTACGTAGTCTAATTGACCCTCTTTCAAAGGTAGAACCCCTTTCAAACCCTAAAAATCAATTATTTTTGGATTCTAGAGCAAAGATGCTATTTTCTTCAAGTTAAAACTATAATTTACATGTTTTTAGGTGAAAGCACCATTTTCATAAAAATGGCGACTTCACCTAAAAATGGGTGGAATAACCATTTTTGTGATTTTTACCCTTTTTGGAATTATTGCCATTCTATAAATGGTGAATTTTCTTAAAGTCACCATTTTCCTTGGTGAAGTTATCATTTACCCTACCACACAAATGGTGACTTCATTGATTTTCATACTAAAGCATGTAATAAATGTTAATAAAGGGAAATTGATGACCAAGGTGAGGTTACTTACTAGTAACCCATCATATGGTGGTCACATGTGCCCCCTTAATCATTCTTATGAATGTCATTGAGCTCCTCTATGGGCCATTTTCTCTCAGCAATTTGTGTATAAAACCAAATCTCTAACTCTCAAAGGGATAGGGTGAAAATGAATTATGTTTCACCTCAGGGGGGAATATATAGCCAAATTTTTGAATTTTTACCCCTAAGGCATATAGTTCATTATGTTCACTTTATGAAGTGTATTTCTCACATCCATGGTCTATTTCAAGCATCATTTGATCCTATGTGCCTTATTTTTTTATTGTATTCTAACTAGACCATCTTTTTAGGCCTCTCCTAAGGCGCATTTAACAATAGGATTTTTTAACCTATACCCGTGTTTATTAAAATGTGCATATTATAACTCAAATTTAGGTTATAAATGTGTTATTATCCTTTACCAACTCATCATTAATATATTTTAATGATTTTTTGCATTAGCTACCTTGGCTAATTTACCATGTTGTGGTAAATCCGTTTTGCTATCGATTAATGATATATCTTACTTTTTTAGGGTATTCTTGATTTTATTCACGCATTTTATACATGTGAATGATTATAAATACCTTTGGGTAAATCATTATTTTTTAAGCCCATTTAATGATTATAACTACCTATGGGAAAATCATTATTTTTGCATCCTATATTAATGGTTATAACTACCTTTAGTCAAATCATTATTTTTAAAAGTTCCACCAACCCTTCTGGGTAAAAAGTCTATGTTCTTGATTATAACCACCTTTGGGCAAATCAGTGTTTCCCATTTTCTATTCTTTATTATAACCACCTTTAGTCAAAACAATGTTTCCTATTTTGTTATTGATTATAACCACCTTTGGGAAAATTAATATCTGTCCCACTGTCCTACTGGGGAAACTATCTATGCCATTGCTTATAAACACCTTTGGGAAAACTAATGTCACACCTCATATTACTTATTATACCTACTTTTGGTAAAATCAATGACTCTATAATCATTACTATTTATAACCACCTTTGGACAATTTAGTAATTCTACCCCCATTCCCATGAGATCGTGTCATTTTTTCATTTCAAAGAAATGTTTGATGATTTTATTTTTTCACCCACTCCCTAAAGGGGGCATCAAGGGCTTATTGAACACCCTTTAGGGCATGAACCATTCAGATTAATGATTTTATCACTCTTTGAAAATACATTATTATGCATGTGTCTCATAACACCTTATCAAATAGGGGTAAATTATAGACACTTAGTTTTGGCTACTTTCAAGCTTAAACCATGATTTAGTATAATTTCTAGAAAATAACACATTTTAAGCCTATAAATCACCTAAATTACCCAAATTCATCTTTGTAAGGGATTTAATTACCCATAAATATAATGAGGCTAGCTTATTTGGTGTATTACCCTATATGTACGAAATCCCTAGTTCAATTTTAATCCTAGTCAAATTATGATAGTAATTTAACATTTTTAACCTATTAATCTATTAATTCATAGCATTTAAAACAATCTCAAAAAGCCAAAAATCACTAAGCAAGATTAATTACATTAAAAACCCTAATTAAATTACCTAAACAAAAATTTCAAATCAAATAAGGGAATTTCATTTACCAAAAAAAGAATTTTTAGCCAAATATGAAGTCAAAAGGTCAAATGAGCTTAAAAAGTGATTTATTATTTCTTAAATATTCCAAAATTATGATTTATGACATCACAAATATCTAAAGTGAGTTTTCATGCTGAATAAATATTTGAAAGTGAGGTGTCAATATCTCATGACTATTTTGAACGAACCCAAGGTTAGCCTAACTTAATCTAGGTTAATTTAGACTCAACTTAAGTTAGAATTTAACCTAACCTCCCTAAGGTTATATTTATTTCTTAGAGATATAAATTCAATTTCCCATACCATATGCCAAGAAAATTTTGTGTTTAAGGTTATTCTATTGGAATACCTTCTTGAAGACTTTAAGAGTAGTGTTATACTACCCAATTTATGCCAAGCTTCACACTAAGCCACAAGTGACTATTGGAAAGATGCTACCACCATGGAAGAGCATTGATAAAAGACTCAAATCATCATAGTTTGAGAATAAACATCCTTATGCTAACAAATAAGCATCAAATTTGATGGAGATAAGAAATTTGAATTTTCTTTATCTCAATTTTTTCATATTGATTATTATGTTATGCTCTCCCTAGTTCTTAGTCAATAGTGTTTAGTCCTAGCATATTGTTATGCTTAATGTTTTATCTTTTATACTAATAAAGGACTAATATGTAACATATTATTTACTCTTTAAATATCTAAGGTAAAAATATGACTCTATCTTGTTTTGTCATGCTTCAGTATTCATAGTTATTACATCATAACAAGTAGACCATTTGAATGAGGGAAAATAGAAATGGGGGTTGACATTGTTGGGTGAATATTTTTTCGTCAACTAACTGATGACAAAATGGGGATATCAGCTACAGCATAAGGGAGATTTACACCACAAGGAGTGTGGCTTTACCAGATCTAGACGAGGTAAATCTCTCCTCTCATCAAGGGGAGGTTCCCTATCAATATTTACGTGCTATAAGCATATATATAATTAAGCAGAAAATAACACATGGGGGTGGCATAATAGCATCTACCCCTCTTTTTTCAGAGGTAATGTATGAAGGACAAAAGAGAAAAATCCTTGGTCTAAAGCTAACAACACTCCTCTTCTTTCAAGAATGGTATCAAATGAAGAGCAAGAGATTACTCGAAGTAACAAAATCCACAAGAACGCTCACGCAAGTGTAAAGTCTTCTGTAGCTTCTCCACAGATCTAGAACAAGTATAACCGTAGAATAAAGTGAAGCACAAAGTCTTCACCTGAAACTACAAAAGATAAAAGAATCTCAAAGGTAAAATCAGCACAAAGTCTATCTTTTACCCTCTAGAAGCGCCCTCAGATAATAATAACACACCCACTTGCTTATTAGATCAGATAAACAAGATGTTACCAGGAAAAAGACATAAGAACTATTTCCCAAACAACACAGACAATCTCAACACAAAGTCTGAAATAACCTGCTTCTCATTCATTCAACAGAATATGATTTACAAATTTGAGCACAAAGTCTCAAAAGTTGCTTCAATTTCAGCAGAGTGTTTGCTATTAAATTTTCCCAAGCTCATTTACAAATGAGGTCTCCACTATATATAGGGAGAAAACCCTCAAAAATAGAAAATAATAAAATATAAAATATCTTGGCCAAAGATGACTCATCTTTGACTTTTAGATATTTTTCTGAAAAAATTACAAGTAATTACATATTACAAAATTGCATGCATTCTGCACAAAACAGAAATGCATAAGGATAGAAGAAGAGAGAAGGGGGAGAGAGAGTGTCAATTCTTTCTGCCAGACTTCTTCAGATGAGCATCATACATGGGGATCGATGCCTGAATTCCTATGTTGTCTGGTGCAACTACATTTTTGAAGACGACTCTCGCTCTGATCAGTGCATATTTCAATGCTGTGATGGCTTTAGAGTGGCCAGTTAACCTAGATTTCAAATTCTCCAAAGTTAAACTGAGCATCCAGAATGCTGTCCATTGAAGTCATTGAGAAAGATGATTCTTCAAAATCTTTCCAGATCATCCCTTTGAAATTCTGGATCATTTCTTCTAGATTTTGAAGATCAATGACTCCTTGATCTCAACATAGGAGTCCTTACTGGAGATGGCACCAATAGACATCAGAGTGCTCTTCTTGGGATCTTTCATTTCTTTCCATTTGCTGAGATCTTTCTCCAAACTATCAATCTTTATTTTTAGTCTTCTCCTTGGTCTTAGACTGCTTCAGGGAAACTTCAGTGACCTGAAAGAACTTCTGTTGAAAAGATGCCGATGAAGAGGGACCCTTCACAGAAACTGCAATAGGAACCATGATTGTGCAATCAGAGGAAAAAATTAGTGATCTAGGAGAACTACACGTTCGCTGGTCATGATTAGGGAGATGCGTTTGAAAGGGACGAGATGCGAGCAGGTCAAAAAGAGGAAGAAAAAGGGGAGCAGGCGTGGAAAATAAAAAGAATGAAGATTTATCCATAGCTGGAGAAATGTGAGCCCAGATGCAAGGGTGGCAAAAATTTTTGCCCCTGCATGGGCGGGAGAATAGAGATGGTGAACACTGCCAATGTCGGCAAAATTGCTGACCATGGCAGATGAAATCCGCCGACGTCAACAAAATTGCCGACCATGGCAGAAATCAGCCGATGACAGTAGCAGCGGCAGTCGGTGGCAAATTTACCACCCACTACAATGGCAGTGAAAAGGGGATGCAAAACATGGGTAAGGGTGGAAAAATTTGCTGCCCTTGCAGGCAAAAGTGCAGGGGCAGCAAATTTTTCTGCCCTTGCACAAAAAATGAAGAAAAATGTAGAAGCGGCAAAATTTGCTGCCCTTGCACAGGGGAAATGGGAGAAAAGACCAACTCCAAAAGGAGTCCAAGGGAGGGAAAAATTGGCCAGAACGAGATGGTAACCACTTCTCATTCTGAGGCCAAGATGAGAGCAAATTTGAAAACCATTTCAAAGAACGAACTGAGGGAGACGAAAAGATGAAACGGACAAGTTTCGAGGAGAGTTCTAAAAATAAGCACAGCTGATTTTGGGAACAACAGTTGGCTCCTGTTGGGGAACTACCTTTCATTATAAAAAGTAATTGAAGGGAGTAGAATCAAGAATCTCCAGTGCCTTAGAAGTGTGCCATTGGGCCACGGAGTCAAGCTACTCAAAAAGAAAGGCTCCAAAAATGAAAACAAAATGAATAAAACAAAGTTAAAGACTATACAAATATATAGGTGAATTTATTTGGTACTTCAAGAATTGAAGCATCTCAGATGTTGCCCCTTTAGAGGCAGTGGCGATGACGCCCTCTCTTGATAAACTAGTAAGAGGCCATTTTCCCCCCAGAATTGACAATGTGTAAATGGAAACTTCCACCAGAAAACCAACTTCCTGTGCCATCCCTTTAGTTTTTTCCTCTTGCCCCACAGCAAGATTTGTCTTTTGACCTGAAAACAATGAATCTTTGTTTTCTGGGTGAAGATTTATTTTCCCTGATCATGATGCACAGCAACATGGTCAGATACCATAATTGGTTGCTCTTCTGATTCTATCCAGCACCTGATTTGATTGTCCTCATTTGACACCCACCACCGATTGGCACTATCAGGTCCACTTGTCATTATTTCAGTTGAACCAATTTTCTAGTTGGCATTCTCAAGGGCTTTAACAGGTTCTTCATGAACGTCTTCTGTGGTCAGAAGATAAATACCCCTGCTAGAGGACTCAAACAAAATCTAAGCCACAGGAGATGACGTTTGGGTGACCACGTACTTTGCCTTTCTCTCAAGAAGCAACTTTTGCATCATGCCTTTCACAGGAATCTTTGCCTGGGATAAGTCCATGCTCAATTCTCCTCTGACATCCTTGCAAAAGTTTTGCCTAAGTAGAATGCCATATGAGGCAAGGACGTCAGCTACCAGCACTGTCATCTTAATCCTCTTGTCAGGGAACACTGCAAATGCAAATTGGGCATCTTTGATTTGCCCCAATAGTGGTACTTGTTTATTCTCCATGGAGAAACATCTCCCAAAAGCTTTAGTCAATGTGAGACCAAGAGATTCTACCACTCTAATAGGCATAACATTGTCAGATGCACCAGAATCGACGATGCAGTTGCTCAGCTTACAACTGTTTATTAACAGAGAAACATAGAAAGGTTCTATTTTCTCTATTTTCTCAGGAGCAACTGGAGGAGTCATGACAAGATTGTTCTGGGTGGATATATCTTTTGGGGGATCATGATTTACCCTCAAAATTTCTTGTCCTATAGGGACGATTGTACCTTTCACACATTTCACCAATCTGTCTAACTGTTCAGGATGGGCTTGTAGAAATTCAAGTTCATGAAACGGAGTCGCCAGACTATGTAATGGATAAAGGTAGGGACTGCTTCAATCTGAAACTTGAGGTTTCAGACTGCACATTCGATTCCACAGCGGAGTTGCCAAAAACTGTTGGGTGAATATTTTGTCATCAACTAACTGATGACAAAATGGGGATATCAGCTACAGCATAAGGGAGATTTACACCACGAGGGGTGTGGCTTTACCAGATCTAGATGAGGTAAATCTCTCCTCTCATCAAGGGGAGGTTCCCTATCAATATTTATGTGCTATAAGCATATATATAATTAAGCAGAAAATAACACATGGGGGTGGCATCTACCCCTCTTTTTTCAGAGGTAATGTATGAAGAACAAAAGAGGAAAATCCTTGGTCTAAAGCTAACAACACTCCTCTTCTTTCAGGAATGGTATCAAACAAAGAGCAAGAGATTACCCGAAGTAATAAAATCCACAAGAATGCTCACGCAAGTGCAAAGTCTTCCGTAGCTTCTCCATAGATCCGGAACAAGTATAACCGTAGAATAAAGTGAATCACAAAGTCTTCACCTGAAACTACAAAAGATAAAAGAATCTCAAAGGTAAAATCATCACAAAGTCTATCTTCTACCCTCTAGAAGCGCCCTCAGATAATAATAACACACCCACTTACTTATTAAATCAGATAAACAAGATGTTACCAGGAAAAAGACATAAGAACTATTTTCCAAACAACACAGACAATCTCAACACAAAGTCTGAAATAACTTGCGTCTCATTCATTCAACAGAATATAATTTACAAATTTGAGCACAAAGTCTCAAAAGTTGCTTCAATTTCAGCAGAGTGTTTGCTATTAAATTTTCTCAAGCTCATTTACAAATGAGGTCGCCACTATATATAGGGAGAAAACCCTCAAAAATAGAAAATAATAAAATATAAAATATCTTGGTCAAAGATGACTCATCTTTGACTTTTAGATATTTTTCCAAAAAATTTACAAGTAATTACATATTACAAAATTGCATGCATTCTGCACAAAATAGAAATGCATAAGGATAGAAGAAGAGAGAAGGGGGAGAGAGAGTGTCAATTCTTACTGCTGGACTTTTTCAGATGAGCATCATACATGGTGATCGATGCCTGAATTCCTATGCTGTCTGGCACAACTACATTTTTGAAGACGACTCTCGCTTTGATCAGTGCATCTTTCAATATTGTGATGGCTTTAGAGTGGCCAGTTAACCTGGATTTCAAATTCTCCAAAGTTAACTGAGCATCCAGAATGTTGTCCACCGAAGTCATTGAGAAAGATGCTTCTTTAAAATCTTTCTGGATCATCCCTTTGAAATTCTGGATCATTTCTTCTAGATTTTGAAGATCAGTGACTCCTTGATCTCAACATAGGAGTCCTTACTGGAGATGGCACCAACAGACATCAGAGTGCTCTTCTTGAGATCTTTCATTTCTTTCCATTTGCTGAGATCTTTCTCCAAACTATCAATCTTTATTTTTAGTCTTCTCCTTGGTCTTGGACTGCTTCAGGGAAACTTCAGTGACCTGACAAAACTTCTACTGAAAAGACACCGACAAAGAGGGACCCTTCACAAAAACTGCAGCAGGAACCATGATTGTGCAATCAGAGAAAGAAAGTAGTGATCTGGAAAAACTGCACGTTCACTGATCATGATCAGGGAGATGCATTTGAAAGGGACGAGATGTGAGCAGGTCGAAAAGAGGAAGAAAAAGGGGAGCAGGCGTGGAAAATGAAAAGAATGAATATTTCTCCAGAGCTGGAGAAATGTGAGCCCAGATGCAAGGGTGGCAAAAATTGTGACCCCTGCATGGGTGGGAGAATGGAGACGGTGAACACTGCCGACATTGGCAAAATTGCCGACCATGGCAGACGAAATCTACCGACGTCGACAAAACTACCAACCATGGCAGAAATCGACCAACGACGGTAGCAGTGGCAGTCGATGGCAAATTTACCGCCCACTTCAAGGGTGGCGAAAACGGGACGTAGAACACGGGTAAGGGTGGAAAAATTTGCTGCCCTTGCAGGCAAAAGTGCAGGGGCAGAAAATTTTGCTGCCCTTGCACAAAAAATGAAGAAAAATGCAGAGGTGGCAAAATTTGCGGCCCTTGCACAGGGGAAATGGGAGAAAAGACCAACTCTGAAAGGATTCCAGGGGAGGGAAAAATTGGCCGGAACGAGATGGTAACCACTTCTCGTTCTGAGGCCAAGATGAGAGTGAATTCAAAAACCATTTTGAAGAATGAACTGAGGGAGACGTAAAGATGAAACGCATAAATTTCGAAGAGAGTTCTAAAAATAAGCACAGTTGATTTTGGGAACAACAGCTGGCTCCTGTTGGAGAACTGCCTTCTATTACAAAAAGTAATTGAAGGGAGTAGAATCCAGAATCTCCAGTGTCTTAGAAGCTTGCCATTGGGCCACGGAGTCAAGCTACTCAAAATCAAAGGCTCCAAAAATGAAAACAAAGTGAATAAAACAAAGCTAAAGACTATACAAATATACAAGTGAATTTATTTGGTACTTCAAGAATCGAAACACCTTAGATGCTGCCCCTTTAGAGGCAGTGTCGATGACGCCCTGTCTTGATAAACCAGTAAGAGGCCATTTTCCCCCCAGAATTGATGATGTGTAAATGGAAACTTCCACCAGAAAACCAACTTCCTGCGCCATCCCTTTAGTTTTCTCCTCTTACCCCACAGCAAGATTTGTCTTTTGACCTGAAAACCATGAATCTTTGTTTTCTGGGTGAAGAGTTTTTTTCCCTGATCATGATGCACAGTAGCATGGTCAGATACCATGATTGGTTGCTCTTCTGATTCTATCTAGCACCTAATTTGATTGTCCTCATTTGACACCTACCACCGATTGGCACTATCAGGTCCACTTGTCATTATTTCAGTTGAACCAATTTTCTGGTTGGCATTCTCAAGGGCTTTAACAGGTTCTTCATGAATGTCTTCTGTGGTCAGAAGATAAATACCCCTGCCAAAAGACTCAAACAAAATTTGAGCCACAGGAGATGACGTTTGGGTGACCACGTACTTTACCTCTCTCTCAGAGAGCAACTTTTGCATCACGCCTTTCACAGGAATCTTTGCCTGGGATAAGTCCATGCTCAATTCTCCTCCGACATCCTTGCAAAAGTTCCACCCAAGTAGAATGCCATATGAGGCTGGGACGTCAGCTACCAGCACTGTCATCTTAATCCTCTTGTCAGGGAACGCTGCAAATGCAAATTGGGCATCTTTGATTTGCCCCAATAGTGGTACTTGTTTATTCTCCATGGAGAAACATCTCTTAAAATTTTTAGTCAATGTGAGACCAAGAGATTCTACCACTCTAGCAAGCATAACATTGTCAGATGTACCAGAATCGATGATGCATTTGCTCAGCTTGTGACCGTTTATTAATAGAGAAACATAGAAAGGTTCTATTTTCTCTATTTTCTCAGGAGCAACTGGAGGAGTCATGACAAGATTGTTCTGGGTGGATATATCTTTTGGGGGATCATGAGTTACCCTCAAAATTTCTTGTCCTGCAGGGACGGCTGTACCTTTCACACATTTTGCCAATCTGTTTAACTATTCAGGATGGGCTTGTAGAAATTCAAGTTCAAATATTTGAATTTTAGTCTTTTTGACATGCTCAATTATATCAAATGTCGGTATTATATTAGGCATAGAGGATGGGAGTTCACTCTTTTGGTTTTTGGGATGGGAAGAGCTGGTTTGCGAAGTTGAAGTAAAGGGGTAGAGGTGCTTGGGGTACGTACCTTTTTAATAGTCAACGGGTCCTTTGGTTGGAAGGGCAGAGCGGTTCTCCACTTGGCAATTGAAACTGTTGGCCGAGGTTGCTCCTCTATCTTCTCTTTATCAGCTTGTCGGGCTAACTGTTTCTGGGACCGGGTGAATACGGCATATGATCCTTCAGTTGCATTCCCCTCACTTCTGGGTTCCTCTTGATAATTCAGGTAGCCAATGACGGAGTCACTAGCTAATACTTCTTCTTGATCTCCAAAGAGATTAGCATCATATTGTTGGTCCAACTCAAGTTGGAAAGGGGGAGCACGTTCTATTTCCAGATATCCAATCGCTGTGTTGGTTGGAGGGGCTTCAAGGGTGAGGTTCTTCTGTGGGGGAGGAAGATGATTTGGCTGCCCTTGATTCCTAGCAGCATTGCCTTGGTATGCTTCATTATGAAATGTCCTCCTTGGCATATCTTGATTAGGAGAAGTAGACATAGCTTGGGCCATCTATCTTCTGAGAGCAAGCATTTCATTTGCTAACTTTTGTACCATAGGATCTGTAGTAGCTGTAGAAGGGCTTTCAGCAGATGAAGGGAATTTATTTTTACTTGGGTCTTTTCTGATCTTACCTGTCAGGATAAGATCATCCTCAATCTTAGTAGCCAAATTTTGAGCCAATGCTAGATCCATAGGGCCAGCTCGCCTTAATAGGAAACTTACTTCAGGAAGCTGCGAGTTGATGAAAAAGCACTTGAGATTTTTTGACATGGGCTGAGCCACGGTTGGAATTCGATTCCTCAATTTGTTGAATTTGGCTATGAAATCCCTCATGGGTTCTTGGGATTCTTTTTTTCATCTGTGTTAGCTGAGCTAACAAAGCATGTGCATCTTTAGTGGGTTTAAATCTAGCTTCAAATATGGACTTTAGTGTATTCCAGTCAGTCACTGACCTGACCTGCAAGTGATAGAACCAATCTGCAGTAGCACCTTGCAAAGTCTCCACAAAAAGTCTCACCACTACATCTTCAAATTTGACACCAATTACGCCACATGCTATGGAGAAAGCAGCAATATGCTCATCAGGATGAACCTTTCCATCACCAAAAAACTTAGGAAAATTTTTCCTAGAACTACGGGGTAGTTCATGTAGAGGTGGGGTTAAATTAAGAGGGCCAAAGGAATTACCCCATGGGCCTTGAGCCATTATGATAAGAGGATTAAAAGGTGGGATAACAAACCTTGGTGGAGTGTTTATAGGTAGGTGGCGATTAACAGCAGGAAAAAAGAGTTCTACCTTGTGTTGGTGACCTGACAAGGCTAGAAGGAAAACTCCTAGACCGTTGAAGAGAAGCTGATGAAGGAAACAGATCAAAATTACTCTATTACACCAACTCAAACACAGGGTCAACAACGCCTTTAGATCTCTAACTTCTGGTGTAGCATGGAGTTGCCAGGTTTTCAAAACAAAAATGGGACCGAAACTACTTCAAGTTGAAGCTTGAGGCTTCAAAATGTGCGTTCTTCCCAGTAGCTATGGTTTTGCAGACCAGATAATATAATGGAGGTAGCTGGAGATGGTAAGGCTATAATGATAATGGGTAAGACATGAAACAGAGTCGCCAGACTATGTAATGGATAAAGGTAGGGACTGCTTCAATATAAAACTTGAGGTTTCAGACTACACATTCGATTCCCTAACGGAGTCGCCAAAAACTATTGGGTGAATATTTTGTCATCAACTAACTGATGACAAAATGAGGATATCAGCCACAGTATAAGGGAGATTTACACCACGAGGAGTGTGGCTTTACCAGATCTAGACGAGGTAAATCTCTCCTCTCATCAAGGGGAGGTTTCCTATCAATATTTACGTGCTATAAGCATATATATAATTAAGCAAAAAATAACACATGGGGGTGGTATAACAGCATCTACCCCTTTTTTTTCAAAGGTAATGTATGAAGGACAAAAGAGGAAAATCCTTGGTCTAAAGCTAACCACACTCCTCTTTTTTCAGGAATGGTATCAAGCAAAGAGCAAGAGATTACCCGAAGTAACAAAATCCACAAGAACACTCACGCAAGCGCAAAGTCTTCCGTAGCTTCTCCACAGATCCAGAACAAGTATAACCATAGAATAAAGTGAAGCACAAAGTCTTCACCTGAAACTACAAAAGATAAAAAAATCTCAAAGGTAAAAGCAGCACAAAGTCTATCTTCTACCCTCCAGAAGCACCCTCAGATAATAATAACACACCCACTTGCTTATTAAATTAGATAAACAAGATGTTACCAGGAAAAAGACATAAGAACTATTTCCCAAACAACACAGACAATCTCAACACAAATTCTGAAATAACCTGCTTCTCATTCATTCAACAGGATATGATTTACAAATTTGAGCACAAAGTCTCAAAAGTTGCTTCAATTTCAGCAGAGTGTTTGCTATTAAATTTTCCCAAGCTCATTTACAAATGAGGTCTCCACTATATATAGGGAGAAAACCCTCAAAAATAGAAAATAATAAAATATAAAATATCTTGGTCAAAGATGACTCATCTTTGACTTTTAGATATTTTTCCAAAAAATTTACAAGTAATTACATATTACAAAATTGCATGCATTCTACACAAAATAGAAATGCATAAGGATAGAAGAAGAGAGAAGGGGGAGCGAGAGTGTCAATTCTTGCTGCCATACTTCTTCAGATGAGCATCGTACATGGCAATCGATGCCTGAATTCCTATGTTGTCTGGCGCAATTGCATTTTTGAAGATGACTCTCGCTCTGATCAGTGTGTCTTTCAATGCTGTGATGGCTTTAGAGTGGCCAATTAACGTGGATTTCAAATTCTCCAAAGTTAACTGAGCATCCAGAATGCTATCCACCAAAGTCATTGAGAAAGATGCTTCTTCAAAATCTTTGCAGATCATCCCTTTGAAATTTTGGATCATTTCTTCTAGATTTTGAAGATCAATAACTCCTTGATCTCAACATAGGAGTCCTTACTGGAGATGGCACCAACAGACATCAGAGTGCTCTTCTTGGGATCTTTCATTTCTTTCCATTTGTCAAGATCTTTCTCCAAACTATCAATCTTTATTTTTAGTCTTCTCCTTGGTCTTGGATTGCTTCAGGGAAACTTCAGTGACCTAAAATAACTTCTGCTGAAAAGACGCTGATGAAGAGGGACCCTTCACAAAAATTGCAGCAGGAACCATGATTGTGCAATCAGAGGAAGAAAGTAGTGATCTAGGATAACTGCACATTCTCTAGTCACGATCAGGGAGATGCATTTGAAAGGGACGAGATGCGAGCAAGTCGAAAAGAGGAAGAAAAAGGGGAGCGGGCTCGAAAAATGAAAAGAATGAAGATTTCTCTAGAGCTGGAGAAATGTGAGCCCAGATGCAAGGGCGGCAAAAATTGCCGCCCCTGCATGGGCGGGAGAACGGAGACGGTGAACACTGTCGACGTCGGCAAAATTGCCGACCACGGCAAATGAAATCCACCGACGTCATCAAAACTGCCGACCATGGCAGAAATCGGCCGACGACGGTAGCAGCGGCAGTCGGTGGCAAATTTACCGCCCACTGCAAGGGCGGCAAAAAGGGGACGTAGAACACGGGTAAGGGTGGCAAAATTTGCCGCCCTTGTAGACAAAAGTGTAGGGACGGCAATTTTTGCCGCCCTTGCACAAAAAATGAAGAAAAATGCAGAGGCGGCAAAATTTTCTGCCCTTGCATAGGGGAAATGGGAGAAAAGACCAACTCCGGAAGGAGTCCAGGGGAGGAAAAAATTGGCCAGAACGAGATGGTAACCACTTCTCGTTCTGAGGCCAAGATGAGAGCGAATTCGAAAACTATTTTGAAGAACGAACTGAGGGAGATGAAAAGATGAAATGGACAAGTTTCGAGGAGAGTTCTAAAAATAAGCAAAACTAATTTTGGGAACAACAGACATGAAGCCAATAACTCCACCATTATTTTAATCTGTAAGAAAATTAACTTTAGACTTGTCATCAAGTATGTTGGAAGTAATTTATAAGATCAAGGTGCATTTCAATGAGATAGCTTGTTGATTTGAACTCAAAGCCAAGATCATTGTGAATTCAAATTTATCTAGATTCATGAAAAATGCAGCTCAATTTTTGATTTACTATGAAGATCTAAATATAGTTCACCTCAATGTTTAATGGCCTTCAATTCCCTAAATTGGTCTCTAGGAGTTCATTAAGTTTTTCAATATTAGTTGACCATTTTTTATTATTTAAGTCTTAGCATTCATAAAATGGATCTTCACAATGATAAGTGGCCTTGAAAGGCTTTTTATATCTCTATAACTTTTGAAATGAATTCACTCATTGTTAATTGAATTTTTTAAGTATAATTGATAAGTCAAGTCTTAGAATTACCTTTGAAATGTAATCAGATTTTTCAAGTCTAATTAGATCATAAAAAAGGATATTTTTGTAATTTCCAAAGAAGTTATAACCTAGTTTGAAAAATCCGAACAAGTATATGGAAATTAAATAATTTTATACCAATTTTATTTAGCATTGAAATCCTGAATAACATTGACAAAGACTAGAGTTTCAAAAGCTTGCTTAATGGTTTTAATTAGCTTTGGAAATCCCAGTTAGATCTCTAATATTTTTAATTATTTTTCATATATTTAAGTGGATTTCAAACCCCACATAAGATTTTGGGATAATTTACAAAGTGTTATTTAGTTTCATTTCCCCAAATAGGTAAGCAGGTATTCAATGGCTCATTTTTCAATATCTTAGATTTTCCACCTATCTATAGAATAGTCTCCAAATCTCTACTCAAGTCAAACAAAGCTCTTTTCATTGTTAATCAATAGTTTCATTATAATTTACAAAATAACTTGGTAGTTTTAAGTGGGGTTGAAAACCTAAATTGCATGATGTACTTCCAAAGCACCTTGTTTGCCCCTCAAATAGGAAAAAAATAGAAAATTCCATATTGAACAAAAAAATTTGACAAAAATTTGATAAAGTATTATATCAAGTTAATTATTTACAAACACATGAAAGCTTATAAATCTTCACAGGTGGTTTATAGGACAAATTTAATTTTCCTATGTAACAAAATTTGTTTACTAACAAAGTAAACTCACTAAAATATTAAAATAACTTTGGATCATTTAAAATAATCCAACAAACTCCCTTTCATCCAATGGAGTATATAAGATAAATGAACTAGAGTAATGACTCTGAATTCATTAAACTATCTATGTTGTAATTGAAACTGGTGCACTATACCTCTGGTGCTGACCAAAAATTGATGCCACTCCATAAAAAACCCACCCTTGTGATTTGTGGAAAAAATGGCTGATGAACATAATCAAGGCCTATTCATCCCTAGTGATCATCATACCGTACTAAAGTATAAAATGATCAATCATGTTCATCTACATTGACCCACATAAGGTCCCACATAAGAACCAATCAAAATGACAAACCATAATTTGTATAGCAAATCTTTTGGATGCCCATAAAATATTGATGACCTTTGATAAACATTGTTGGTGTTAACAACCCCTATGAACTTGTATTATCATCGATGACTAATAGAAGACCAACCAATGCTAAATATTTTTCCCCTATCAAGTGAGAGGTAAGAAGTTATACAACAAGAGAAAAAAAATAAAAATAAAATTGGCTACTCCATGTCGTGAATATCAGGTAGAAAGCCAAAAATAGAACTGAAAGTAAGAACACAAGCTAAAATTGTTATTAAAGCATAAACCCAAACTCTGAATGAATAGCTCATTTGAGAAAGGGAATAGTCCTTCATCCTCTAAGGAATCCTCCAACCCCCAGTTTTTATTTAGATGGTGTCAATCAAAAGGATCTTGGGACTTGTAATGGATGGTATTATCTCTGAGATCACAAGCATGAAGTGATACAATGAAAGTTTTCATTTTTAAGGTGTCAGGTTTGACTAAAAATGCACTTTTCTACATTAGTTTCATTAAATTTGTTACAAAATTTGAAAATACCCTTATATCACCATTTGCATTGAAAATCCTTGTAATTTATTTATACAGAATGATGTCAAAAGTTAATTTTGACCAAAATTAATACCAATGGGTTTTGAACCCTCCACTTGTCAAGTAACTAACAAAACAAAATAGACAATCCCTCCAAAATCAAGTTTAGAATTTAGTGAAAATAGTATAATAAATAAATTTGACTTTTCTAATTCCCACCAAAATATACGCATGTAAAAGCAAAAGTGAAACTAATTCACCTATAATTTTTCTTTCATGCAAAAAATCTAATTTGCTTTCATTTCTTCATGGGATCCATGATAAAGTGGAAGAGTGAAATATTAGGGTTTAAAAAACTTCTTCTAAGACGTTATAGTTGTACTATATATCAATGGTAAAATATTTTTGAAAAGTATTCAAAAGAACTAAAATTTTCCTTCACCTTTGTCATTCCTGAGCCCTTTTATACTCTTGCATGTTGTTGGCGGGTTTTCTTCATTTATTATTCTACTTGATTTATATCTCTATACATATCACTTCATCAAAAGGAAAAGAAAAAGAATGCTCCAAAGAAAAAATTCAATTTTCTTAGATTGACACCTGTGCAGTGATGGTGAATAGTAATCTACCTTGAAGGATCATAAAGGAAACATAGGATTTTCTCAATAAGCTAGTGCCCAGTATAAGTGCTTCTCCCTCCAAGGATTCAAAATAACAAAAAATTTACTCAAAATAAATTCTTAGCATTGTATATTTTGTAGGCATTGTTTTCACTTTTGAGACTTGAATTATTGACCATTATCAGTGTTTAGAGAGTCCTTGTTGGTAAAATCAATTATGTTGCACCATTTTTTTTTTAGAATAAAAACTAATCTACAGTGTTATTTTATGCCATCCAAATTGAGGAACATGTTATGGAATTCACCAGCTATTGTACAATGGTACGTTGGGTACATCACTTTAGGGTCATGGGTAATAGTATGATGCCTCAAAAAAATCTCCTTGTAATAGCATAGTAACATCAATGGGAAAATTCAAAAGAATTTAAAAATATCAAAGTTTTTATTCTTTTTAAATTTATTCTATCCTCCTTTATGTGTCATGGCTCTGATAAATCTTCAATAAATTGTCTTCAATTCTCCTACATATTTTATTTCATCTAGGCTCTGATACCATTGTTAGCCCGTTGAATAGGAAAAAAATATAAAATTACATATTAAACAAATATTTTTGAAAAAAATATGATAAATTATTATAGCAAGTTAATTATTTATAAAGACATAAAATCTTATAAAGCTTCAAGGGTGGTTTACGAGAGAAAACTAATTTTCCCATGTACCAAATTTATTTACTAACAAAGTAAACAAACTAATATATTAAAATAACTTTGGATCATTTAAAATAATCTAACACGCATTTCTTAAATTCTAATTTAATTTTAAATCCTAATTATTATCATAGAGGTTATTAAAATGTTAAACAAGTGCTTAGTGATATTTAGGTTCAGAAACTTGAATGTGTCTATGAGATTGAGATTCCAGAGAATGTTATGTAGTGATAATTAGAATACAACACATGAACAGGTCTATAATACTTCTTATCTAACTAAACCTTTGAGGTAACAAATAATATCACTCATATTATTATCATTTTCCCTTCCTACCCAATTAGTAAAGGAAAATCCAGGTAAGTGCCACTCAGAACATGACATGGTTAAAAAGTAGTTTCAAAACATGAAGAAGTAAAGAGGCCAAAACTAAATAAATCATCAACATAGGTGATAAATGTCTAAAATTTTCATGGTCATATAGAGTACCTATATTTATAAATTACAATATAGTTTTAGAACCAAGTGTTTTACAAATTAAAGCTCCTATGAAGATCTTTTTGTATTTTTATGGTCAGGTTGGAAATTTGATGCATTTATTTGAGTATGGTTCTCTATCAACAACAGGAGATATAAAATGCATTTATTATATTTTATTTGGATATTATGTGGATCAAGGATAAAATATTTTAGAAATAATTTCTTTTTTACTTGCCCTCGAGGTTGAGCATTCAAACTTCATGCATTTGATTTGTAGAAATCACAAAGATACTAACACCAATGCACTATTTAGTTTTTGTAAAAAGATATAGTCAAAATTATAAGACAATAATATGTTCAATAATTCCTTAGGATTTCAATTTAATCCACATAATCAATATTCCTAGATGAATCTGGTGGAGAAAATGCAATAAATCTAATTATGCAGAAGAAATCTTTCATTCAACAACTATTTAGTGGTTGTTTTCAATTCAAGTTTCAAAAAAAAAAAAATGTTGAAAAATTAGGTTGAATTCCCATTAGGTATGAATAAGGTTCAAAGTTCCCTCTATTTTTTATTAAGAGTTCATTTTTTCAATGTCACTTTTACAACTTTAAAGTTGTGTGTTTCAACAATGTCATTTTCATAATTTTTAAGTTGTGTATTTTATTAAAGTGCTTTTAAAACTACTCAAAATGTTATAAAAACATGGTAAGTAAGCTATAAATAGGATATTTGATTCATTTATAAGGGTTTGTAACTTCTTCTACTCATACCTCATGGAGAAAGAAATGTTGCAACACTATATAGTCATTTATTATCAATGAATTTTTTGAATATAATGAAAGCAAACATGTGAAATGAATGTATTAATTTTTGAAAATTTATTATTTATTATTTATTATTTTTGAAATATATTTTATAGTTTATGAATGAAAATTTGAATTAAAAATATATAATTTTTGGATTATGTGCAAACTCTCTTGGTTTTGTAAACTTTGTGTTAGAAACCCTAAAAAATAGACTTTGTTCTATATGCACCTAATCTAGTTTTAATTAAGACTTTGAGATTTTAGGTAATAATTTGTGCCATTTTCCATATGTTTATATTCATGAAATTTAAAAGAAAATTTCAACTCAGATTTTTTGATGCTAAAGGAAACCCTACTTAAAACGAGGAAATGAAAACTTTGGTTTCATCTCCAACCAGGAATATGGAAGATTTTTGTATAAATTTATGTCTTAAAGCCCCTTTAAAGATGCACTTCATTCATCCATTTAAAGAATGTCTTTCTTGTCTTTATAAAATATACAATTTTATAGGTCATCTACATAGTTTTTTATTTTATCACATTGATGATCACTCATTCTCCCTTCCATTTCTCTCTATTCTCTCTATATTCCTAACTTTCTCTTTTCTTCCTTTTTTGAGTGCTAAGAGTGTTAATTGAGACCACCTATCCATAGCTTATCCCTATACCTATATTATTTTATATTTAAACACTCATACAGCCTTCGTTTAATCCAAATGCATCCCTTAACATCCCTAAAATAGTCCCAAACACTCACTTTATCATCCTGGCCCCTGGTGCCTCAAGTTTTGACACCTAGATACTAGCACCATAATTTGGACGCCAATGGTGCAAGTGTCCTAGTTTGGGAATTATTATCATTTTCCTACCTTTTGACACTAATGGATATCATTTCAAATCAAAAACCACTTAGATTTATCCTAGACCTTTTTTAATACCTGTACAAGCACTATAATAGTGTGTGTATATATATATATATATGAATTTTAGCCCATTATTCACTAGATGTATATGATATATAATAACACAATTTAACTTAGAAAAATATACACACAATCAAGGTTATCAATCCCTATTATACCCTACCCTAATTCTACATATAACCATCTATAACATTCTTAAGCTTAGTTGACTCAGATTTCTAGTCTCAAGCACACCCAAAACACTCAAGCTAGCATTCATACTAGCTTCACTTGTACTTTCACCAACACTTAGGTGGGGATAACTACATCAGGATTTATCCCTCCTTATATTATTGGTATGTATGTAACTCTCAATAAAAAGGGGTGTTAAGGATGTCTAGCCTACCCCACTAACATCACACTTTGATACTTGTACGAATTAGATGCCCTAACAATATAGAGGTCTAGGATTTGCATGTAAAATTAGTCAAAATAGGTCACCAATATAGAATCAAAATGCATGCACATAGGAATAGGATTGGTAGACTTAGACATAAGTTCACCTAGAAGTTTAGAATAATTCTTCATATAAGACACTAACACCAAAATGAGGACACTAGTGCCATTAGCACTACTATTCAGTTAGGGTACTACTATCCAGGAAGGGTTTTGACATCTAGATCCTATCTTTGACACACTTATCAACTATTATCTTAGTTTTTAGCCTCAAAATCCTTTTTCTTGGTCAATTTCTAGCTAAGTAATTATATATATCATGTATTACTATTTTATGAAGGTTAAACTAGGTCAATTCTATTACAAATCAGTGGCTCTATTTATTACATATTTATACCCTAATTTACTATATTTAAACCCTTTAAAAACCTAGGGTTTAAAATATATAACCCTAAAAATTTAAATCATTTGGTGAACCTGACTTACTTCGAATACTGCTTTAAACCCCTAGTTTCATCCTAAGGTTTTCCTCCATTTTTGTGTAATAGATTAAGGTTTATTAAATTTTGTTTTTTCCTATTTTTTTAACAACATAACTAATCCATATAAGTCATATATTATGGTTTTATTGATTAAATATTTCAAAATTTTGCCTAAAACCCTCCAAATCCTAGATTTACATATTATGTCCTCAAACACTCAAAAATTAATCCTTGTGGTTTCAAATAAAATTCTAATGTTCTTATATCCTATTATGTGCTTGTTATTCATTTTTCACATTATCTTCTTTGGTAAGTTTAAAATTACATATAATAATCCTCTTTCCCCTCATTCAATTGATCAATTTCTATACTTTACACATTATTATACAAATGAATGGACAAATTTTCAATATTGCACAATAGCACATGATAATGAGAATGATTTCATTTATAATGATGATGATGATTATTTTTTAATGGTGGATATGATTATTAATATGATAATTAAAATGAAATTATTTATGAAGATAGATTAGATGTATCTCCTTCTCTTCATCCTCTCTTCTCCTACTTCTCAAAATCAAACTAACAATATAAGGTAGAAAGAACCCCTTGTTGGTAGTGTTTTGTTTCAATGTGATCCTAGATTTTCAACCACTTTAACTAAATCCTTATTCAAATTAAGTCAATATAATAATAATAATAATAATAATAATATCAATTTACCTTTGCATAGTTCAAGTAACATTATACATGATGTTCCTAACATAGAAAATCAAAATTCACATTCTTTACCCTTGTCAATTAAATTTTAAATAGCATGTACAAATGATATTGAACCTTTTTACCAATGCACAAAATAAAGTGGATGATATCATTTTATCACCTTATTTCACATTTAAATCTCAACAAAATGATTATAAGCAAAATTTAGATGATTCATATATCTCTAACTCTTCACTTACATGTAATAATGTACCAAATGAAAACATGAATGTTATTTATTCTACACTTGACCTACACATGATGATATATTACATATTAGTAAAAATTTAAAATCTTATTCTACTCTCTCTCTTAGTGATCATGTGAATGATAATTCTTTTACTCTTACTTCTACAAGTGAATTAGACTCTGATTTTGATGAACCTTGGAATAACAATGATTACTATGAATTTGGTGAAGAATAAATTGAGTATAAACCTTATATTTATCTCCCTACTTCACCCATCTCTCATGTTCAAATTTATTGCTTATCAAATGCTAGTTCAAATCATACTATGCCTTAATATAAACACAAATGAACTTATACTTATGTTCATAGTTTACATAATTTACATTCACATGATAATAATTTATCTTCTATTTCATTAAGATGTGATACTTTTTTGAAAATTAATAAAATAATAGATACCAATGAATCTCCCTTAAGCCCCCTTACTACATTATAACTCATTTCTCATCCTAACCTCCAAGAGGGTGATATCCCATTTTCCTCTCACTAGGTCCAAGCTATAACCCATCCAAAGGTCACGATGAGTAAAATCAAAGGTCTTTGATGTTATGTACTAATGGATAAAATTAATAACAAGATCCAAGAATTAAATGAACCTATTGATGATGAAAATATACCTTCACAAGAAGTAATCTCCTTGATGTATTTTATGGGTGATTTAAAACAATAATTACACCATCTCACATTGGAAAGTAAAGCATATCTCTCATGAGGGGGGATTCTAATGTCATCCATAAAAATTGCATCCCATGCAAAATTTTCGATGAAAAGTTGCCATCAAAGTTATAGATACTAGCATTACCAAAGTTTTATGGACATAGAGATCCATACTTTCATCTCAAATCTTATAGGAAATATATGGCACATGTCACTAATAGTTTTATTCTCTTACAATTATTTCCACAAACTCTAGATGATAATGAATTAAATTTATTTCATAATTCACTCCCTAGTGGTTCACTACACACATAAAATGAGTTATAAGAAGTCTTTCTCATGCATTATATTCATAACAAGGGACCTCTAATCACATATGAGAGGTTGCCTTCATTAAAATAGGATAAGTCATAAAAAATCAATGATTACATTCTATGATTCAAATCATGTATGTAATAGTTGATCTACCAGCTGACAGATTTAGAGATATAGTACATCTTTACTAGAGGCCTCATTTTTTATATTAAGGATAAGTTACTATATGAGACATCCAAATCATTCTAGCATATATGTTACATAGTTATGGAATTAGAGAAAAATTTGGGACTAGTTGAGGTACATTCAAAGAGAGATTTAGATTTAGATATCTCATAGTCAAAGTCATCTAATATGGTACAAGTACTTAATCCACCTATGATTAAGTAAAAAATGGAATAAGAAAAACCAATCAAGATATTCAAAAAAGGCAAAAATCCACTTTACATATCATCTCCTATAGTGGATAGATCATAGTACACTAGCAATAGGGCTATACAATTTTTAGACATAAATAGGCCTCATGACATATTATTCACATTACTAGATAGGGGGATGATCACCCTTCCTCCTACTTAGCACATAGTTTGAAAGGAATAAGAAATAAATCATATTATAATTATCACATAATCAATGGACATTAAGAAAATAATTTTTGTCCACTCATAAATTATATTGATCAATGTGTTGACAGAGGAATTATAACATTCACATAGGGGGCATCAAGATCTCCTTATCCACACTCTTCTAGATCACACTCCACTATGAGTGAGTTATTCCAATATGTTATTTTTAAGGAACCATTGGTTACTCATCCTATGAGCTATGTGGTTTCTAAGACACCTTATATGAGATCTCATGCACCATAGATTCAAATAAAATGGTAATCAGTTCAAAAAGATCAAAATGTAATTTCAATTCAACAACTAATTAAGATGTTTGGCAATAAGCACAGAGATCATATAATAATATTAGTTTTACCACAAATTAAGATATTTAGAAAAAATCATAGATATCAGAGCATAGTCTCAATTTTCCCACTAATTAAGATATTTGGCAATAATCACAGAGATTGGAGTAAAGTTTCAATTTACACACTGATTAAGATATTTGGAAACAATCATAGGGATTAGAGCATGGTCTTAGTTCACCCAGTAATTTAGATATTTGGTAACAATAATAGAGCCCTAATCATAATTTAAATTTAACCATTCGATTAAGATATTTGGAAATAATCACAAAGACATAGCACAATCTCAATATGACAACCAATTACAATATTTGGTAAAGATCATAGAGATTAGATCATAATTTCAATTTCACAACCAATTAAGATGTTTGTAAGGCCTGATGCACAATAGAGCATATTTTTATCATGATATTCAATTAAGATATTTTCTATAGAGTCTACAAATCTATTTACTAATAGTACACCATAAGCAATATCAATTTCAGAGGTTATTCCTATACCTACATAGCATGAGTAGTCTGATCACTTATTTACTCTTCCATCAGGATTCAACTAGTACATGACATATTCCATAGGCCATTTCAACCAACTTCATAGATTTAGAGCATAGTTCACAGGCCAGTTCAATTAGCTTCTTAGATTCCTAGGCATACTCCATAGGCAATGTCAGCTATAAATCATGTAGCATAGTCATTCCCTAGACCATATACATTTTCACATAACACATATGATCACTCTTGATTTATTTTATATACGACATCTTGATAGTGAGTCTCTTATGAGGCTCATCAGTTAGTATGTTCCTTATACTTGTACATAGTTTCCTTCTTTCTTGCTTTTTGTATATAGTTTCATTCTCATGTTGCTTATATATAGTTTATATCTAAAACATACAATAACAATATAATATGTAAAAACACAAAAACATTCAAATATTTTCTTAGAAAATAAAAATTATAAATTATATTCATTTCCCTGTTTACATTTCTTATATTTTCTAAGCACTACATATGATAGCTATCTTATTATAGTTGGTTTTTTATCATACATAAATGCTTCACTTATTCTTATCGAGTATTTGAAGATTACTACAGGATGTAGATCTATATTTTATATTATCTACCTATTGGTGGCACATACATAGGTTCCTTATTTGACACATTTCTCTAAATGGGGGCATCTTATACATAGTTTTAATTACCAGGTTATATCATTTTACACTAAACTAACTTTTTAATGACTACTCATACTTTATACTCATTTTATGTACATCTTTGATCTTATACAGACTTGTACCACATGTTTATGCATACTTTCATTTCTAAATTTCTTAGTTTAGACTTGATAGTGACTTTATTCTTTTTATATTAGAGGGCATTTATATATGCCATTATTTTATGCCTTTATGCCACTTTCTTTCATTATATGTATGATTTGTACATGTGAGCATGTCCATGTGTGTACTTTATTGATTGTATATGCAAAAATTTGAACATGTGCTTCCATGTGGATCTAATCCAACTTAATTTTTGTTTGCGTATGTGGACATTTGAACATTTCTTTCTATATTTTCCTTTCTCAGATTTACTGACATCTATCTGTCACTTATATTATGGCCCCTTGCCCTACTTTGTGTGCCTCATGTGTGCTATAGTTATGCTTTCATGTATATTTCATGGCCATGACACTTGTCTCTTGATTTTTACACACTCCATTTTTAGATGCCATGAGGTACCTCATGCATATCCCCTTCCTCCCTAGGTGTCATGGTGGACATCATGTCCCATCTCCCTAGGTAGTTAATTATTACTCAATTTTTTTATTTATATACATTGTTATATCTATCTTGAAAACCTCGTGAATTTTATTGTAGACACTTAAAATAAGATACTTTATGTTTATTTTAACCTTATTTTCACTAAATACCTAATCATCTCTAATCCTCTCTAATTTTCCCTCATCACTATTCATCATCATTATTCACTGTTTATTATCCCTAAATTAATCTAAAGTTAATTAACTAATATTTCTCTAGTTAAAAATTCCAAGGATTTTGAAAATTCATAATTTTCATAACTCTAAAATAATAAAATTATCCTCACATTCCCTGAGGCTCCACTTGTCCCCAACCATTCTGATTTAATAATCCACCTTTATTTCAATCATCTTCATGATCTAATTTAATATTCCTATTATCCACCATTCCAATTTAATAATCATATTATCCCCCATGATCTAATTTAATAATCCACCTTTATCTCTATTATCTTCCATTATTTGATTTAATAATCTACTTTAATTTCCATTATCTTCCATGATCCAATTTAATAATCCACCTTTATTTCTATTGTCTTCTATGGTCTAATTTTCTCCAATTTAATAATCTACCTCACATCCACTTACTAATATTATATCATATATTCCTCTCAAATGGATTTTATATTCATTTTTTAGTCCCACATTTTCACCACACTAATTTTTAATTTAAAATTCCCATTATGAATTAAAAATTACCTTTTATTCTCATCCCTTGATCTCCATCTCAATATGGATGGTTCACATCCATTTCTAAATTCTATAAATTAGAGGTTCTTCCTCCAATTTAGCTAAGCCTCTTTATTAAAAAATTATTCTACTAGCATATCTTAATAAGATTATTTATTATAGGCTTATGATGCTAAGATTATAAGAGATTGCATACCACAATGTTACCTATTTTCCCTTATATTAGAAGAGTGAGCAACCATAATTCAAAGAGATCAAATCAAATTCACATTGCAATGGAGGAAGCTTCTTTTTGTGTTAATATGTATTTTTTTTTGTTTCTTTCATTTTTAGCTCTATCATAGGTTGAGTTAGTTTAGATTATGATTTAATTTGATTTCTTAGCTTATTTGCATTTTTATATTTCCTTAGTACAATTCGGCATGTCTGATGGGACTTTTCTTGATCTTTTTTTCATCTCATATTTGTCATAGTCGCATTTATAAGTAGTCTTCAATTATTTTTTGTTTTTTTCTCTTGTTTTTGTGTTTTTTTCTCACTTTGTTTTAGGTTTCTTTGATTATAAAAAAAAATATCTAACAAATTTTTTGTCTAATGTTTGTTAAAGAAACTCTGCAAAAGGGCTAAACAAAAAACCAATTTCTTTTATTTTGTTACTAATGCTTTCAATTCAATTTTTCAAGTTTTTGGTAATTACATCACATTTGGTTTGAAGTTAATTATTTATTTTTAATTATTATGTTTGTAATTATGGAATTGTGTGTGCTCTTTCCTTGGTGTCACATTGGTGATGATACTCAAGAATCAAAAATAATTCCATAATTTTTTATGTTACCTAAGTGGTGTTTGCGTATGCTCTTTCTTTAGCATCATATTGGTGATGATATTCAAAAATTATAAATTAACACTTACATTTTATTTTTTTAGAGTCTCTATTGATCGTGGATTTCACCACCACATAGTAGGCCAAACCCCGTGTACCGGTGGAGTATATAAATCTTGATCTAATTATTTCAATTTTCTAAGTGGCTATTTTTTTTATGCATACCATGAGGTGGGGGGATTTCATGTTCCAATATGTATTGTTTCAACATTTTCCTTGAAATATGATATTGTCGATTGTCAACACACTAAAACCCCTATAATTATGTTGGGAACTCTAAGACAAGACCCAATAGTGTGAGGATGTTTTATCTATTTATTCCATGGTTTTGGGCCTCAATGTACCACAAGGTATCTCAAAATATTCCCTTTAGATAATCTTGTTTAAACTTTAAGCTTAGAAAGGCCTCTTTTATCATTTGACTTTAGTGCATTGGTTAGTAGTTAGCATCGAGAAGTTACCTTCAACACACCCTCAAAACTGGACTCAATGGGCCATGTAAATGGAAGAATCCTCTATGGTTAGTACCTTGAAATATTATGCTACATTTGATAGCACAGATAAGTAAGTAACATTGGAAGGCCCAAATGTTGTTCACGACCCTTATCCTAGTTTTTCACCTTTTATGTGTAATTACTTTATTGTTTAAATTAAGAATTTGTTTGTTATTTCCTTGTGTTTAACACATGCTAAAATATCCTTGTTTGTAACCAAAGTTATTTTAAGTCATTTAAAATATATCAATAACCTTACACTCAAACTCAAAAGCATTTAGTTGTTAATCAAGTTTTTATACACTTAGGTTTTTTTTATAGTTTAGTGTCAAGTCTTTTTTTAACCCTTTTTTGAGTCAAAGCCTTTCTTGTAAGCAATATCACTAGTCACTAGATAAATGGAATTGTTGAGTAATCCCTTGATAAATTTGGTCACAAATCCAAATCCAAATAGTCCTAGTCTTAACCTAGGGTTCAATCCAATTAATTTTGATTCAAATGCATATTCGAATCAACATCAAATCAACCATCCAATAAATTCAAATCTGAGTTTGAATTTGCATTCAACCTCACCCATCAGTAAGTCAAATCCAAATTTTAATACTTATTCAAGTTTACCTACCTAAAATCAATATAATCTGAGTTCAAATATTCATTCAAGCTCATAAATCAATCCAAATCCGAATCTTTATGGCTCACCAATCAACAACATCATCTATCCAAGTCATGATATGAGCTTGGATAATTATTATAACTCACCAATCAAACCAAATCTAATTCTTCACATCTCACCAATCAACAAAATCATCAATCCAAATCATAATCTAAACTTTAATAATTATTTTAGCTCACAAATCAACCAAACTTTATCAAATCAAAGTTTGGTTATTACTTTGAGTATGCCCACCAATACAAATCCAAATGGAAATTTATAAGTTTACATAATCAATTTTCCCATTATCTTATAGTATTTAATCCAAACCAAACATCACTTAACACCAATCCATTCAATAATAATCCACATCTCAACCAACCATTTAACATTAACACCCATTCTAATCACATTATTGGTTCACATCCAAATCAAAACCTAGACCAAGCTCACCCAAATGGCCTCAACTTTAACACCAACCTTAACCCAACCAACCTAAACCAATCCAACCCAAATTTTAATAAAACAAAACCCAACTTTAATGCTCACCTAAACCATCAATATTTTAACTACAACACCAATCGTAACCCAACAAATTTTAACACTAATCCAAACCTAACACATTTTAACATTTACACTAATCCAACCAATCTAAACAAATTTTCATATCCACAACATGATAACTTTCCCAACCCATATCCTAATCACTTCAATAACAATCCACCTCTTCACCAATTTTCACAAACCTACACCAACCCAAATGCATTCATAGGCCAAAATATATTAACTTTTTCAAGCCAAATGAATCAATTGCCACTACAATTTATCCAATAGTTTCAAAACATGAAAGATAAAGTTTAAGGTTTAAAGGATGGCACATTTTCCCATAAAAAATAGTATAAGTTTGAATAAATTTGTTCTTACCCATATGATTTAAGTACCATGACAACACTTTTCCCTGAGTATTTTGAACTTCCAAAATTTGACAAATACAAAGGTAAGGGCAATCCTAGCAAGCACCTTAAGGACTTATATCATGGATGTGTAGATGTCGCTTATAGTAATGATTACATGTTGTGACTATTTCCATGGAGTATTAGGGGGAAGGACCTTGAATGGTTTTCATGCCTTCTAAAAGGATCTATCTTTACTTTATAGGACCTATCTGATAAATTTTTTCACCACTTTTCCTATAACATTTAAAAATATTTGACCACTTTAGATTTACGTAATATCAAACAACACAATGGATAAACCTTTGATTCCTTCCTACAAATATGGTTAGCAATGGAAAGTCATTTTACATGGTCATTTCCTAAAATTGAACTTATGGACATATTCATGAACAATATGAACTCAAATTTGGGACATCATTTGTTACTCCTTTGCCCAAGATCATTTGATGAAATTATTGAAAAGGGGGCCCAAATTAAATTTATATTAATCAATAAATTTTTTATCAAGATATATAAACCTAAGAATAATCCCTCAAAACAAACTTAAAAACCAAAATTCTTTACCAAGAATAAGAATGTTGTTAGTGATGGTGTGACCAATGTCAAAAAAATCCAAAACACACTTAGACAACAATAATTCCAAACATAACCCACCAACAACCAATTCCAAACACAACCAAATAACAATCAAAATTTGGGGATATAAAAATATCCATTCCCCAAACATGAGTAAGGAAAAGGTAAGCAAAAATAAGAACAACCCAAATCAAGTAATGTTAACCAAGTCAATCACCCTTTGGACTTCATAGTCAACTATATTGATTAAGCACACAATCATGTTGATGTCATTACTTTACAATCCAAAAATCACATTATTACCCCTAGTGCATCATCATCTAATGTTAAGTCTAAGTACAACATTATTGACCATGTTGAGAAGATGCCCACTAACATTCCCATCCTAGAGAATCTTAAAACTTTACCTATGTATAAAGACATCATATATAAATTCCTTGAATAACCCTTGTCTACTAAAGAATAAAATGTGTCCAAGTCTAAAATTAGGAAAATGGAGAAATACTAAGAGTATTTTCCCAATCATAATCAAACTTGGTCACTTACAAACATGGATCAATAACCCATAATTTTCCAACAACATATATTTCATTCATTACTTAAGATTCTCCATTTCTAAAATATTCTTCATCCTAAATCTATCATTTCCAAATGCCCAATGAAGAAGGTACTTATGGATAATGCAATTTAGCATGTTTTTTTTTTGGCCACCTCCAAACCAAGATCAAATTTATTATCCAAATCTGATTTACAATCCATTTTGGCATTAAGAGCAAGTTTAACATCAACATCAACATTCATCTTAGTCTCAACAACAACCACATTAATGGACAAGTTTGAAAATGTTAATGACTCTTTTACAATTATTGAGGAAGCTTCATTTATCATCAATACAAGCTATCTTGGTATCCTTTATGAGGATTGTGTAGCATGTTCTCCTTCCATGAGCACTACCCTTCCTTTTCCCATCTAATATCCTAACATCCCATTTCCTATACATGTTAATTGGGACCCAAATAAACACACATCATTGGAATTATTCCATGAAATCATATTTGTTATCACATCTTTAAAGATCTAAGAACGCATCTAATTTTAAGAAACACTCCCTTATGAAACCTTATTCAAGGATCTAGGGGTAAATCAAAATAAAAAATATGATATTGGTGTAAATATATTCAAGGCACCAATAGATGACAAAATAAGCTATTAATTGCTTGATGAAGATAATATCGATGATAATGAAAACATCAGTTCAAATAGAAGAGAAATAATATGGAAAGATCTTCTATTTATAATCCAAGAATGAATCCTAACTCCTATCTTATATTCTTTATGATAATATGGTAGCATGGCACTCTAATGAGTTAGATCATGATTTTAAGATCACATTGGTTGCATATCACAATAAATTTGAATATTCAAGTTTTGCCAAGGAATTTAGGATTGTCAATACAGACATATCTTATTTTGAATTTTGTAGTATTTGGTGGTTAGTCAGTAGTGGTTGGGTCAGAGATATTAGTTTTGGTACATATGGTGAACTAATTAGTCATTGGTGTTTGATATTATTTAATAGTGTTTATTGTAACCCTTACAGGAAAAGTGTTCCTAATTCCATTATGATCTAAATATCTCTTATAAGG
This sequence comes from Torreya grandis, assembly GCA_037957365.1. Taxonomy (NCBI): domain Eukaryota; kingdom Viridiplantae; phylum Streptophyta; class Pinopsida; order Cupressales; family Taxaceae; genus Torreya; species Torreya grandis. The sequence continues at coordinate 235,289 of JARHVA010002859.1, forward strand.
TTTCTAGAGTTTAGCTTTACTATTAGGCATATTAATGTGGGTTTATTTGATAATTGTGTTCTCCCAAGAGAAACCAAAATTACCATAGAACTTTGCTAAAGAAATTTATATCTAGATGTATTTATTCAACAAAGATTTCCTGATAGGGAATGATACTCAGAACGGTTTGCTAATAAATTTTGGTGGGCCAAAAAACCTAATCCTAATCAAGTACTATTCAAATAAAATGATTGAACTAAAATTGAGATTGAAGAAGAAATCTAGATAGAATAATAAAGATTATCTAGAGTTGGCATGGGATAAAAAAAATATTATGCATCTCATGACTCTCCATTGGGTTAAAATGCCAATAGTGTAAAAAAAATTATAAAATCAAAAATCAAAAACAAAAAAACTTTGTGTCTATAAGTACCTTGACACTTCGGGGCAGCCCATTTAAAATTAAATTTCACATTGCCATCATTGCATTACATTTTCCATCATTTACATTTTAGCTTGCATATCAGGTGTCATGTTTGGTGATTATTTATTTATTAGTGCACATAACAAAAACTTTAAAAATACATCTTATCATATCATTTAAATTTTCATATCAACCTATTATCCCATGTAAAACAATCTAAAAATTAACATTATGTTGGTTCTTATCTTTATTCTTACGATCAGATTACATCTCGTTTCCCTACATCTTCTTACAAGACTTAGAAAATACTAGTATGTAGCTTAATCTAGAAGCTTATCCATGATAGAGTCTCCTCTTATAGTTCCCTCTATGCATAAAACATTAACATGCTACAAAAAAATGGTAACTTTACTCACCTATCTTTGTTGTAGGTGATGAGCCCTTGCATCATTCCTAGTTTCATGGGGCCAAGACTTGGGGGTAAAATTCTTTCAAATAAAAAGACGCCCTTATACAAAGCTTATGTAACATCAAATTAAAATTATATATTTATCTCTTTTCCTTCACTGATCTTTGGTTTTGAGCCCTCACATCTTATATGTGTGTGGTATTAGCATTGGGGAGAGATGCCCTTACTCGCCTATGTATAGTCTGTTATGATGATCCCATGTGTCTTCCTAGTCACAAGAGAATATATGTAGGGGGTCACAAATAAAATTATTAAATATTAAATTAAAATGTGTCTAAAGATAAATTTATTCAAACAGCTTGTCTATATGTCTATGCTAAAAAGGGTAACTTTATCCCATTTGCCAATTCTTTCAAGGCTAGTAATCTCTCGATGCAGCTAATAAAGTTGGTATTTTGTGATTATATAAAGAAGTACATTTTCCCATTTGCTCTTAATTATTAGGTTGCCTTTATTTTTCATGAAAAATTTTGATTTTTTCTTTTCATTTTCACCATTTCATACTTATCCTATTCCCCCTTTCATTCCTTTGCTACAAATTGAAATTCATATGTTGTATAACCAAAATAACTAGGTCATCACCTACAAAAAAAATGTTAGCACATTAAAAAAGTTTCATGCATATCAATCATGTTACATCCATTTGATACATTTTTGTTCTCGCATATGTAATCATTTTCCATAGCATTATCATAAAAACATAGAGATACATGGTATATCAACAATGTATGGTCCTCTAATGTCGAGTTTGTATAATACTTCTCTAGTAAAATTCATCTCTATAGAGGGCATGTGATTCAAACATATAAAAACAAAAAAATTACAAAATAAAATAAAATAAAACTAAAAATAAGAAAAATAGCAAAGAAAAAAATAGTTTGTCTACGAGTGAAAACCAATTTATTGGTGTTTTGTGAAAATTTCATGGTGAAAACCAAATTTGTTGCACCATTCATCCCATAATTACATCTCTCTTCCACCCATCCATATCCAATCCATGTTATGAATAATCATCATCAATCCATGTTGTCAATTAACGTATTTGTTTATGATTGCACATCAATCATCCACAATCATTTCTTACCCTTTCCACTCAAATTTTCATACCTGCTGATTGGGACTAAAAAAATCACAATATCCATCATTTATCCACCAATCCATCACTCACTAAATTAGTCATTAAATTAGTCAACTAAACTGATCTCATAGTTTTTCAACTGGATATATCATTCCCACATCCACTCCTATGAAACTTGATTATTGGGGCACCTCAAAGCATGCAACCTATCTTGGGAGATATCATTCTTGGTCTATTCCTTGCATATATCATTTCTTGGGGGAAAATTAATCCATCATCACAACCAATCATAATTTTCAATCATTATCTTAAATGCATTAATAACATCCATGGGTATAGTGGCTATGGGTAGTGAAACAGTTGAGCCAGAGGAGGAGGTGGTGGTATCTTCCCCTGTTCTAGAGGATCTCTCTAAGAGTCAGTTAATGTTTAACTCTCACAAGGATTTTATGCCTTCTGGGAGCCAAAGATCTATGTCTTCAAAGGCATGCAATGCTAAGGCAGCTAAGGTGGAGGACGGTTGGACAGTTGTAAGAAGAAAGAAGTCAAAGCCTTTGGTTCTTCCCCTTGATATGAATCTTCGGTCAAGTAAAAAAAAAATAATCTAAACTTAAAAGATTCTTCTAAAGTCCCCTTTCGCTGACTGGTTTTTGGTTCCAGCTTGCTGGTCAACTTTTTGATCAGTGTTCTGACTGCTAGTTTTTATGGTTTTATTTGTTGGTTTCAGGTCCCTGTAAAACCTGGTTTTGGCTCTTTTTGTTAGTAGGTTCTATTGTTAACCTGGCTGTGCTTTAAAGGGTTATCTTTCCCCTTGTATTGGGTTTCGGGGTCCCTTCAAAACTTGTTTTTACCATAATCTAAAATATCCATGGGTAAATCTTAACACTTCATCTATCAGCGCTTTTTCTCATCACTTCCCATGTGTGTTGAACTACATTGGCCTGATGTCCATGAACTATGTAGGCACTGCTTAAATTTTAAGGGTAGATCGGCCAATAAAAACTAAATATCATTCCCATTATTCATCTTTTCTTCTCATTAATTTCCATTTATAACAGTGCCCTCTTGCTTAGGGCCTTTTACATCAAGGAAGCTTTGAATTTTTCTTAGCATCCTTATATTTTAACATCATCTAATTCTTCTTTGTTTTTCCTCCCATTTTTGGGAGAACTACATTGGCCTGAGATATTTTTAAATTATGTAGGTAACACTTAGTTAATATAGTTAGCTTGATCACACCCCTTATTTTATCTTCCTTTCTCACCTAATTTATTTTCCTACATTTCTCTACCTATCTCTTCACCACCTACCTCCCTTTAGATTTTCAATCTCTTTTACCCATTTTTCCAACTTGTCAATCTCTTTTAAAATTAAGATTGATAGCCTTTCCCATCTACCTCTCTTATCTACTATAAATTCACCATATACTCCACTTAATTGGTCTCCTTATCACCTTTCATTACATTTATTGTGCATGATTCACTTCTCACTCCCCAATCTACTTCATATTTTTCCCTCTATCCACTTCTTCCCAACCTTGCCCATTATCTCCTTCATCTTCTTTCACCATCCTCATCATTTCCCCTTGTCCTTGGGAATTTATCTTACCCTCTTCATCACTTTATTTTCTCACCAATTCCACATCATCTTATTCCTTTACACAAAGATGGACATTTTTACATCTTTATCTTCTTCACTATCACCTTCTTACTTATCTTCCAATGCTTCTAAGCCATTTTCATTCCAATTTTTTTTCATTTTTTCCCATCTTTCACATCATGCATGTTTTTTGTTTCTTCTATCCCTCATATATGCACATCTTATTCTTATTATCTTATGTTCCCCCTTGTATTTTTAATCCCTCTTTTCTTCTTCTGTGTGCCACCATTTTTTGATTTGACATTCTTCACACCTTTTCCATTTTTTTTTCTTCTTTTTTTGGTTTATTTTCATCCTTTCCACATTTTCCATATTATTTTTTCCTCCACAAATAGCTTCCAATTTAGTATTTATCATGTGATAATCATTCCATAATTTCCATTTTATTCTTATCTATGTAAGCCTTTGTGCTTTGTTTTCCCCATTTCCTCTTTCCATCTCTATATGCATTTGTCTTTTGCATCTATGTAAGTGTATGTGTTTTGTATCCCTATCAACCCTCTTACTTAGTCCTTTTTTTTCCTTCTTATCATCCATTATCTTCATATATTATTTTCATCTCATTTACCTTCATTATTTTTCTATATTAATTCACTTCTTCACTATCCTATCATCCATTTTCCATTTTCTATCCACTATTTCTTCATCACCTCACCACTTTTTAGCTTGTCAATCTCTTCTAATCACCCATTTAGCCTATAATTATATTCTAACAATATGATTGACACCTACCCTATCTCTTCACCTTCTTGTCCACCCATCCTCTAATTCCACCCATTATTCTTAATCCCTTTCACATCTTCCATCCCATTCTCATCTTCAACACCACCATATGCTTTGCTTCATTGTTCATCTCCTTGTCTATCATCATTTCTCCTATCCATGCTTACTTATTAATTATACCACCTACTTATTCACTCTCCTACCATATTTTTTGTGTCCTTATTCCACCACTCCTCTTTTATCACATTCCCATTTATTTCAAGTGTTTCCTTGTTCTTCATTTTCATCGCCAAACTATTTTCTCCTTGGTCTCTTTTAGACCTATTTTCACTCCTTTCATTGTCTACCATATTTCTAATCATCCCCTTACCCTTCATGTTTTATAACCTTCTCTCACATTCCTTTTCAATTCCCTAATATATTAATTTTTAGCACATTCCTCTCAACCCTATCTTCTACCTTTTTCTTCTTCTCGTTTATCTATTTCATTTCATTTTTATCATCCTCCTTGATTTCACTTGGTGACATTACTCATGATTTGAAATCCTTTTTTTTCCTCCTCCATGTCTATATTATTATAATATTATCCATCTTCATCATCATATTTATTTGTGATCTCATTGTCTTATCACTCCTACTTCATCTATCTCCTTGTCATCCTTCACATCACCCATTTTTGGCTCTCCCTCATATTTACCAATTAGAACTCAAGATCCTCACTAATTAGAGTGAAATCACCATTTTGTATTGTTGATACAATCATACCCATGCATTTTCCTTCATGTCTTATACTCTCTTTATTTAATGCACTAAATCTTATTAGGTTCACTACTTAAAGTACATCCGTTTATTCCTTTAATGTCTCTCCATGTTGTGCATGGGTACTCTTTTTGTGCCTTATCCTTCTCCATCTACTCCCTTCACCTCATATCCATTTTTCACCCCTTTTTAGTACTAGTTATATCACCTCATCCCAAGGTTGCTTACTTAGGGTTATCTTTGTATTGATATACACAACCTAATACTTCTTTTCTAAGTTCATACCATCTCTGGGTTATTTTTGTCTCCCCTTCAAATGTTGGTACACCTATATTAATTATTTTCACAACATGTCATATTATGCCCTTATATGTATTGGAAACCATGACTATATCAATCACTATATGTGTGCCCACTCATATATTATCTCTTTCTTATCTTAGATGAAGTAGACACTATGACTTTATACATCACTATCTAAGTTCCCCCTTATCTATTATCTCTATCTTACCTTTGATGAATTGGACATTATGACTATATCAATCACTATATGAGTGCCCATTCATCTATTATCTCTCTCTTACCTTAGATGATGTTGACACTATGATTATCTAATCACTAAATAACTGAAAACTCATCTTTTTCCTATCTCTTCTTCTCTCTCTATAAGGCTCCTACCCTTTTGTGAGTATTATTCTTGTCCATGCTCTCATGATTTTTCAATTACATTTACATCCTCCCCTCCCTCTGTTTGTTTATTCTTATCCTTCCCTAATTCATTTTTATTCTCCTCTTTTTTGGGAGAACTACATGTGGCCTAAAGTCTATTCCCATTATCATGAGCATTCACACCATTTTCAATGGTAAGAGTGTTTAGACTATGTAGGAAGTGCTTAGGGGCATGGGGCCCCTAGGGTCAGTTCATCCACTATCTCCATCATCTCAATTCATATAAATTATGATTTCACTTATTTTAATTTATATCCAAAACCACATGGTTATCTATGGGCATCCTCATTTGTCATTCAATGTTGTCATGAATGTTGGCTACCAAAAGTCTCAACCCTCACCTAAGATGGTAGTCATGTCATTTTCTTCCTTTTTAGGTGTCGATTGCTTTAGTTTTTGTTTTCACCAATGTTTTATTTTGATTATGCTTAACTTGTCTTCATTAAAGTTGTTTAATCTTGATTATCTTATCTTGTGTCTTGTCATTTACTTCTTTTATCTTACACTCATCATTTTTGTTTGTGTATACTTTTCTTTTTTATTTTCATTTGCATTCATCTTCTTTCCAATTGTTTGTTTTTCTTTATTTTTATCATTTTTTTAGTCAATATTCTTTTATGTATCACACTATAGTGTGATTATGATTTTCCCATATCATGATGCACTTTGTTTTGCACATATTATGATATTTTCAGTCCTTATGCATCAAACACAAATATTCATCATGATTATTTCATATCATTGATGATTATTATTTTATGCTAAATTAAAACTTAGGTTTCTCAACTCTTACTCACCTATTCATGTTGGAATTCCAAAGCAAGGCAAAAATAAACATAAGGTAATTATCGAACCATCCATATAATATCCATCCATGCCATCAAATTACACTTTATAATTCATCCTCTCTCTATATCCTATCCCATCCCATTCCAATATTTTTCCCTCTAACCCATCATTTTCATTTTTTACAACTATTTTTATCCATAATTTCAGGCCCTAATTAGTTGAAATGCTATCAATCTTTATCAACTACTTACAACTATCAATTCTATAAAATCTTCCTCTTAAATTTGAAGATCTATATTTTTTATTTTTAGGCCCATAGCTTATTGGGATATATCATTCCCACCTATGCTTATGTGACCCTTGAGTCATAAACACCATCCAAACATGTAGCTTTTGAGCAAGAAATATTATTTTTCCTATCTATTCTCTAGTTTTTAGCTAGGGGCAAAGCATTTTACAACAACTTTAATCATGCAAGTATGATATTGATTTCTCATGCTTCAATTTATTAATGACCTTCATTATCCCCACTTCATTTTTTCTCCTACATCATTTCAAGTGTTCCTCCATTTTACCACATGAACACTCGAGGGGGAATTATTATGGGTCCCTTATTTTGTTCTAATCATTATCTTATTATTCTATCTAAATTCCTTCACCTATTAGCTATAAATATGAAATCATAACATCCATTATTTATTCATGTAATTTTTTATTTTTTCCACCTTTTCATCGACTTTTTTCATTCTTTGAAAATTCATTACTTTGACAATGTTTTTCAATGACTTCTCAAAGAGGGGAAAAATGTAGACACTTAAAATCAAACATTTTACATTAATTTTAACCTTCTTTACACTAAATACCTAATCATCCTTAATTTTCCCTAATCAGTATTCATCATCAATATTCACTATTCATTGTTTATTATCCCTAGTTTAATCCAAAGTTAATTAACTAATATTTATTTAATTAAAAATTCCATAGATTTTATAAATTCATAATTTTCATAAATCTAAAAAATCAAAATTATTTTCACATGCCCCAAGGCTCCACTTTTCCACCACCATTCTGATTTAATAATCCACCTTTATTCCAATCATCTTCCATGATCTAATTTAATAATCATATTTTCCACCATTCCAATTTAGTAATCATATTATCTTCCATGATCCAATTTAATAATCCACCTTTATCCCCATTATCTTCCATGATCTAATTTAATAATCCACCTTCATTCCCATTATCTTCCATGATCCAAACTAATAATCCCCCTTTATTTTTATTATCTTCAACAATCTAATTTTCTCTAATTTATTAATCCACATCACATCCACTTAGTAATTTTATATCATATCTTCCTCCCAAATGAATTTTATATTCATTTGTGAGTCCTACATGTTTTTCACTCCAATTTTTAGTTCAAAATTCCCATTAAGAATTATAAATTACCTTTAATTCTCAGCCTTTGATCTCCATCTCAAGATGGATGGTTCACATCCATTTCTAAATTCTATAAATTGGAGGCTCTTCCTCCAATTTAGCTAAGCCTCTTAATTACAAATTTATTCTTATAGAATATCTTAAGAAGCTTATTCATTTAAGGTCTATCATGATGAGATTATAAGATATTTCATATCACAACATTACCCATCTACCCTTGTATTGGAAGAATTATTAGCCACAATTTAAATAGAGAAAATTGAATTCACATTACAATGGAGAAAGCTCTTTTTGTTCTAAGTTATAATTATGTTTTATTTCTTTCATTTATAGATCTATCATAGGTTGAATTAGTTTAGATTAATATTTCATTTGATTTCTTAACTTATTTGCATTTCTATATTTCCTTAATATAGCTATATAAAACATACATCATACATTATAAACTTACACTTAGAGTATCTTACACTCCTATGTTATATATGCACATTAGATTGGTTTATAACGTAGATATCATATATGCTTTGGCTAACACATATTTTTTAGATCTTTTTCTTTTAAGGGTAGTTCTTTCACATGTTCAACAACTCCCCTTAAAAGAGGGGGCATTCATAGAGGTTTATCATAGAGATCAAGCTATATGAATGAACTCATAGTATAGTTTTCAACACATAGGCATAAAATACATAAATGAGTTTCAATAAAACATAGTGGGAAATATTCACATAGAGACAAATTTTAATTACACAAAAATAAATACATTTAGACACTAGCACCCAAAATTAGACATTAGACCCACCAATGTTATTATCCAAGATGTCTCTACTATCCATTAGCCTTAGTTTCAATAAATTCTATATTGGCTAAACAAGTATAGTAGGTATAATCTAGGTTTACACAAGTTTAGTTATAGATTACCAATTTTTACTTAATTTATCATAGATCCATACCAAGTTGATCATATTGTGGGAATCATGCATAGCATGATCATTCCCATTTTAGTTTTAGATACTTGGATATAGATTATTATAACTCAATCTAGAATCCATGTACTCAAATATCAAATTTTAGGGCATGTTTGTGGCACATTATTTTCATATGTTTACTTATGCACCAGTTGGTCAAATGGAATGATAAAATCCATGTCATTCTCTATGTGTACACACTAGACACCATGTTCCAAGTTATACACCATATTAGTTCCTTACTCTATTTATAGCAGTTGACATTCCCAAGTGGCCCAGAGCTACCTAACATTCACAAGTGGCCTAGAGCCATTTTAAATTTTAAAGTTTCTAAGTGTCCTAGATCCATATTATATAATTTTAATTACATCATATATTTTTAGTTATAAATGAATCTACTTAAAATTGGTAGCAAATGATGGATTCATATTCTACTTGAGTTATTGAGATACCTACATAAGAGGGTTAGATATACCAAAATTCCAATCCAAGATATTCATAGGGTATGATCCATAAAATAAGGGTGGGAAATGATGGATTTAAAATCATATTGATTTATTAAACCACCCACACATGGGGATTGAGAAATCCATCAGCTCAATCCAAGTTATTTTCTAGTTGATCACTATCTATATGCACACACACAAGATATCAACAGGTCTATGCATTGGTTCACATACTCAATGAGGTGTATTCATTCCATTCCTCTCTTATCTATTTACTTAGTTTTATCTTTTGCTTTTGATATCTCTTAAGTAAGGACTAATATATGCATTTTTCATTTGCAGGACATGCAATGGATCATGCTTCACACACTTAGACCTAAATTCATAGGCTTCACCTCTTAGGCAAGTCTAGGTATGCTTCTTTTTCCTTTATCCTAGTCATTTCACTTTGATATATTTATTTAATAAAATTGGGTTAAATGTAATCATCTAAAAATGACACTTGAGTGCTAAGAGTGTTACTTGAGACCACTATCCATAGCTTAGCCCTAGACCTATTGTAGGGCCTATTTAGACTCTCATCCAACCTTCATGTAGGCCAGACACATCCCTAAACATCCATAGAGTAGTCTTATACCCACTTTAGTGTCCTAGCCACTAGTGCCTTAGGTTATACCACCTAGACATTAGTGCCATAATTTAGACAGTTCCACCAGTGGCACTAGTGTCCTAGTTTGGGTGTTATTATCCTTTTCCTACCTTTCACCACTAATGGATATATTTTCAAATCAAAAAACACCTAGGGTTAGCTTAGACCTATTTTAAGACCTTCATAATCACTATAATATTATACGTACATGAATTTTAGCCCATTATTCACTAAATGGAAATGAGATGCAATAACACAAAATAACTCAAAACAAGTTTTGCACAATCAAGGTTATCAATACTTATTCTACCCTACTTCTACATATAGCCATATACAACATTCCTATGCTCAAATTTATTAGATTTATAGTCTCAATCACACTCAAATCACTCAATCTATCATTTATATTTACTTCACTTTCACTTGCACTAGCACTTACGTGGGTAGAACTACATCAGGCTTGATCCCTCCTCAGAGTATTGGTATATAGGCAACTCTCATCTTAGTAGGGTGTTGAGGATGTCTAACCTACCCCAATAACATCACACTTTGTTACTTGTTCTAATAATCTACCATAATAACATGGAGGTCTAGTATTTACATGTAAAATTAGTCAAAATAGGTCACTGATAGGGAATCAAAACTTGTGTGCATAGGAATGGGCTTGGTAGACTCAAACATAGGTACACCTAGAAGCTCAAAATAATTATACATAGAGGAAACTAGCACCAAAATGAGGAAACTAGTGCTATTGGTTCTATTATCTATTTATGGTGCTACTAATTAGGAAGGGTTTTGACACTTAGATCCTATTTGCAACACTCAAATCAACTCCTATCTCAATTTACAGCCTTCATATCTTTTGTCTCAGGTTGTTTATAACTAAGTAATTATTTACATAATTTATTGATATTTTTATAAATTTCAACCTATATCAATTATTTTACAAATTATTGGTTGTATTTATTGCATATTTCTACCTTGATTTACTATACTCAAACCCTTTAACAACCTAGGCCTTAAACTTCATAGCTATAAATAGTTAAATCACTTCCTTTTTTGATGTATTTTTTGTACTTTCTAGTTAAAAGTACCAAAAACCCAAAAAAAAAATAATAAAAGAAAGTTTACCCTATCAAATATAGAGTAAAATTATGATTTAACTCTAAATTTCTCCAATGTTGCAAGTTTCATGTTGCATCTAGTTGGACGAGTCACATAAATAATCTTACAAAGCACTATAATATAAAATCTTGCCAACAAGGATTAACGTGCCCTTTATTTATTCATGTATTTTTATCCCTCCTCCATTTGGATTTATTACTTTCATGAAAATCCTTAGTTTTGTTTTTATAAATCTATGTGCATTTTGGCATTGAGAGAATAAGTGGGTAATAGCTTGTAGTGAAGATTATTGAGTCTGAATGGAATTCCTAGCATCCTTTCTCTAGTGAGTGATTCATAGTTTTTACCTTGCTTATAAAAGTAGGTTTTGATACACCCATGATTATATATTGGATTCCATGTGTTGGGGGTACCAATGGTCACCCAGATAATGATGGAAAAAGGATGGGAGGTGATCCCCTCCTTTCTTTGTCTGTGTGGATCACTTTTTAGAGATTATAAATACTTTTTGAAAACTTGAAAATGATGTTTGTGTTAATTTTTAAAATATTTAAGTGTTAGTTTAGATATTTAAATTGCTTAAATCTATCTTAAAAATATAATGGAAAATGTATAATTTTAATTGAGGAAGGTTACAGGTGGTGAACACCCTTGCCCTCCCTTGTAACCCTTTATGGATAAAAAGTTGTAAATTTAAATGAAGGAAATAAATGGATTAATTTTATACATTATAAAAGTTTAAAATATTGATTTTATCAGTTATATATAGTATTTAAAGTACCATAAATGATCCATAAGGAACTTTTATTTAAAATAGCTCAACGTGCTTTAAATTCTTAAAGTCTTAAATGGCCTATTTGATGTTTGTAATTTTAAGAGTAGTTGAATCTCATCTAATCTTTCTTAAATTAATTTATTCAAACTCTAAATTTTGCCACAATCTTATGGGATTTAAAGGCATATTTTTACACCTTGTATACATAAATATATTAATTTTATAAATACAATTCCTTATTTGGGCAATATTTCTTTTATAAAAATGTATGTTATTATTATAATTGTTTCTTGGGATTCATAAATAAAAATAGGCCCACTAAATTTTAATATGTAGAATAAATTTTCTTAAATTTTCTATAATTATGTGGGTGGTTTCTAATTTTTTATGGTATTTTACTAAATCAAGAGGCAAAAAATCTTTATGGGATTATAGACAAACCCACCCTATTTAAATGAAAAAGTCCCAATATAACAAGAAACAAATGTGAAGGAACATTGGTTGAGTTAGCTAGGTTTCCAATTCAATTCATGTCAGGGTCATTATTTTGGATGAGTCATTTGGAATAAAATAGGGCTGAGTTTTTTAGTGTCTTTTTGGTAGTGGGGTGATGGCCTTGCAATGGAACTTCAGTGGTGGTTCCACCTAGCAATGGTAGTGATTGTGCCTGAGTGAATCTAATCTTGTAAAGGTGTGAACCACTTCAATAGGTTATCCAAGAATGAATTAAAAACCCTCTATATTATTCCTTTTAGTGTTTAATACTTTTTAAATGAGTGGAAATGGGGAGGTTTAATGATAAATTTGTGGCAAAGAGACATTCAGGAAAAACCAAGGATACCACAATCAAGTGGCACTAAGAACCTACATTTGTTGTGAGGCCCATTAATGGAAATTGTGTATGGTGGCTCAATTAAGATTAAGAGACAATGAATCTTTACTCACTATAAATTTTTTATGGCTTAGAACCATAAACTAAGAAGTGGCATTATTGTATTTGTGGTTAAACATGATTGACATAGTTAAGGCTTAATATGCCCTTGTTTTTATGCATAAACTAAAGGTAGATTATAAGTGGTGCTTATCATATGGAATATCCTAAAGAAGAGGTGGTCATGGTCATTTTTTATTTACATATTTTATAGGATAAATATATATAAAAACCATATTGAGGGATACCAATGATTAAGTGGTGGTTTTTAGTCGTGATCTTTGGTGTAGAAGGCATTAAGTTGGGTCTGAAGTGGTGATGTAACATTGGAGATGAAGTTTAGGTTTCCAACTCTGTTTGGTATAATTTAAAAATTAAGATTGAGTGTGTTTAATAATAGTTTATCTTGGGCCTAGGTAGGGATCTAAGATATTCTTTTCTCAACTCAATTTCATTGTGACAAGGCCTTAAGGTCATATATATGGGGTCATTCTAAGGGGATCCCCCACTTATATGAAATAATTCCCATCCTAACCACATTAAATAAAATTTATTTTTATATAAAAAATAATTTGAAACATAAATTTAATTAAACTTAACCTTTTCAAGTTTAACTTTAAGGGACCATTAATGGCCACTGGAGGTACAGAAGGCCAAATGGCCAAAACACTCAAATGGACTAGGTGGCTCAAGGAAGTTTATGGAAGAACCTATTCAAACCAAAATGCATTTTTAGACCTTATAATTCCTTAATTTTTTTTATTTGAGGGCTATGGAGCAATCATTAATGGTTTTGGGGGATATTTTTTTCCCTTTCATCTTTTCTTTCATTCTAGCTCTTGGAGTTTCATATTAAATTATGAGAGTTTGAGGGGGCATAATTTACCCAACCAAACATTAGAATTTTTTAAAATTAAAACCAATTTTTTTTTAAATGTGAAATATCTTGGAGGATCCATTAATAGATGTCATCTAGGGGCTTGGAGGACAAGTGAGTAAGACTACGGACTTGTCCCTAGCCAAATCCTTAGGCCCTATTTCCCTTGTCTATTTAAAAACCCATAGATGAGTTAGGGACCTTTAAAGAGTTTCATCTTTATGTATTTATACATATGGTATGATCAAAAAACTATGATAGGCTAGATCTAATCATGGATATTAGATGTTCCACCCACTAGGGGCTTATCTTTGATATTTTAGGCAAGTTTTGAGGTCACATGGGGCTCATTTGATCTTTCTCCTGGCCATTTTTTAAAAAACAACTCAACATGAAAATAAGTTCTATGTTTGACTTAAATTAAAAATTTTGGAATCTTAATTGGTTGGAATTATCTTGGATCTTGTTTTAAACTCATTAGGAATCGTAGTAGATCAATCCACCCTAGTAAAAATTAGAACCATTTCCATATTACTTTGGAGTCTCGATCACGATCATGGGGCCATAAGGACTGTCGGGATCATGTATGCCACATAGGTCACAATGGATTATTTGGTTCAAGAGAGATCAACATATACATTATGAATACCATGAAACCATTTTCACATTGACAACTACACATGTTACTCCATTTAGTGTGTGTTAGTTGACACGTGGAGAAATGTAGGTCATATTATTTGTTCATTATGCATTTTCAAAAAAAATACATGTTTTTTTATCCATGAAAATATTTGGGACTAAAAAAGTGTAATTTGTATATTTTTTTAACAATCATAGTACTTGTCCTTTCATATTTTATGTTTCAATAATATTTTATACACTTATAAGAAATTAAAAACAAAGTATTATTGATTTCATGGTGTAAATAATAAATTGAGTGACAAGTACAATATGAAAATACATTTTATAACAATATTGGCTTACATTTTTATATCATGTCTTTTTAAAATCTCTCCCTATATATAATATGCTTTCATTTAAACTAACTATATAGTCCTTATCATGGTATCTATTAAAAAAAGGAATCTTAATTTTTTAAATAGTGGGTCCACTCTAAAGAAAATAGCATAACACAAAAATTTATATGACTTATAGGTATAATAATTCTGATATTAATATATTAATGTAATTATGAGGATAATTCAATCATGGTGGTAAATGGCATGTTACCAATTCCTTCACTAAGCTGTACATTATAAGAAGAAAAAAAGGAATATCACTTGTCTTTAACTAACATCAAGTTGGTTCTATATTACCCTTAAAAATAAGTATATGGTAGACACAAATACATTCAAAACAATTTAATATGGGGAGGTTTTATTTTTAATTACACAAATAAACATTCCCATTATAGAGATAAATTCAATATTTAAACTCAAATCTAGCATCATTAGAAGAGAAACCTTGGTCGCTTCTTCTTTACCATTAAAATTGATAATTTGAGGTGCTTTAATGGCTATAATATACACACTATGTCTATAAATATTCCTATTGTCACATATCACTACTTAACTAATCTCATTTCCTTTAGTAAGTCCTAAGTTACAAGGAAAAAGAAAAAAATCAATTGTCTTTAACTAGCATCAAGTTGGTTTAATATTATCCTTAAAAATAATCACATCATAGAAAAAAATACATTTAATAAAATTTAATATGGGGTGGTTTTACTATATCTTACCCAAATAAACATTCCCATTATAGAAATAAATTCAATAGCTGGACTCAAATCTAGCATCATTGGAAGAAAAAACTTGGTCTCTTCTTTTTTTACCATTTACATGTAAATAAACAATTGAGATATTTTAAGGTGCTTTAATGACTATAATTTTGTCATAGAACACTACACAAGTAATTTAATCTCACTAGTTTTATCCCACAAATTAAGGTCTCTATTGGAAATCTCATGAAACAACTCTCCATTTACCATCAAATCCATGACACACTTTTCCATCAAAATGCTCAGCTTATGGAAAGTTGTTAAAGCACATTTGGAAAATGGGTAAAATGGCATAGAGTTGGATATTATGAAGTGTTAAATATTATAACTAGAGATAACAAAATTCTATATCCACAACATAGTCAATGATTTATATTTTTTAGTAGTGGTAAATGTGAAATGAAGTTTGGAAATGACTCATCTATAATTTTCACTTGAATGAGAATGAAAGTAACCATGTGTTTTAATCTAAGGAAATAATATGGGATATGGGTAGGGTTGAAGTTGCATGGTTGTATAATGTTGATGTAAGACCCAATTTCTACCTTTCCTATTTTATTGCATTGTAATATTCTTACATTGATTTCATGTTGTTTAAAAAAATAGATACTTAGATATTTTAAATTAATTCACATGATATGTTGAGATATTATGATCCATGAAATGTTTATGTATATGCTTTTGAGAATATATATAATGTTGCTTACAATATATTGAGTTTAGTTGCTTTAGATACCATAGGCCTATAATGGTTTGATTATGTGTTTGAGTGTACAAGTAATAAGGAGACCAAGTGAGTGAAATTGAGCTACATGGAGTATATATTAACCATTGCTTTCCCATATGGTATTAAATGTGTTGTTATTTTGCCTAGACTTGTTTGATGTATTAAACTTGTCAATTTTGAATTCTATAAATTTTTTATCTACTAAATTCTTATTTATAATTTCTTCCCAATTTACCCTTGACCCTTATAAGTTTCTAGAATACGTTTGGCATATTTTTTGATGTTCATTAATGAATGGCCACTAGTAAAAGCAATATTTTAATTAGGATGGATATTTTTTTAAGGGTGTTGGATAATTTTTGGCTATCTTAGCTGATTAATTATGATAATTGATTTAATACATTGGTTAGGAATAATATCCTTAGCATATTTTTGAATTTTGAGTTTCCTTATACCCTCTTGAATGCCTTAGTTGAAGAGAGAGTAAATGAAGCATAAGAGTATTAAATGTAAATCTAAGAGGGGAATGGTACACATGTGAATTGTAAGAGATATTTATTATCTGTAAGGGAGAGTTGTTCATGAGAAATACTTGAGAGGAATATATAAAGAGATGTAAGTGACAAATGGAAAAAATCAATGGGGTAAAATTTTAAGAATCTTTTCTATAAGTATGATAAATATTCACTTGTGAGAAACTTCTTTTATTATTTTTCTTCCATAATTAATTGGTTATCCCTTGTCTCTTCTTTAAATTTAATAAATTATCTTTGGGGATTTTTTAGATTTGATCTTCGGGTTTGAGGGGAGAAGCTTAAATCAAATATAGTGTGTTCTTTCAACTGGTGGACATAAGGTAGGATCCTAGTCTTGGAATACTCCCATGTTTGGCTTAAATAAAATTATTTTATTCTCATTTATTATTCATTTGTTGGAAATATTGTCTTGTTTATCATGATGTCATTTAGGGACTCACATCCTTCTTGATTGTTTAAGGATTTAGTAATATTAACCATGTATTGGATTAAATTGTTTAGGAATTGTCATGTTAAAATACCATTATTGGTTACCTCTTGATGTATTTTGTTAAGAGTGACAAGGTATTCCTAACACATTATACATAGTGTTTATATATATTTTGGATCATTTTATTTAGCTTACTGCATAAATTTAGGGCTTGACTTCAGTAAATTCCCTATTATGACAATGAAATTGGAATGATTGATTATTACAAAGTAAGTAAAGTTGGATATTATTTACATCATTATTTTGGGTAAGCTTGTTAAATAAACCTCCTTATGTTATTTATGAATTTTTTTTGTAGTTTTTAATCTTGATAAAAGAATGTTTTTTATCTTAAGTGGAAAATTATGTTTGTCTAGTTGATTTTATCCTACACCCTTTCCTTGGATTAGGTCATGTTCTTCCCTTATTAAAATTTTGGTTTGTGTTTAGCCCTAAGTTGGATATGGATCCTAATGTGATAGATAGGGTTAATAATATATAAATGAATAAGCATAAAGGTTATAAAATATCTATATCATACCAATGATTACAAAACTTAGATATGACATATACTAAATTTGTTACACTGAGATATGTTAAAAATAGGGAAACATAACTATGTTATATATTTAAATGATAATGAAAAAAAGATACTTAATTGGTCATGATGTTAATACATATTTGAATCTACAACAAACAAGAAGCATATTAGGATAATATTATAGAATAATCACCAAATTCTAGATTAAGTGCCTCTATGACCTCAGACACATGTGTTAGCCTAGGATGGTTACATCGATGCTACCATTTGCATTAGACATAGGTGTCTAATATGAAATACCTACTAAAACTAGATGAAACCACTTGGATGATTCTAATTTTTATGTCACCTTCACTCTGGTGTATTCAAATTTGAGTCATGGACTATTATTCCTTGTCTAATGATAAAACCCTATATCTTCATCTTCATAATGACCTTGGGAAAAATAGATTGGTGGGCTCATGGTGTTGAGCTAAACCCAAATACCCCTCTATAAATGAGTGTTGCCTATATATCCATAAATCTGAAGAGGGCCTCAAACTTCTAGTTCTCCCATGTATGTTGGCTTGTGTGTGAGTCATGCAATGTGTGATAAGCAATTATAATAATAACCTAGCTTGTAACTAATAAAATATGGATCTCAAGTTAATCCTTCAATAATTTAGACATGTAGATGTGTTGTCTTTATGATTTATATTGCAATAGGATAAAATAGGGAATATTTTTCTCATTTAAGTGGTTGATTGAATGTTTTTGGTAAGTTGCCTTGTGAGTTGATAGGTATTTCTAGGTTAGGAATGAATGAGGGTTGATCTTGTATTTATACCAATCCATTTGCAGAATATATTTCATTAAATCATGGAGGTCAACCATAAGAATATGTTTCATTTAAAAAATGGATGACTTTAGGGTACTATACACTTGTATTGGGATAAGACACTTGCATCGATGTAGGTGTCTAACTAGGACATAAGTGTCCAGGTAGTTATAAAATAGGTGAAGGTAAAAAACTTGTAGAGGTGGAAGATAATTAGGTTTACACCATTCTGGGAAAGATATAAGGCTTGGGTCATTAGAATGATACTAGTCAGACTAAGAGATAATAGATGCAAAACTTAAAAAAGTGAGAAAGGTTTAGAACTGAGAATAATAACAAGGTTTGTATTTACCAAGTGTAAGAGACTAAGGTGATATATAATTTATAAATATCATCTACATTCCCTCCCTTAATCTAGTAATGAAATTGATGTTTTAAATGAGAAGGAATGTGTACTTGGGTGTCTATAACACACTTTACTTTTGCTTGAGTTTGAATTGAATGATTTACTTGTGACTAACCTACAATTAAAATCATGTTAAAATATATAAATAGTTTATATAATCTAAAATTAAAATTATTAAAATGATTTAAATTGAAAATAAGCAAGGTTTAAGAGTACACCTGCATATCGATGCAATCTCCTACCTTTTGGTAATTTAATTTGAAAGATGTATCATTATAAATCATTGAAATTGAGATTAGAACATATAAATTTGGAAAAGTGCATATATTTATAGAGAGAGAGAGAGAGGAGGGAACATATCCCCAACCTTGGAGAAAAGGTGAATTCCTACCTAGCAGTTGAGACTAGTTCAAATGTGCAACCCAATCATACTTATAACCTAATAAGTGTGAGTAAACCAAGTCAAATCAAATTATCAAACTAGTGAGGGTTGATGATACAATCAAATCCAACCTATAAACTTGGAAAAATTTAGTGATTTGATCACCTCAACCATACTAAAAAGTGAACCAACTACCACAATATCTTGGCTCAATATAGTCAATAAAATTCCAACCTAGTGGGTGATGACAGTTCATAAAAGTTTTTTAAATGTTAAATTCATTTTTATTTTATAATATTAGGTGCACATTGCATAGTATATGCACCCTAGATATGTCTTGTGTTAAATTTGTGTATAGAAATGGTACCAATGTATAAAGTTATGCCAAAATGTGTATTCAAATCATATAATTGTTTAATTTGGCCAATTTTGTAATTTTGAGAAAGACATGTTACCATAACATACCCCCACTATATATGGAAAAACTCTAAAAACTAATATAAGTTCCAATGTGGAGGGTGTATTTACAAAACATACCCCCACTGTAATCTAGAAATATTGAATATTGAGTAAGTGTGGAGAACATGTTTCCAAGACATGCCCCCACTAAATTTGTAACTATAAAAATGTGGAAGCCATACCTCTATGACATTCCCCCACTGATATTCCCCCCTTTAGGTGAGGGAAGATATAAATTGTTAGTTACCTCACCTCCTATGGCAAACAGGGAGGTTTTCACAGCTTGACAGTCACCGGCGTTGGCAGGCCACAACCAACATCGGTCAGGGGACAGTGCAAAGGAAATTGGCATCGGCAGGAGATCAGCTAGCGTTAGTCACCTCCAGTTAGGCAAGGACTGATGTCGATCGCCTGTAGCAATCAGAATTGCTGTTGACGAACAGTCAGTTAAGTGAATACAGAGTTTGCATGTTAAAGACCAGCTCGAGTCTTTGAGCCGCTTGTCTAAATTAGTGTATGCATGAGATCTATATAATAGACTCATGGGCTATATTGTTAAGTGTAGAACTTGTAGAACCCAAGTGTGGAGCTTGGAGAGTTCTTCCCATGGTGGAATCAAGTAGGATTCCCCATGTATGTAAGATCAGGTTTGATATGCAGGGTGTTACAGGATCATGGTGGAGATCTACATGTGATAAGTAAGATCAGGGATGGTCTGTTGGGATGTGTGAATGCGAGGGTCAGAAAGGAGATCGGTGGGGGAGCTAGATCTAAGGTGACAGTAATACATCAGGAGCAGGATCATGGTGAGATCTACTTGGAGTATCGATTCGTACTTGATTATATCGGATGTATAATGAGGTGAACAACAGCTTGTGTTAGCTATGTGTTGTGACCTATGAGAGAAGATTACTCAGGTGGGAAGATTACTTAGAGCCCTTGAGGAGGAAGCCTCATAGAGGTGGAAGAAGAGTGTGATCTCTTTATTGTAATTTCCTTTGTAATGAGTTGAATACAATTGTGTGTTGCCTCTCAGTTTCTGTGTTATTTCTCATTGATAGTTATTTGTTCTTCTGGGATTTCTGCATGTTTAAGTTGCTTATACATTGGTAATCATGTGTGCTCTTAAATATGACAAGTTATGTTAGAGCTTTGGGGAACTTCGGTCCTATCAAATGGTATAAGAGCGAGGTTGGACGTTCTCAGAGTGAGCTTGACTAACAGGTGGTTCAGATATGTTAAGTGTTGTTGATTACAGGATACTCACAGGGTTTGTTGTTTGAGTGGGAGTATAGCAAGGCAGAAGAATGGAGAAATTTAGACATAGGTGTAGCACCACAGGGAGTGTGGTGGGTTGTCTTCAAGTGGGAGCTTGGAGAGGGAT
This sequence comes from Torreya grandis, assembly GCA_037957365.1. Classification (NCBI taxonomy): domain Eukaryota; kingdom Viridiplantae; phylum Streptophyta; class Pinopsida; order Cupressales; family Taxaceae; genus Torreya; species Torreya grandis. The sequence goes on from JARHVA010002859.1 coordinate 256,604, forward strand.
ACAAGCCAGGATGTAGATTAGACAGAGTACTGGTATAGGTAGAGGTGCAGCTATTTATCTCCAAGTGGGAGATTGTTAGGGTGTGGAGCTAAAAGCTTCACCTAAGGCAAACAGAGAGGTTTTCAGAGCTTGACAGTCACCGACATCGATAGGCCACAACCGACGTCAGTCAGGGGATAGTGCAAGGGAAACTGGCATCGACAGGAGATCAACCAGTGTCAGTCACCTCCAGGAAGGCAGGGACCGACGTCGATCACCTCTAGCGGTCAGAACTGCTATTAATGAATAGTCAGTTAAGTGAACGCATAGTTTGCATGATAAAGACTAGTTCAAGTCTTTGAACTGCTTTTCTAATTAATGTATGCATGAGATCTATATAATAGACTCATTGGCTATATTGTTAAGTGTAGAACTTGTAGAACCCAAGTGTGGAGCTTGGAGAGTTCTTCCCATGGTGGAATCAAGTAGGATTCCCCATGTATGTAAGATCAAGTTTGATATGCAGGGTGTTGCAGGATCATGGTGGAGATCTACATGTGATAAGTAAGATCAGGGTTGGTCTACTGGGATGTGTGAATGCAAGGGTCAGAAAGGAGATCGGTGGGGGAGCTAGATCCAAGGTGACAGCAATACATCAAGAGCAGGATCATGGTGAGATCTACTTGGAGTATTGGTTTGTACTTGATTGTACCAGATGTATAATGAGGTGAACAACAGCTTGTGTTAGCTGTGTGTTGTGACCTATGAGAGAAGATTACTCAGGTGGAAAGATTACTTAGAGCCCTTGAGGAGGAAGCCTCACAGAGGTGGAAGAAGAGTGTGATCTCTTTATTGTAATTTCCTTTGTAATGAGTTGAATACAATTGTGTGTTGCCTCTCAGTTTTTGTGTTATTTCTCATTGATAGTTATTTGTTCTTCTGGGATTTCTGCATGTTTAAGTTGCTTATACATTGGTAATCATGTGTGCTCTTAAATCTGACTAGTTGTGTTAGAGCTTTGGGGAACTTCGGTCCTATCAAATGGTATCAGAGTGAGGTTAGACGTTCTCAAAGCGAGCTTGACTAACAGGTGGTTTAGATCTATTAAGTGTTGTTGATTACAGGATACTCACAGGGTTTGTTGTTTGAGTGGGAGTATAGCAAGGCAAAAGAATGGAGAAATTCAGACATAGGTGTAGCACCACAGGGAGTGTGGTGGATTGTCTTCAAGTGGGAGCTTGGAGAGGGATACAAGCCAAGATGCAAATTAGATAGAGTACTGGTATAGGTACAGGTGTAGGGGACAATGCAAGGGAAACCAGCATCAGCAGGAGATCAGCTGGCGTTGGTCACCTCCAAGAAGGTAGGGACCGATGTCAGTCACCTATGGTGGTTAGAACTGCTGTTGATGAATAGTCAGTTAAGTGAACGCGTAGTTTGCATGATAAAGACTAGCTTGAGTCTTTGAGCCACTTTTCTAATTAATGTATGCATGAGATCTATATAATACACTCATTGGCTGTATTGTTAAGTGTAGAACTTGTAGAACCCAAGTGTGGAGCTTGGAGAGTTCTTCCCATGGTGGAATCAATTAGGATTCCCCATGTATGTAAGATCAAGTTTGATATGCAGGGTGTTGCAGGATCATGGTGGAGATCTACATGTGATAAGTAAGATCAGGGTTGGTCTGTTGGGATGTGTGAATGCGAGGGTCAGAAAGGAGATTGGCGGGGGAGCTAGATCCAAGGTGATAGCAATACATCAGGAGTAGGATCATGGTGAGATCTACTTGGAGTACTGATTCGTACTCGATTGTACCGGATGTACAATGAGGTGAACAACAGCTTGTGTTAGCTGTGTGTTGTGACCTATGAGAGAAGATTACTCAGGTGGGAAGATTACTTGGAGCCCTTGAGGAGGAAGCCTCACAGAGGTGGAAGAAGAGTGTGATCTCTTTATTGTAATTTCCTTTGTAATGAGTTGAATACAATTGTGTGTTGCCTCTCAGTTTCTATGTTATTTCTCATTGATAGTTATTTGTTCTTCTGGGTATTTCTGCATGTTTAGTTGCTTATACATTGGTAATCATGTGTGCTCTTAAATATGACAAGTTGTGTCAGAGCTTTGGGGAACTTCAGTCCTATCAAATGGTATCAGAGCAAGGTTAGACGTTCTTAGAGTGAGCTTGACTAACAGGTGGTTCAGATCTATTAAGTGTTGTTGATTACAGGATACTCACAGGGTTTGTTGTTTGAGTTGGAGTATAGCAAGGTAGAAGAATGGAGAAATTCAGACACAGGTGTAGCACCACAGGGAGTGTGGTGGGTTGTCTTCAAGTGGGAGCTTGGAGAGGGATACAAGCCAGGATGTAGATTAGACAGAGTACTGGTATAGGTAGAGGTGTAGTTATTTATCTCCAAGTGGGAAATTGTTATGGTGTGGAGCTAAAAGCTTCACCTAAGGCAAACAGGGAGGTTTTTAGAGCTTGACAGTCGCCGGCGTCGGCAGGCCACAACCGATGTCGGTCAGGGGACAGTGCAAGGGAAACCAACATCGGCAGGAGATCGGCTGGCGTTGGTCACCTCTAGGAAGGTAGGGACTGACGTCGGTCACCTGTGGTAGTCAGAACTTTTGTTGACAAATAGTCAGTTAAGTGAACGCGTAGTTTGCATGATAAAGACCAATTTGAGTCTTTGAGCTGCTTGTCTAATTAATGTATGCATGAGATCTATATAATAGACTTATTGGCTATATTTTTAAGTGTAGAACTTGTGGAACCCAAGTGTGGAGCTTGGAAAGTTCTTCCCATGGTGGAATCAAGTAGGATTCCCCATGTATGTAAGATCAGGTTTGATATGCAGGGTGTTGCAGGATCATGGTGGAGATCTACATGTGATAAGTAAGATCAGGGTTGGTCTGTTGGGATGTGTGAATGCGAGGGTCAGAAATGAGATTGGCGGGGGAGCTAGATCCAAGGTGATAGCAATACATCAGGAGTAGGATCATGGTGAGATCTACTTGGAGTACCGATTCGTACTCGATTGTACCGGATGTACAATGAGGTGAACAACAGCTTGTGTTAGCTGTGTGTTGTGACCTATGAGAGAAGATTACTCAGGTGGGAAGATTACTTGGAGCCCTTGAGGAGGAAGCCTCACAGAGGTGGAAGAAGAGTGTGATCTCTTTATTGTAATTTCCTTTGTAATGAGTTGAATACAATTGTGTGTTGCCTCTCAGTTTCTATGTTATTTCTCATTGATAGTTATTTGTTCTTCTGGGTATTTCTGCATGTTTAGTTGCTTATACATTGGTAATCATGTGTGCTCTTAAATCTGACTAGTTGTGTCAGAGCTTTGGGGAACTTCAGTCCTATCAATAATGTGATCCCATCAAGGCCTAATATACATGATAAATATCATGGCATCATCTATATCATAATAATGTAAGATCAATAAGCATAGAAGCACACACACAAGATCACTCAAAATCAAATAAATAAAAAATGGTCCAAGGAGATTGTAAATAAGGGGCATGTTCAAATATCACACAATTAAATGGGCATGACTTAGTTAAATGTACACAAAAAAAAGAATGGCATATTCAAATGTCCACACAATAAGCAATGACACATCAAATGTCCAAGTAGTTAAAAAAGTCATGAGGGTTATAAATAATGGAGCATTTTAAAAATATCAAACTATAATCATAGAGATCATGCTCCTATAGTATTATTCATGGATCATTTTTAGGCTCAGTTTTAGAAATCAGACATAGGTTAGACACAAGAAAAAATAGGGACTTAGAAAGTAGTTTAGATCACCCTAATTTCAAACTAGATAGACATTAGTGACCATATTAGGACACTAGTTCTAAAATTCAGTACTATCTACTATATGGCACTACTATCTAGTAGCCTTAACTTTATTGTAGTCTAGATTATCTAAAATAATACATTAGGCATAACACATATTTGCATAGGTACAATCACATGTTTAATAGTTATGTTTAGATTTTGCTTAGCTACACTCATTTCAACTTAGATTCATACCAATTTCTCAAATTATGGGAATCATGTGTGGTATGATCACTCCCACATTTAGTTTAGATACACAGTTAGTTATTACATACTCAGTCCAGAATTAGTATACTCAGATATTAGATTGGGGGCATGTGCATGACACATAGTTTCCATATGCTTAGTTATACACAAATTGATCATATGGATGTTAGAATGTTTTTATCATTGATTTCATTGACATTGCCATTTATGTCATTGAGGTTGTTGTTTCATCTTATGATTCTTGATTATCACAAAGAGGTATGGTCAAGTGAGCATTGAAGTATGGTTATGAAGCTCTAGATCTGTATGAGGTCAAGAGAGAATTTGAAGGAAACTAATGTATTTTATATTGGTTTATGTCAAGGTTTATGTCAATTTTTATGTCAATGTTGATGTCAAGATTTAGGCCAGCTTGAAGTTTTCAGTATTGTCATTGAAGGTTCTTGTGAAGGTATGTTTACAAGTAGGTCTATAAAGAGTGTTGTTGTGAGCAAGACTAATTGGCAATGTATGTTATGACAAGATTATGAGAATTTAAGGAATTTAGTGTGTAATATACTATTATATTGGTTTTTATTGTATTTTTTCCATTATTTAAAAATGCATAGGTAGTAGGCCTTTGAGGTTAAGTGCTTAAGTAGCCTATGCTTAGTCATGGCACGAATAGATCTTGTGAAAAGTTATGAGCATGGTGGCTTGGTGATATGATTGCACACAAGTATGAATGGTTGTATAAGCTTGATTGATCATTAATATGATTCATTGGAGAATTCATGAGAGTCTCAGGGTGAGCTTATAGGGGTAAAACCTTTAGATCAAGTTTTGCAACTAGACCACTTCTAAACCCTGCCTGGCCTAATGAGGTATCATGATATATTATCAAAGCATGTGAAGTATGTATGATAGTGTTTAAGAATTTATGAGGTTTCTTGAGTATACTAGATTGGTGGAGAGTGCATGGAAAGAGGCATAAAGGTCAATTTTAAGGTCTAATATGGTTTGAAGGTCAAAGTCTAGAAGAGCAAAGAGAAAAAGTGTGGCCTAATGAGGGCGCATGATCAAATTTCAAGGTCTTTGAGATGATTTAAACATTGCCATAAGTGATCCATTTTTTTTCAAGTTTGATCATGCAATTTAAGGTCAATATTTTCAAGAAAAGGCATGAAAAGTGGTTTTCATGTCTCTCGAGTGCATAGAATGAAGGGTTCTCAACCTAAGAAGGATTTTCTTGTGATCATTAGCACATCAAACCTTCAAATGGTAACCTAAGATATTCAATTTATATGGGTAAGGTTATTAGCTTAAAATTATAGGCTCTTGTTTTTGGATTGAGGGGTTATGCTTTAGGAATGATTGGTAAGAATGGAAACAAGTTTAAAGCCCCTTAGAACCCTAATAAGGAATTGATGTTGAAGATTTTGATAAAAAGTGCCCAGAATGGATTGGTATGCTCAGGTAATCTATTATATGTTTTATTAAACTCTCTTAGTCACCTCCAAGTGTGATTGAGTTTCCAAGTGTGTGTGTGAGTAGACCCTATAAGAAAGTGATAATTTCTCTAATATTTGTTGTAATAATTAGATTTGACCAAGTCCAAGTATGAAAATGGATGGAGGATGAAGCTTGAGAATCATGTTTCATTTAAATTAAGGTTTATGGATATTTTATATCCCTCAAGTGTGTTAAACTAATCATCTAATTTAGCCAGTCGTTAATAGGGCTAATGGTGCAAATAGTGAGAAACCCAAGCTATAGTGAGAAGATGAATACAAATGTGTTATCATGATAGGGTGATGAAAATAAGTACATGGAGATGTTTTTTGGGAATATTATGTCCTATTAATTCTTTTTATAAATCTTGGTAGTTAGGTATAATGAGGAAAATGATGAAGACAAAATGGCTTGTCTGGCTCAATGAGGATTGTGTGTAAGACCAATAATTTCCACTAGACCATATGATGTTTGTATTTAAATATGGTCTAGATATATCATAGGATAATTTTAATGAATTTTAAGTCTTTTAAATTTTTCATACATGTGTTGAAGTTCAATATCACCATGATTGTGCTTTAAGGTAAACTGTCAGTTCTAAGTAAATGAGTTGAAATAATGAGTTAAGGATTTATGCCTTTATTTGAAGTATATAATGAACATGGTGTTTTTTTTTCTGAATTTAAATTCATTTTCATGATTTTTTAAATATTTAAGTTTAGTGTAAGAGGTTGAAAACTTGAAGTCAAAATGGCTTGTCTAGTTCATGCAAGACTGTGTGAGATAAGGTTAAAAGATTGGTCTACAAGACCAATGTTTGATATTATATCTTATGGTTTTTTTATTAAGTTTTTTATTTATATTTTATAAAATATTTTTAATGCATTTATGAAAATTTAAATTCTCATTTTAGGTTTTTGATGTCAAGTAGTTTCATGACTAGCTTTTTACAGCCCTGGCAGTTCTGATGAACATATTAAAGAGATGAGTTTAAGCCTTTTTTATCTGATTTGAAGTGTTTAAAACATATGGTGATGACCATTATGTCATATAGACTCTATATATTTAATTTTTTTATCATTTTTTAGTGTCTTAAGTAATTTTTAGCCTCAATATTGAAAGGCAGATTTTTGGTGTACATAGGCCTAATAGGACTGAGTACTAATGAAGGGTTTCAAGTAGTGATTGATTGTAAAATGTCTTTTTTATCCCATAAGACATAATTTGGGGTATATTTTAATTTTATATGATATTTTCATACTATTTTTGGAGTTTTAAAGTATTCCAAGAAAGCAAAGTGTAACATGTGTCTAAGACGGCCTATAGGTCCCTATGAGACCTAAAAGTGAAATGAGGCCTAATTTACTTATGTAAAACCTAAAGGGACTCAAATATAATTTTATTAAAGTTTATGATATTTCATAATACATATTCCATGTCTTAACTAGTAGGTTAAGGGTGAGTATCTGACTAAGTGGCATATGAACAAGGAATGGTATATATACAAGGCAATTTTAGGCCTATTGTAAAATATAGAGAGTATGAAAATGAGATAGCATATTTTTGAGAAAAATGAGTTATTTTATGCCATAATAGGATTTTATGGGTTATATAATTAATATTTTATAGTGTTTCTACAATGAATATCAAGTTCATATGACCTAATCAGTCTTGACTAGATCTAGTTGAGTGAAGAAGACTAGAAGGTAGTTTCAGATGGATAAGATTGTGAAGAGATAAATAAGGTGATCATCATATATTGTGTGATAAACATAGTGTTATAAATTATATAAAATCAATAAATTTTATTATTTTTTGCTTATTCATCTAGGGGGTTGGTGCCTCCTTGCATGTTGGTGCTTGTTAAAGCCTAGTTGAGTGGTTGCTTAACTAGTTGGGGTTGGTGTTCCATGTGGAGTTGGTTCTTCACTAAATATTTATATTTGTATTATATGAATATAGTAAATTTTCAGAGATAAATGGGTTTTATTCACCTTTATTTTTTCCCACATATTTAATGTGTCATCTTGTTTCATAATCTTGTATAGTTACATATACTTTGTTAGATGTTCATGTTTGTATAAATGGTTCATGTATGCTTAAGTAGAATTGTATGAATGTTTTGAAGACATTGATTCACCCCCCCCCCACCCCCCATATAAATTATTTTTCTTAAAATAATTTGTATCATATTATTTCCTTTAAATTAGGATTAACAACCTAAAGGAGATCCTAGAAGTAAGTATGTCTAGTCAGCAAGCTCAAGGTGGTTTCTCTACCAATAAGGCTCCATTATTCAATGAGAATAATTATTCCTTTTGGAGAATTATAATGAGTATATATGTAATTTCAATAATACATGACATATGTTATTCATTTGTATATGGATACACTCCACCTCCTACACCACCAACTGATGCAGTAGGTAAGAAGGAAAGTGAGAGCAATTCCAAGGTAATGAATCCCATTTTATGTGGCCTATGAGAGGTAGAGTTTATAAATTTGATGCACTATGAGTCAAACAAAGTAATATATGACAATTTGAATACTATATATGAAGGAGGTACCAAGGTGAATATGGCTAAATTTTAGACTCATATAAGGTATTTTGAAAGTCTGGGTATGAAATAAGATGAGAGAATTGCATCCTACATATTAAGGGTTGATGAACTTATAATTATCATTAGAGGATTAGGATAATAAGTGAAATATTCTATATTTATTAATAATTTATTGAGATTAATAACTCCTAAGTTTGATTCTAAAGTGTCTATAGGAAAATAGATGCAAGATTTGGACAAACTAGAGATGGATGGGCTTCATGGCATATTGATTTCCTATGAGATGAGAACAAATGAAAGATCTCCCAATAAGGAATCATATTTCAAAGCTGAGAAGAAGTTAAAAGATAATAATTTCAAGGATTATCTATGTTTAGATATTAATGATGATGAATTGATAGCCATGTTTTCTATTAAATTAAGGTTTGGATCTAGCAAATACAAGGGTAAGTTATCTTTCAAATGTTTCAACTACGGTAAGATTGGTCACTTTGCATCTAATTGTCTAAACAAGGATAATGCCTATCATGATTAATAACATGATGAAAATCATGGTGATGATAATAAGGTCTATAATCCTAAAAAAAGAATAAAAATATTTCAAGACATGTGAAGGTAGGAAAGGGTCATTCAATAACAGGAGAAGTTTTTATACCAAAAAAGATAATATCTCATTTGATGTAAGTGACACAAGTACATCTAATAATGATGATGAAAATAATGAGCATGAACATGACAATAATTAAACCTTATTATTGACTATAGAAATAAATAGTGAAGATTTCTCAAAAGGAAAAGGCCTTATGGATGATGAAGAAACAAATAAAGAAGAGGCTGAAGTGAACCTTGAGGTAGAATTGGTAAATGTTTTAGATGATTTGAAGTTCTAAAGAAGGAAGACTAATAAATTTAAGTCATTAGTTAAGGACTATTAAGATCAACTTGTTTTGTTTGACGAGAGACTGAGTAACACATCCAAAGAGTATAATTAGATCATCAATCGGAGTGAAGCATCGATGGATATAGTCACTACTAGCTTAAAATCTAAAGAGGAAGCACGCACTAGATATGAAACTAAAATAGAATCCTTAAAGTCTGAGTTGGATCAAGCATCTATCAAGTTTAAAAACTTTATGAAGTTTGAAAATATTATTTATGCTCTAGATAACATTTTGAGTTGATACGATAGGTCTTGGTTTCAAAGAAGACCAAAAGGAGGAAACTCTATTCAAGAAGAAGGTTAATTAAGACAAGAAGGTCAACATGAAAATACCAATAAAATAGCCTAATGTTATGAGGTATGATAATTTATTCAATGGTTACTATTTTCCATGCAATTAGTTTGGTCATAAAGCGAGTATAGAAGACCCTCTAAAAATGAATATGCATAGAATTATGAAAGGAATCATCAGTCAAGAGGTATGAATGAAGTTGATTTGTATAGTTGTCATAATGTGGGACATATTAAAAGATTCTATCCTAATATATTTATAAGGCCATCATGTCAAAACAAGAGTTTTTAAGCCCCTATAGTGAAAGAAAGAAGGAAAATAAATGTGTGGAAACCAAAGATAGTAAAGATGAGTCATGATCAGTCTACAAGCCCAAGTGGATTATTTACTATGATAGAGCTTAATTGAGATGTGAAATCAAGTAAATCATGTATGTTATCATCTCATATTATTGATCATATGGTTGATTAAGAGTTCAAGCCTAAGGTGATAATCAAACCTAAAAGTATCTTGAAATATATTTAGTCTTATGAGAGCATGGAGATCTTGGAATCTCCTGAGTTTGTGTTGTTTTAGTTTCCTATGAAATGGATGAGTCCATTAGGCTTCATTGAGACTTCAGTTAGAAGAAGCATGGTGGATGCTTAGTCTAAAAGGGAGATTCGTAGCTCTAAGTTCTTTTGAAATTTTTGAGAATAATCACTAAAGAAGGAGAATGAGTAGTTCTAGAAGTTGTAGTATGTATGACCCTTGTCATTAATGTCAAAGGGCGAGAAATTTCAAGAAGGGAGATTGACAAGATTGGGGGAGATGAGAGTGATCAAGAGTGATTAGAATGAAGAATGTTTTTTCATCAATGACAAAGGGGGAGTTTGTTGGCATGTTATTGTCATTCATATCAATAATATTATCATTAATGTCATTGAGGTTATTTTTGCATATTGTGAGTCCTAATTGTCACAAAGAGGTATGGTCAAGTGAACATTGAAGCATGGTTATGAGGCTCTAGGTCTTCATGAGGTCAAGAGAGAATTTGAAAGCAAGAGATAATTTTAAGGCAAGAGATAATTTTAAGGAAAATAATGTCTTTTATGTTGGTTGATGTCAAGGTTGATTTCAAGGTTAAAGTAAGCTTAAAGTTGTCAGTATTGTCATTGAAGGTTCTTGTGAACCTATGATGACAAGTAGGTCTATAAAGAGTGTTGTTGTGAGTAAGACTAGTTTGTAGTGTGTATTATAAAGAGATTATGAGAATTGAAGAAATGTAGTTCGAAATATAATATTGTATTGGTTTTTATTGGATTTTTGACATTGTTGACAAATGCATAGGTAGCAAGATTTTGAGGTCAAGTGCTTAAGTAGCCTATGCCTTATCATAGCATGAAGAGACCTTGTGACAAGGTATGAGCATGGTGTCTTGGTGATATGAGTGCACATAGGAATGAGTGGATGTATAAGGTTTATTGAGCATGTGTATGAGGCATTAGATCACTCATGAGAGTCTCAGGGTGAGCCTATATGGGTAGCACCTTCAAATCAAGTTAGAAACTAGACCACTTCTAGACCCTACCTAGCCTAATGAGGTATCATGATCTATTATAAAAGCATGTGAAGTATGTATGATATTTTTTAAGCATGTAAAAGGTTTATTGTGTATGTGAGAGTGGTGGAGAGTTCATTTATATAGGCATGAAGGTAAGTTTTAAGGCCTAATGTTGTTTGCAGGTCAAGGTCTAGAAGAGCAAAGATAGAGTGTGGCCTAATGAGGGGTCATGATAATATTTCAAGGTATTTAAGATCATGTAAGAATTTTATGAGGTGAGGCATGTTTTTTCAAGTTTTTTCATGAATTTTGAGGTTAAGGTTTTCAAGAAAAGGCATGAAAAATGGTTTTTATGTCTTTTGAGTGCACAGAATGTAGGGTTATCAACCCAAAATGGATTTTCTTGTGATCATTAACTCATTAAACCTTACATAGGAACATAATATATTAATGGTATATGGGGAAGGGTCTTAGATAAAAATTATAGGTATTTTTTTGTATTGATAATTTATGCTTTATGAATGATTATTAAGAATGGAAATAGGTTTAAACCCTTTTAGAACCCTAATAAGGATCTAATGTCAAATATGTTGATCAAAAGTGATTATAATGTATTGGTATGATCAGATAATCTATTACAAGTTGTATTAAACTCTCCCATGCACCTCTAATTGTGATTGAGTTGTTAGGTGTGTGAGTAGACCCTACACAAAAGTGTTAATTTCTTGGATATTTGTTGTAGCAATCAGAGTTGACCAAGTCAAAGCATGAAAATGGATGAAAGATGAATATTTAGACTCATTTTTCATTTCCATTAAGTTTTATGGATATGTTATAGTCCTCAAGTTTTATAAACTAGTCATCTAACTTATCCAGTCGCTAACAAGCCTAATGGTGTAAACGGTGAGAAACCTAGGCAACAGTGAGCAGATGAATAGAAATGCGTTATCATGGTAGAGTGATAAAACTATGTACATGGATATTTTTTTATTTATATTATTTAATATTAATTCTTGGTATAAATCTTTCAAGTTAGGTACAATGATAAAAATAATGAAGCCAAAATGGCTTGTTTGGCTCAATGAGGACCGTGTAGTGAGGTCAACAAATTTATCTGTAAGACCAATAGTTTCCACTGTATCATATGATGTTTGTATTTAAATATGTTCTATATATCTCATAGGATCATTTTCATACATTTTAATTATTTTAAAGTGGTCATATAAGTGTTTAAGGTCAATATCACCATGGTTGTGCTTGAAGGTAAATTGCCAGTTCTAAGTAAGTAAGTTGTAGTAATGAGTTTGAGGCTATATGCCCTTATTTTAAGTATATAATGCACACGTGTTGTTTTTTGTGACTTGAGAGACCTTTTCATGATTTTTTAAATCTTTAAATTTAGTGTAAGAGGTTGAAAATTTGAATTCAAAATGGCTTGTCTGGTTCATATAAGACTGTGTGAGATAAGGTCAGAAGATTGGTCTACAAGACTAGTGTTTGATATTAGAGCTTGTGGTTTTTGTGATTAAGGTTTTTATAAATATTTTATGTAATATTTTTAATTTATTTATTAATATTTAAAGTGTATTTTAATTTGTTGCATGTCAAGTAGTTTCATGATTGGCTTTTGATAGTCCTGGCAATTTTGAGTGAGCATTTTGAAGAGATGAATTTAAACCCTTTTGCTCTGAGTTTAAGTGTTTAAATAATATTGTGATGACCTTGAGGTTATATAAACTATTTATATGTAATTTTTTTACCAATATTGAGTGGCTTAAGTAAGTTTTATCCTTTGTATTGAAAGGCATATTTTTAGTGTACACGGGCCTAATAAGACTGAAACTATTGAAGGGTTTCAAGTAGTGATATATTATAAAATTTATTTTTGAGCCTTAAAGACATTATTTTGGGTCTATTTTGTTTTATATTATATGTTATTTCTATGTCTTGAGTTTAAATGTGTTCCAAGGAATGTAAAATGTAACGTGTGTCTAAGATGGACTAATAGGTCTCCATGAGACCTAAAAGTGAAATGAGGCCTAATTGAGTTATATCAGACCTAAAGGGACTCAAATATAATTTGATTAATTTTTATGAGATTTATTAATACCTATTCCATTTCTGAACTAAGAGTTTAAGGGTGAGTATCTGACTAAGTGGCATATAAACAAGGAGTGGTATATATACAAGGTAATTTTAACCCTATTATAGAATGTAGAGAGTATGCAAATGAGATAGCATATTCTTGAGAAAAAGGATGTAATTTAGACCATAATAAAAGTGTATATGATCTATAATGAATATTTTATAGTTTTTATACATATAATGATCAAGGTCATATGAAATAATCACTCTTGAAGAGACCTAGTTGAGTGAAGAAGCTTAGAAGGCAATTTGAGAGGGATAAGATTGTGAAGAGATAAAGAAGGTGATAATAATATATTGTGTGAGAAAAATAGTTTTATTAAGGTGATCAAATAAAATATGTGGATGATTTGGTGTTGATTCATCTAGGGGGTTAGTGCCTTGTTACACATTGGTGCTTGCTAAATCCTAGTTAAGTGGGTGTTTGACTAATTGGGGTTGGTGATCCATGTGGAGTTGGTGCTTCACTAAAAATTTATTTTTTTCTTATAATACTATAGTCCATTTTTAAATATCAGTGTTTTATCCTTCCCTTGATGTTTTCCCACATATGTAATGTGTCATCTTGTTTCATGATCTTTTATGATTGCATATACTTTGTTAGGTGTTCATGTTTCTATGACTAGTTCATGTATGCTTAAGTCGAATTATATGAATGTTTTAAAGACACTAAATCACCCCCACCCTCTCAGTTATTTTCATTCTAATAATTGGTATTAGATAAGGTCCTTTTAAGTAGACCTAATAGCCTAAAGGAGATCCTAGAAGCAAGGATGGTTAGTCAGCAAGCTCAAGGTGCTTTCTTTACCAGTAAAGCTTTATTCTTCAATGGGACTAATTATTATTTTTATAGCATCAAAATGAGAACATATTTAATGTCAATATGCCATGGCATATGTCATTTAGTTGTAAATGGATACACTCCACCTCATATACCACTAATTGATGCAATAGTCAAGAAGGAAAGTGAGAGCAATTCCAAGGCAATAAATGTCATTCTATGTGGCCTATCAGAGATAGAGTTTATGAAGGTGATGCACTATGATTCATCAAGGTAATATGAGACAATTTTAAAACTATCTATGAAGGAGAAACCAAGTTGAATATGGTTAAATTATAGACTTATAGAAGGTAGTTTGAAATTTTGAGTATTAAGGAAGATGAGAGCATTGCATCCTACATGTTAAGGGTTGATGAAGATGTCAATGTCATTAGAGGATTAGGAGAATAAGTGAAAGAGTCTATAGTTGTTCAAAAGGTATTGATATCACTAACTCCTAAGTTTGATTCTAAGGTGTCTATAGTAAAAGAGATGTAAGATTTGGACAAGTTAGAGATGATGGGCTTCATGCAATCTTAATTGCTACGAGATGAGAAAAAATGAAGGAAAACCTCCCAAGCATGAAGCAGCTTTCAAAATTGAGAAGAATTCAAAATATAGGAAGTTCTAGGATGAGGTATGTTTAGATATTGATGATGATGAACTGATATCCATATTTTTAAGGAAATTTAGGTTTGGATCTAGTAAGTACATGGGTAAGTTACCTTTCAAATGTTTCAACTATGGTAAGATTGGTCACTTTACATCTAAGTGTCCTAACAAGGATAAGACTGAGCATGATGAAGAACATGATGAACATCATGATGATGATAATAAGAAGGTCTATAAGGCTAACAAAACTAAAAAAGATTTTAGGAAGTATCAAGGTAGGAAAGGGTCATTTAATAACAAGAGAAGTTTCTATACCAAAGAAGATAATAGCTCATTTGATGTAAGTAACACAATTAAATTTTATAGTGATAATGACAATAATTAACATGAAAATGACAATAATGAAACCTTACTCATGACTATCGAAACAAATAATGAGGATTGTTCAAAATGAAAAATCCTTATGGATGATAAATAAATAGATGAAGAAGAGGCTGAAGTGAACCTAGGGGTAGAATTGGTGAGTACTTTAGAGGAGTCAAAGTTCAAAATAAATAAGAATCATAAATTCAAGTCATTATTTAAGGAATATGAAGATAAAATTGGTTTGTTTAAGGAGATATTTAGTAACACATCCAAGGAGTATGATGAGATCATCAATCAGATTGAAGCACATATGGATATAGACACTACTAGCTTAAATCTAAAGAAGAAGAATGCACCATGTATGGAACTAAAATAGAATCCTTAAAATCCAATTTGGATCAATAATATATCAATTTGAAGACCTTTATGAAGTTTTAAAAGAGTACCAATACTCTATATAACATCTTGAGTAGTCAAAAATCTACAATTGATAAGACAAATCTTGGTTTTAAATAAGACCAAAAGGAGGTAGCTCAAATCAAGGAGAAGGATACTAAAGACAAGAAGTTCAACATGAAAATACCATTTAGATAGCCTAATGTTATGAGTTATATTAATTCATTTAATGGTTATTATTTTTCATGAAATCAATTTGGTCATAGAGCAAGAGAGTGTAAAAGACCCTCAAAAAATGAATATATATGGGATTATGAAAGGAATCATCAATAAAGAGGTATGAATGAGATTATTTGATATAGTTTTCATAATGTGAGACACATTTCAATATTTTTTCCTAATAGAGGTAGAAGGCCATCATGTCAAAACAAGAGGTTTAAATTTCCTAGAGTGTAAGAAAGAAGGTAAACTCTATGTCATTCTTTATATTATTTACACTTGTTATCATATTCCAAGTTGTCACCAGTTTCATGCCTTACTCCATTTGTAGTGGTTGGTATTATCGAGTGGCTCAAAGCTTCCTAATATACCTAAGTGGCCATAAAGTTCACATATAGAGTTAGATATACCTAGTTACATACTTTCATCACTTTTCATAATTTAGTTTGAGATGCATCTACTTCACATAGGTGGGAAATGATGGATTCATATCCTACTTTGGGCCACCCACATGAGAGGGTTATGTTGGTTCCCTTTTGTACACCTCTCTGATCTATCCTTGTGCATTTAAATCAAATGGCAAACAAAGATGAAAAACTTGATAAAATGTCATTGTGGTCGAGGAATGGTTTAGCATCATGAGTGGACCAGTATTGAGAAAATGAGCAGGAGGCACCTACAAAGGGTATGGTCAATTCCATACTAATTTTGGCTCTACCTAAACCAAGGTGAGAGGACCTATGGGGTAGCTAGATCACATGGGGAGATTATACAATTCAACCTCCATGGGGGTTATTGGCACAAAGAAACATAAATCTGACCAGAACACAATCAAAATTTCTCACTCCACCTGTGAAGGGTTGTCACATAGAATAGGAAAATTTTTAAGCTAGGCATAAGCTACTAAAGATAGATATGAATATGTGATTTCAACTTTCATCTAAAAATAATTTTCACAATACAAAGGATGAATAAGAGATTGCAATACTAGGCTTTCAATCACAAAGAGCAAACACATGCTAAATACATAATGTTTATGCATTTGTAGGCAAATAACACTTTAGATATGAAAAGGGTGTGTCATATGTACGAAAAGATGGGGAAAAACTAAGTAAATATTAAATATGAATAAGGATGTGGATGATTATAAAATGAGTATGGAGACATTAATAGCTATGTTATCTTCACTTAACAAATGCTTTCTATTTCAAAACAGATAGAATGAAAACATGCATAAATGGTCTTTGATCATTTATCTACAAATCTATAAATAACTATTCAAAAGCTCCTACCAATTGAATTTGTAAACCTAGGACTACCCTTAAGAAGGCTATAAATTCCCTATTTTTGCATATCAAAATGAAAAGGATTTCATATTCTAGATTTGAACCCTAAATGACTACCATAAAGAGGCACATATCAGATAACCAATCCACTATGCATGTAAAATAGAGCATTGTATTTCAACAATAGGAAGAAATAACAAACCCTAAGTGGATTTCATATATTTAATCAATCAAAGTTGATTACAATGTATCTTGAAAATTACATATCAAAACACCATGCAAAACATTTTGTAACAAGGGAGACATTTCTAATACTCTCAAATCTTGCCAATGATTTTACAAGAGGAATCAATTTGGCATCAAAAAATTACATGGGGATAATTCTCCTAAGGTATAGCTATGTACCCAAAAATTAATATACCTCTAGAAAGGGACAAAACCCCTTTACTTATACAACATTAACCATGTGTGGCATCTCACAAAAATGTGCTCCAGCTAGAAAAATCATTCACGAGCTTGGATCTCGTTAGTTGTAACAAGAATGATTCTTGGGACTATGCATGCACTCTGATGAAAGTGATAAATTTGATAGTTCACCTAGGTGGGATTCCTTTTGTCAGCCACATGGAACACAACCTAGCAAAGGACAAAACAAACCTTTGTCCATTTGTATAACCAACCAAAAATGTTCCCCTTGTTTTACAAATAACTTTACAAAAAATATTCTAAGGGAGAATGTGCCTCTAACAGGTGTCGTATAATGAATAAAAGAATGGGAGAGAAAGAGAAAGAGAAAGGAGAAGAAAAAGAAAGAATCTATATGCCAACCAAGAAGAAATAGAAATGGATTGGTCATGTTGCAGAATCAACATTGATGATCGAGCCTTGTGCCAACTTGTTCTTAAATGCACCAAAATTTGCAATCATAGTGGTGAGGATTTTTTTGTCCAATCCCACTTGATACTTGAATTTGGCATTATATTCTTCTAGCTAATTGTTGGTTCTATGGAACACTCCCTACTTCTTATGTACCAATTCCTTTAACTAGTCATAGGACTTTTCAAGTGATACAAGGTCCCTTATTTTTTGGCTATTGAAGGATCCATGGGGTGCATCGATGAGGTTCTTCAAGGCATCCTCCAATAATTATTTTGTCAATTCCACTGTATCATCAAGCTTCACCATTTCTCTTAGAGTGGCCTCAATTTCTATCCTCATAGTCTTGAGAAACTTCTCTTCTTTTATATCAAAGGTACCATCTTTGAGCATGGCTAACCTATGCTTTATAACCAACTATCATTCTCTGAGCATTTTAAGATCATCTGAAGAGATAATATTTTGTACTACTAAAGTATCTTTACCCATATTACATATCTCATCTACTTTGGGCATGAGTGCCTCACAACTCTTGATATTAGCATCATAGATAAATGTTAGGGAGCTACACTCTCCTCATCTATCTGTCTCATTATCAATCCATTCCATAGTTGTATGGATGACTTCCTTAGCTTGGGCTATCAAGTCTTATTGCCAATATTTTTTTGGCCATCCTCTAGTCTTCAAATATTTTGTGAGGCTGAAGTCAAGTGTATCCCAAGAGGGAATGGGTGTGCTTGGGGCCCTGCTAGTAGTTGGATTAACTAATTTAGGCTCACTCAATAAATTTTATAAGTATTGGATCATTTCTTGGTTCTGCATCTTTAGGTCCTCCATCGATGCTTTATCCTTATCCATTTGATGAGCCACCATGCTCACTAAAACTTGTGAGATATGCTTGATCTCATTCCTTGACAACTCCCCTAAATCATATCTATATATTGCATTGATTTCAATGGGAGCATCCTTCTTTGTAACACATTATGGGGGAAAAGCTATCTCCTATGTTCTCTCCCCAATACTAGTGAAAGTGGTTTGGGAGAGTGCTTTAGCTTTCTTGGGAGGTTTTGCCCTGTATGATTGGGTAATCTTCATCACATATATATCTCCCAATTTAATTTCAACATCTTGTTTCTCCTTAATCTATTATTCAACCCATAAGAGGGGCCTAGTCTGAAGACCCATTAGAGTCATTAACCTTGAAACTGGCTTGGATGCACTGAATGGTGGTGTGATTAGAAAATTAACCAAAGGGAGCATGATAGGAGTTGGGTGTGATTATATTATTATTTTCTCTGTCTTCATCACTCTCCAACTCAACCTCTTTCTTTATATCTTTTTTCTCTTCTCTTTTTCTTAGTTCAATATGTTCTAAGACTTCAATATTTGACCCAATTTTTTGTTGGGAGCCCAGAAGCAATCCATCAATGGAGTGCTCTTGTCTTGCATGTTGAAGAGGTAGATTCATAGCCAACTTAATTTTTTTAGTTGGTTGGGAGAGCTATCAAGAGGATATGGTGTCTTTTTTGTTGCCCCTAGGTGGCTCATCACTAATCATGGCCTCAAAACTCCTATGCCCAACATGATCATGGACCTTTATTTGGGGAAGGAGCCCTTGGGGTATGTCAATAGAAGTAGTACTTATTGAAGGTCCCTCCTTTATAACTTTATCACCTTGGTCTACCTCCTTATTTATACCTAGAGGCATAGGGGTACCCATTTTTAGGCTTGATCCCCTATCTCCTTCAGATGCAGCCACTCCTTATATTAAACGTGTCTATACTGGATAGGGATGGTCCTATGGGGCTATATCCACAACTGCTATAATATTTTATCATTGCTTTCCTTGAGCCTAAACCTTTTCACTACTGTTGGGGGCTCGATTCTCCCACCCTAGCTCTTTTTCAAGTCCCTCCTCAGACTCTTACACACTCTTTGTTTTACTTGCCATGTCTTGTCTCAGTGGCTAAGTGAGAATATTTTGGATAAATGCTTCCATGTTTGAGGAGGTAGTTTCTTTTTCAGGTGGAGCCTTAGTCTATATGACCACCTTGATACCAACTTGTGTCACATCTTCTTAGGACAAGGGGTCATTTGAGGCTAGTATGTCCTTTTCATCACCCTTGCCTTCCCCTCCCAAGGGTGCTTGTGGCCCAAATAGTCTTATTGATGGAACCTTGATGGGAGTCTACGTCCTTTCCCTTAGATTTCTTTGGCTAGTCCTCATTGGGTGAGGAGTGAATGCCTTGGGTTACTTCATCATCTCCACAATTGGCCTATTTTCCTCTAAGTCTTCTTCATCACACATATCCCTCAATTGTTGACCAATTTTTGGTCTTGTAGGCCAAAATTGGGCACCCCCTTCTTTTTCTTTACAAGAGTCATTCAATCCATGTTCTAGCTAGTTCATCCCTCAGCTACCTTGTGAAAAAATTTCTCTGTTAAACCATTTCCCATGAAAAAACTAAGTGTTTTCCTCTTTTGCTTACTAAGTATATTTTGGGTTTGTTAGGTGACTTTACTTGTGAAAGGTTTATAAGCTAAGTTACTTGTAAAACCTGATTTGGTCTTAACAAACCAAATTAGGTTTTCTAAACAAATTTTCTTGTAAAAACTTCATAAGTTAAGCTATTGCAAAAACCTAATTGGGTCTCCATAGTTCATTCCAAGTTTTGTAAACCACTTTACTTATAAAAATTCATAATTAAAACCACTTACAAACCTTGATTTGGTCTTGTTAGACCAAATCAAGTTTTCCAAATGGCTTTACTCATTTGTCTTATAAGCAGGGGTTGATGTGAAACCTAATGTAGAAGCTTACAGGAAGTTTGAATTAGTCTATCAAGAAGGGATCGGGTTTACAAAGTGCCTTGACTAGAAAACTTTATGATTTGACAACCTAGAAGAACCTAATTTGGTCTTGGATGCTTCAAAAGGTAAGTAATTACTTTGGAGGGCTTTTCATCAACAAAATGGACCAAGTGGAAAAGTTGAAGGGTCATTGCAAAAATTCTAAAGGATTAGTTTAGAGCTCAGATGGCCCTTGCAAAGGGCACCAGGAGGAAGCAAGGGATGAAGACAAAAAGCTTGAAGGGCACTTGCCCTTTGAAAAAATCCAATGCTAAAAGAGATATCCTTTGGACAAAATGTTCAAAGGATTTCCTTCAAACATTTTGTCTGAAATAAAGAAGGCCCTTTGGGAAAAAAGGTCGATGCAAAGGAAGAATTCCTTTGGACAAACGTTCAAAGGAATTGATGGTTTCTAAAATCCTGAATGAAGCCAAAAAAAGAAGCGAGCAAAGGAAGAGGATGATTTCCTTCAAATAAAATGTCTGAAGGAAATCCTTCAGACATTTTGTCTAAAGGACACCCGAGCAAAACCTTGAGGGCTAGTAGTGCAAGGGATGAAAGCCAAAGGATGATTTCCTTCAAATAAAATGCTTGAAGGACTTTTACAAGGAGAAGCCTGAAGATGAAGAACGAGCAAATAAAAAGGCAAGGAGGAGATAGAAAGGAGGAAGCAAAGAGGAAGAAATAAGTGGAAGTAAAAAAACTAGTGGAAAAGAGACAAAGGCAAAGGCTCAAGAAGGAGTAGAAGACCTTTGAGAGCTCGAAGGCCTGATAAGTAAAGACAAACCAAGAAGAAATTAGGAAAAGAGAAATCAAAAGAAAGAAAAAACATGGGCAAAGACAAAGCAAAAAAGATAGAACTCAGAATGGTTCCATCTACTGACAAAGATAAAGGGTAGAATCAATGACCACTCAAACCAAGACAAGTGGCATAGACAACTCAATAGAAGGATTTAATATATTTGGGTGGAAAATATCTACCAAAAACCAATAAATAGACTAGTTTTTGAACTATAGAGGAAATTAGCCCATGTTTTCATGTTAAGATGGTAATGCACATCTAGTTGCATCCAAACATTGAAGAGGGCTCAGTCAGTCACAATAAATTATAATGACTTTGTCAGTTGATGGGAATGGTTTCCCCATGCTTTTATAGCCCAAAGATAGTAGAAGTAATGGTGGACAATCTACAACATTGCTCTCTCATATGTAGTTTGAAGAATACAATAGCATCATGGTCTCTTGTCTCAAAAGTGTTTGACTCTAGCATGGGTCTCCTTTCCTTGTTTTATCAGCATCTTGCTCTATATAATTGTAACTTCTCATTTTGAGAGGGATCTCTTAGCTTATATGGTGAAGCCCTATAGGAATTTACCTTGAATCAAGACATAAGCATTTTACCACCATTTAGGTTTACACTTTTTCATATGTCTATGGTTTTCATCTTGTGTCAAGTCATTTTCCTTCATACTTTCATAGTTTGAATCTAATATATCTAGTGTATTGTGAGATCTTTCTTGCAGGTCAACAAGAAGTGTCCAGAAAAGAGTATAGGCACATGTGAATAGGTTGTCCATAGTGTGTCTTAAAATACCTATAGGATTTTTTCCTCCTTGTATCTCCATAGGACCCCCTATTGAAACACTGATGTAGGAAAGTTTCTCATTTGAATGAAGTGTATGCTTGCTTGTCTCTAGTGTAAAGTGTATGTCAAAGTTGAGTAGACCAAACGTTTTGGCACATGACCAATTTAGCATAGGTTATAATTTTAGTATTTCTTTCCCTTTTCATCCGCCCATGTTTAGTAGTAGTAAATATAGGGCCTTAAGGTGCATCAGGGGGAGCTAGCCCCTAATCTAGAGATTTATTCATCACATTTTCCACCCATAGCAAGAGGGATGTCTCCATTGTGTTGCATGGATGAAGAGAGTTGAGCCTTCCTTCAGAGGGTGCAATTGACCATGTCAACATCAACCTTTGGGAATATGATTATTTTCCCTCTTATGGTTCTATGGCATCATGTTGAGAGGGTTCATTGACATGAATGACCTCCTTCCTCTTCTTGGGGGTTATAGCTAGAGGTTACAATATCTTCTTTACCATTTTAATCTTTGGATTATCTACTTTTTCCTCCCCTCCCCTTGTCCTTGTATACATTAATAGGGAAGGAATGGGTGATGGTTATTTCTCAAGTTGAATGGCTAATAAAATTACTAGTTTAGTTAATGTGGCAAGATCTACTTCAATAGTGATTGAGATGGGAGTATCACTAGAAAATTGCACCTCCCTAATTGTAATTCAGGTCCAGTTTTTAGAAAGATTGGTCAAATTTTTAAATGATAATCTAGACTTGGACTGTGCCACTTTAATCTTATCGATATTGACTAGCTTGGTGAAACTAATATCTTTGGCTATACCCTTCCCTTTGCCCTTGGTCGCTACTTGAGGGCCTATTAGATAGCTGATGTAAGGGGGAAGGATGGCCTTGAGATCATTGACATTTCTTAGTTCCCTAAGAGTAGGGGTATCACATACACCAAGGTCCACTCCTTGGGACTTCAACCATTCAAACATCCTTTTCATCATTGAGAAAACCCTCCAGGAAATTGAGTCATTTCCTAGGATTGTAAAGTCCACTTGTGTTATGGGTTGTGCCATTATATTTTCCTTAGTCTATGATGATCATATTGTATCCTTATCATCATCCATATCCTCAAGGATGGGGAAAATGCCATATTCAATTATTTCTTACACAATGACCCTTAGGTAATTAATTTTACTCACCTACTCCTCAATTGTGCACTTGAACTAGATATCTTCATAATGTGCCTAGTGCAAGATTAGACCTATAGTCATATTGACTATCCACCTGATGTCATAATTAAGTCAAGGTGGCATGTTATCCACCCTATTTCTTTTTCTAATCCCTTTTCTTTAGCCAGAGAAGGACATGTATAATATTTTATCTCCACAGGGAACTTGAAGGGATTGTTAATATTTTTCACAGTGATCATCTCATGAGGTGGCACCATTTGTCTACATAGCTCCATGAGTGCTACTTTATCATTAACATATCTGGGTAGATTTTAAAGTTCTCCAATAAATCCACATACTTATATATATATGTGAAGATGTGGAATTGAATATATATTGCACCAAATTTGTCAATTTTTCCCTAGCCATCTTGGTCATCCTATTAAAGCTTCACAGAGGGAAGAAGACACTCATTATCACATTAAAGAATCAATTATAAACCTTTTCCCAATTATTTATGAATCCTTGAAAGGTCAACTTAGGATATAATTCATATATTTTTAGCCCTAAAGGATTTTTTATAAGACCTAGAAAATCTTTGTTGTGTGTTAGGATATACATAATATAGGAGGACATGCAAAAGGTACCTTTAAATGCTTTTATGGAAAATATATCCATGCACAACATTATCATTTGGATATGTAATTTGTTTTTTAGAATGGAATCATATTCCATTTGTTTCTTCTCTTCCAGTACATAGATAAGGATGGAAAACATCCATAGCTCAAACTTCTCTACCATGGGTACCCCATAAATTCTAGCAGCCATAGCTATGACATATTATGGTAGCTCCTTGAATTATGTCATCTTAAGATTTTTGGTCATCCTTGAGACCTTAGTTCTCTTCTTAGTGAGCCAGCAAGTGTTCACAATATCCCAAGCTATCTTATCATGTTGGTCAGCATAACACTGGCACTCTTCAATGGTTAAAACAATACCGTCAGGTTGTGGTGGTATCCCAAGCATGGCACTAAGAGTTTCAGGGGTGAATGATTATATAATTGATTGGCTCCCATTGGGTGTAATCCTAGTGTCTTCTTGGTATACTTTTGCACATGCAATGACTATCTCTGGGTATGGGGGTATAAGTGGAAAGGCTACTGCAAGATCCATATAGCTCTTACCTAAATTAACAACCACCTCATGGGGGTTGGGTCTCTGTAAAGCACTTATTAAGGTAGAAAACTCCAACCCCTAGACATCAATGTCCCTAATTTCTTCAAGAATTGAGGTAATGTTGTTCTTCATCAATACAAATGGCAAAGCCATTCCTTTCTAATCTTGGTATAACCTTTCTTCAAACTGAAACACACCCTTCTTGATGGATAACCCCCAGACACTCTAATATTCTTCTAAATAAGCACTTGATAATCAATCTAGGGGACACTTACTTTTAATCACACTGACTATCACACACTTGGAGGAAGAAAATCTCTAAAAATTTGACTATAATTGCTATTTTCACCATGCACTACTCAAATTACTTGAAAATATGAGTACAAGATCTAATTTCAAAAAGTGGATTCAAATTAAGAAAAATTCTTAGTTATAATCATCCCCTTTTGAAATTAGGGTTAACATTAAATCCTTGGTGTAGAATAGCTAATTCTCAGCTACCGCATTAACTTCCTCAAGCTTTGTTCAAAATAAAAAAGGAGGGAAACTCAATGGTGCTTCCCTTTTTATCCAAATAACTCATCTTATGACATATGGATTTATACAAGAAAAAGTTCCTTCAATAATTGTTTCACCTCCTCACCCTTCATGCTCTTTTAACATGAAGATGGACTATACATTGAATTCTCCCCTGGGATGCACAATTTGACATGTATCAAAGATCCAGGCATTTCAAAATGCTAGGGAAATTTACAATTCCTCGCCTTATTTAGATGAGGCATACTTAAAAAAGATCCCAAAAACTAAAACCCTCAAGTGAATTCCACATGGCATGATTTGAGTGGTGTATCCCTCAAAAATTGTTTGTACCTTTCCCACCCAAAGGTAAGTGAAACATATTTTGAAAAAAAAGATTGAAACCAAAATAATTTTAGGATGCTACCATGTGTCAATCTGAGATGCTTACTCAAGCTTTCAACCATCCTTTTACCTTGTTATGATCCTCCTTTTTCAAAAATCTATGCACTCTTACCTTTGGGGACCCTTTGGAAAATGTCCATAAAAGTAAGTGAGGCAATTTCCAAAAGGGTCCTAAAGCTAACAAACACCCAAGCACCTCTATGTGGCACAAATATTCTTTATAAATTAGACATCTAGGCCTTGGGGACTTTAAGCACCATACCCACCAAAATTTAAGTGGGGTAATTCTTAAAAGAGGCCCAAAATGTCTAAGGGCCCAAAACTCTACCATGTGTCCAAATCAAAAATGACCCCAAGGTCATGGCTACTTCTACCCTTTTCACCAACTTCCTTAAAAGGGGATAAGTGCAAAATATTTCCATCCCCTAAACCTTACTCCTGGAGGTCCCTTGATTTAAATACATATCTTTCATTTGGTTCATCTAACTACTCCTCACCTTAATTACAAAAACACATAAGTGTAGCTTGTTACTTTTATCTAGGGCACTGACATATCTTGCCTCTTGAGTGTGAAGGATCCAAGCTTGGAAAAATATTTGGTTACACCCTCATTTATTCACTATAGATTCTCATGCCATAAGATCTTTGCTCCACATTCTACAATTCTTCAATCTCTCTTTAGCCTTTCTAGGGTATTTTCCATCTTTCACAGACATCCCTCTCAACTTGTCTAATCAAGATGATAGACATGATTGCTCAAACTTCATGTCCCAACCTCTTCTCCTGATGAGGGAGGGCAAGAAACTAAAACATTAAAAATCACTTAACTTGGGCATATGGAATTCATCATACAAAGACCCAAATTTCTCCAATGTAATTTTTGGCACTAACACAAGCTCCTACTCAAGGACGGGTACCCCTAGTAGGTACATAGAGAACACCAGACTGGTCACCTATCCAATGGGACATGAAGTCAAAGGATTTTAGCATAGGGTTACAATAGTGCAAACCAGGATGACCAATAAACAAAAAGATAAAACAAGAAACTTATACAAACATACACAACATCGAGACCATAAAGATGAAAAAGGAGAAACAAATTATGTACATATTTACAAAGACAATCATGGACTCAATCCAAGAAATGATTGAGGTATCTACCATTGACTGGAAGCTCTAGAATTTCTCCATTAATATCTCTAAGATAAAATGTATGGTTCCCTATTTTATAATCAATAGCGTAAGGGCCTATCCATAGGGAATCAAACTTACCATGCTTTCCTTTATCCTCATGCCTGCTATCCCAAAATAGAACTAGATCATCAACCTGAAAGGTTCTTGGGGTGACTTTCTTATCAAATATCCTTTTAAGGTGATCCTTAAACTTTACAAGCCTTTCATGAGCTTATCATCAATATTCATTAATCTAAATTATTTGATCAATCCTATCTCCATAGTGGTTCATTTCCTCCTCATTCTCAGCCATCTATTGCATATTGGTAGGTTGGAAACTATACATTCAGGGGTAAGATAGCTTGAGTTCCATAAACAAGCTCAAAAGGGCTCTTCCCAGTAGATCTCTTTAGAGTAAACTTGTTTTCCCAATTGGAAAACTTCAACGTCTCACCCCATTTTCTTTTGTTAACATCCAAGGTCTTTTTGATGATTTTTAATAGATTCTTATTACTCGACTTGACCTACCCATTTCCTTATGGGTTACGATTAGAGGTGTATTATAAATCAATCCCATATTCCTCACATAATGCACTTAGTTTTTTGGATCTAAATCACATAGCATTGTCACATACAACTTGGACCGACACTCTAAATTAACAAATTATGTTATTTAACAAGAAATCGATGACCACTTGGTGAGTTAATCTTTTAGTAGGGATTGCTTCAACCAATTTTATGAAGTAATCAGTAGCCACTAAAATCTATTTATGACTATAACTTGAGGCATCTAATATTTCACCTATGAAATCCATCCCCCATTGCCTGAAAGGTCCCACAACAGAGATTGGCTATAGGGGAAGTGATCTGGATGCCTTCACTCTTCCAAAAAATCACTGACATTCTTCACATCTTCTTACCATGGCATTAACATCCTATAATAAGGTAGGCCACCAACACTCAAACCTTAGAATCTTATGTCTAGATACTTTAAGAGAAAAATGGCCACCACATATGCCATTATGGAATTCTACAATTACTGAAGAAATCTCATTTTCTACTAGACATCTCAAGAGGACACCATCCAAGTTTCTCCATGCAAAATCATCTTTCAACAGAATATATCTTTAATATAATAACTTTAGTTTCCTTTGATTTTTGTCTAAATGGGATGGGAAATTTATATTCTTTAGATAATAAACTATATCTTTATACCATGAATATTGGTTATATTTAGACTTGGGGTTGTCAACCACCTTTATACACTATTCACTTCCACTGCTTGTAGATTTTCTTCAATCATCAGCTTAGCCAAACCCATACCTCTAACTAACTTAGTAGTCTATATCTGTAGGTCATATTCTTGAATCCTATTGACCCATTGACATCTTTTGTTAGTGGCTTCATTTTGGGTTAATATGTCCTTCACCATGGTATGAGGAACATAGGCCACAATCTTTGAACTCAAAACATACGGTCTAAACTATTTGATAGCCTTCAAAAAGGTGAAGGATTATTTTTCCATTATGGTATATCTTAGCTTAGATATTTTTAGTGCCTTTATAAAAAATTCAATTGGCTACTCATGGCCTTCATCATTCTTTTGTGTCAATATTGTGGTAATAGTATGCATGGAGGTGAATGAAAAGATTTGGAAATCTTTCCTATAATTTGGACTAGTAAGCACTAAGGTAGTTTTCAAGGATACCTTAATATCTTGAAAATAATGGGTGGCCTTCTCCTCCCACTTTATTATTTGATCCCCTTTCAGCATAGAATAGATAGGCAGTGTAATCTCTGCAAAGTTGGAAACAAATCTTCTCACAAAATTAATCTAGCCAAAGAAAGATTGAATACCTTTCTTGGTCTTTGGGATGGGTACTTTTTCAATGGCCTCCACCCTCTCAAAATCTATCATGACACCTTGTTGGGATACAATATGTCCCAAAATATCTTCCTTTTATACCCCAAAGTGGCACTTTCTGGGATTAAGGGAAATCCCAAACTCTCTACACTTGACTAGCATTTGTTCCAAATGTGCCAAGTGGTCACTCCTTCTGGAGTACACTGTAATATCATCTTGATATACATCAATGAATTATTTAATTAATTCAGCAAATCCTACATCCATATCTCTCTAGAAAGTGGCACCTGTATTCATCAAACCAAAAGGCATTTGGATATACATGTAGGTGCCCCATGGGGTGGTGAAAGTAGTCTTGGACTTTTCAGACTCCTTTACCACTACTTGGTTGTAACCAAAAAACCATCTATAATTGATAGTAGCTCAGATATAGTGACATCTTGGAGTATGTTATCCATGTTAGGCAATAGATAATTATCTTTTAGAGATGCCTTGTTTAAATTTTTTAAATCAACACAAAACTGGATGTCTTTATTCTTCTTCTTAATAGGGACCAGGTTTGCCACCCAAGATGAATATTTGATAGGTTAAATGATCCCATTGTCTCTTAATTTCTTCAATTCCTCATACATCTTGGTGGCCAAGATTGGTCTCATGGGCCATTGCTTCTATCAAAATGGCTTTGCATCAGGGTGAAGAGGAATAACATGTTGGAACAAATCTACCTTATAAGCTTTCAGCTTTGAATATGACCATGCTAGGAAATCTTCGTAATTATTTAGTAACACAATAAATTGTCCCTATTCTTTGTCACTTAACTGAGTGCCTAGCTAAATCTTCCTTGGCTTTTCTTCTATCCCAATGTTAACCTCAGTTACATCCCTTGACATGGAAATGTTTTTGGATTTGACTATATCAGCTCCATCGAAGGCTACTTCTAGGCTAACCAATCCTCTTGGGATAGTACTAGTCTTTAACTAGGTTATTTCCTTTTCATGTAAGGTGTTTTTTCCATCATAAAATTGTACCATAGAGTCCCACTCTATGATATTTCCTTCAAATTCATTCATACAGTACAAAAACCTCTTTATTTGCTTGTCATTATCAAAGACTTGTCAATTATCAATGTTATCTAGGACAGAGTGCCTCACCAATATCTCAACCTCATATTCTAATGAAAACCCTCATGTTCAACTTTAAATTATAAATCCCTCTTTTCTAGCATATCTACCAAGTGATTAAGCTCTAGGATATGGTACTAAATATTGAAAGCTTTGAACCACTCCAAGCAGACCCATATAACATTCTGGTATTCCTTCAATCTCTTATACTTTATGGTGTAAACACTTTAGAATTGTTTCATCACTAGTTTTGAGTCTCCCTTGACCAACAACTTCTTGACTCCATATTCTCTAGTGATTCAAAGACCAATAAAGAGTGCTTCATATTTTGTAATGTTGTTAGTGAACTCAAAAGCCAATTGAAAAGAATATTTATAAAATTAACCATTAGGGGTATAAAAAACAACCTTAGCCCCATTTCTGACATGTGAACATGATCCATCAAAATGCATGATCCAAATGGATTCTTTAATAGTGGTACCAGAGTTGGGAGGCATTTCAATGTATTCAATATTTCCCACAAAACCACCAATCCCTATTTCTAGATATAATACTTCATTCAATTAATGCTTGGGATCCTCTAAAACATGGAGCATCTATGTCTCACAATTAAAACAAACCATCTTCCCATCTAGGGGGATATTTTCATAGGATAAATCCATCTGAACACTTCCTCCAATACTAGCTACCCATTTTCTAGATAGCAACATACCCCATTTCAGTGGACAATCTACAACAACAACATCCATGCTCAAAAAAATTCTAGGGTATTGTGTGAGTTGTAACACCAATCCTTTGACTATGCCAATAATAGGTACTTCTCTAGAATCCATAGAAAGGCATCATCTATATACTACAATTATCCTTATCCAAATCTCATTCAACACTACCAACGGCATGATTTTACAAGATGTACTAGAGTCAAACATGCAATTGTGGACAACTAACCCATTAATTAGCAAGGTGGTTTAGAAAGGATCAACATCCTTTTGACTTGATACTAATTTTTTTCCCAATTATACTTCCAAATGGTGCTTAAGAAACCTTAATGTGTTCTCTCCTCCCACAGAGAGAATGAGAGAAGGCTCAGCTTCAACAACCGCATTGGTAATGATCTTTTCAGTGAACCCTAAATATTTAAAAGCTCTTTTCCTAAGTTCAGGGATTCTACGTAATTCCACAAATGTTATGGTGACTTTAAACTGACTTAATACTTGAGCCACAACACAAATATTATATTTGGGTAATGGAGGATCAGTAGGTAGGCTCGTAACTTTCTCACTCAAGATATATACTTCAAAATTCATGGGAACAAATGCAAGGGGACCAGCACTCTTAACTTCACTTTTCAAGGGAGGCTTCTTGGGTTCATCCTTATTCAAGATATTGGATAATAAAGGAGTTTATATTTTGGTCTGGGTATTTCTTGGTTTGGTAATATAAGGTATAGAGCCAGGCCTAGTGGAACCCTAGGTTATTTACTCATCACAGTCCACTTTTCTTTAGTCTCTACTCTAGAGGGGGCAGAGTCCTTTTCCTTTGGAGGATAATCTTGGTCCTTACTCTTTAGATTATATTCTTTTTTTTTTTAGGAAATTGTAGCATTGATCATTAATTACTGATCCTCAATCGATGGAGGGGAATCTCTATATTTTTATTTCATCATCAATCTTAGGAACTCAAAATCATGAGATGGTAATTCATATTCATGCATTAGTTTATTTCATAAGTAAAATATAGAAGAGGTACCCCTACCTTTTCACATATTATCTAAAATTCATGAGCAGTTCTAAAACTCATCAACTCCATTGATGGAGAGGTCACCGTCACAAATAGTTCACCAACTTAGAATGTAAAACATTCATATGTTGGAGTATCCTCAGAACTAGAGACCCTTGAGGCATTCATATCCTCATCTTTGAAAGTATAGCTTTCCATATCCTAGAATTCAACCATGTAGATGTCATCTTCATCAAACATAGCCTCAAAATTATTTGCATCTTGACCACCATCATTAATTGTGTTACAAAGGGGATGAGGAAGGAAGCACTTGTCACACCAGTTGATGTTGCAATTAACTATGTTAATTCTTGCAGTTAAAGGATCTAGTACTTCCTTTCTACCTCCCTTATTCTAATTTCTTTCATTCTTATCATCCCTCATAAGGCCTTTCCCCTATCATTATTTCTGGATTGAAATGGTGTCCAACCCTTACCCTGATCTCAAGGATGAATCCTTTCATCTCTCTTAATATCCCTTTTATCATCATGGTTACCAAGCCCCTTAGACAGTCCCTTTTTAGCTCTAGCCAATTTGTAAGAAATTTATTTTACTATATTGGCAAAATTCTTCACTACCTCCTCTAATTCTACACTCTTGTGAGATCACTAAGGCTTCTCAAGATTCACCAATTTGACATCAGCCCTTTTGTTCAAAGGCTTACCCACAAGTTTTATATTATTTTATATATAGATAGATAGATTAAAAGCCATTCTTAAATTTATGGGAGCCTTGTCTCAGAGATAATAGGCTGCCTTTTTGTCAAATACATCACAATACTTAATCAAAGAAGTAGCACCATTAGGCTTAATATCCTCTAGCAGTCTCCTTAATACCTTTCTAAACCTGGAATTGAAATCATTCAAAAACTCATTTGGATTCTTCTTTAGGTTCTCAAACTTAGCAAGTAGGAATCTAGGATTAATGATATCACCATATTGCATCTTAAAAGCATCAAGCATAGCTTTCCAAGTGTCTATGGATCCATCAGGGAGGGATTTGAACCTTTCTTGAGCCTCATCCTCAAGTGTGTTCTTAAAGAGTTTAATACATACATCTTCAAGGTCTATCTCATAATCCTCAATGATATTTAAGAAAGCCTTCAAATGTTGCTCCCTAGATACAGGATTGTTCCCTTGGAACTTAGGTAGTATATTTCTAACCTTTATATGGACCTCATTGGGGAAACTAGGTAAACCATTAAAGTTGATAGGTCAAAACCTCAGAATCAGAAAAGGTTTGTATTTATTAGCCAAATCTTGATCATCCTCTCCATCATTATCATTATTATCATT
The DNA here is from genome assembly GCA_037957365.1 of Torreya grandis. Classification (NCBI taxonomy): domain Eukaryota; kingdom Viridiplantae; phylum Streptophyta; class Pinopsida; order Cupressales; family Taxaceae; genus Torreya; species Torreya grandis. The sequence goes on from JARHVA010002859.1 coordinate 289,123, forward strand.
GAACATTCTCTTCCTCAAGTCATGATCCCCCATCTCTAAATCTAAATATGAAGACAAACTAGGGGATGGTTGGTGATAAACACTATGTGAAGGACTCAAAAGGGGGAAAATAGAGTGAATCTTTAATGGTTTGGTAGTAGGAGAAAAACTCCTTTGTGGAGAGGGAGCTTAACACATGAGAATTTTGATTTATCTAAGGCACTCTAGTATCCTTTGACTAGAGGGATATTATAAAAAAGGAGGAAATTACAATGGGGAACAAACTGATCCAATCTTACCTGATTGTCTAGGATTTGGTCGATAATAAGATTCCACACTTTCCTTCTTCTAGATGGGATTTTTAATTCTAGGATAAGTTATTTTGATGGATTCCTTTGAAATTAATATCTAGTAGCCTCTAGCTTTGTAGATCTAAAGATAATTTCTTAATTTAGAGAAGGGAACATACAGTAGGCACTGATCTTCAAACCTTGACCCAGTGGAGCCACCACTAGAAGCAAGACTTCTAGACTAGAAAATAAAACCACACAACAATTGATGAAATATCACTCCCAAATATTGAAAACAACATTAAGGATATAAAATATTTCAATGAAATAGGAATGAATATCTTTAGCAAATTTTCCCAAAAACTATAAGGACATCAATGAACATAACACAAATAGTCTATTATAGCGATATCACAAAGCACTTGTAGCTCTCTACAAGTGTCTTTGGCAATCATAGGTGAATAGAACGGTTCTCAACAACGGTGATAGAAAAGTGTTGGTTTCCAATTAAACACCTCTTTGATCTAGCCTTGTACACTTGAAGTAAATGGAAAACAAAGCTAAAAACCCCACTAAAATATCATTATGGCTAGGGAAGGGTCTAGCATCATGAGTGGACCAGTTTTGAGAAAATGACTTGGAGGCACCTATATAGGGTATGGTCAGTTCCCTACTACTTCTAGCTCTGCCTGAACCAAAGTGAGAGGACCTAGTGGGTATCTAGCTCACATGAGTAGATTATATAATTTAGCCTCCATGGTGATTATCATCACAAAGGAACACAAATCCAACTTTAACACAACCAAACTTGCTCACTCCACCCAGGAAGGGTTGTCACATAGAATAGGTAAATGTTTTAAGCTAGGCATAAGCTACTAAAGATAGATATGAATACGTGATTGCAACGTTCATCCAAAAATAATTTTCACCAATATAGGGGATGAATAAGAGATTATAATACTAGGCTTTAAAGCACAAAGAGAAAATACATGATAAATACACAATGTTTATGCATCTATAGGAAAATAACACTTTAGATATGCAAATGGCATGTCATTTGTAGGGTATGATGGGGTAAAACCAAGTAAATCCAAAATATGAATAAAGATGTGGATGATTAGTAAATGAGTATGGAGACATTAATAGCTATGTTATCTTCACTTAACAATTGCTTTTTATTTCAAAATAGATAGAATGAAATCATGAATAAATGGTCCTTGAGAATTTATCTGCAACTCTACAAAAAACTATTCAAAATCTCGTACCAGTTGAATTCATAAACCCAGGTCTACCCTTAAGAAGGCTATCAATTCCTTGTTTTTGCATATCAAAATGAAAAGGATTTTAGATTCTAGATTTGAACCCTAAATGACTACCATGTATTTCAAAATAGGAAGAAACAACAAACCCTGAGTGGATTTCATATATTTAATCAATCAAAGCTGATTACAATGTATCTTGAAAATTACATATCAAAACACCATGTAAAAAAATTCTATAACAAGGGAGACATTTCTAATACTCTCAAAGCTTGCAAATGATTTTACAAGAGGAATCAATTTGGCATCAAAAAATTACATGGGGAGAAGTCTCCTAAGCTATAGTTATGTACCCAAAAATTAACAGACCTCTATAAATGGACAAAACCCCTTTACTTATATAACATTAATCATGTGTGGCATCTCACAAAAATGTGCTCCAATTGGAAAAATAATTCACGGGCCTAGAGATCATTAGTTGTAACAAGAATGATTTTTGGGACTATGCAAGCACTCTGATGAAAGTGATAGATCTGATAGTTCACCTAGGTGGGATTCTTTCTGTTAGCCACATGGAACACAACCTAGTAAAGGACAAAACAAACCTTTATCCATTTGCATAACCAACCCAAAAACATTCCCCTTATTTTACAAATAATATTTCAAGGGATAACGTGCCTCTAAAAAGCATCGTATAATGAATAAAATAATGGGAGAGAGAGAAAGAGAAAGGAGAAGAAAAAGAATGAATCTATATATCAGCCAGGAAGAAATAGAAATGGATTGGTCATGTTGCAAAATCAACATTAATGACTGAGCCTTGTGCCAACTTTTTCTTGTATGCAACAAACTTTGTAATCATAGTGGTGAAGATTTTCTTATCCAAGCCCACTTGATACTTGAATTTGGCATTATATTTTTCTAGCCAATTGGTGGTTCTCTAGATCACTCCCTACTTCTTATGTACTAATGCCTTTAACTGGTCGTAGGACTTTTCAAGTGATACAAGGTCCCTTATTTTATGGTTGTTGAAGGATCCATGGGGTGAATCAATGAGGTTCTTCAAGGCATCCTCTAATAATTCTTTTGTCAAGTCCACTGTACCATCAAGCTTCACCATTGCTCTCAGAGTGGCCTCAATTTTTGTCCTCATAGACTTGAGAGACTACTCTTCTCCTTTTATATCAAAGGTGCCATCCTTGAGTATGGCTAGTGTGTGCTTTATGGCCAATTAGCATTCTTTAGGCATTTTAGGATCATCTGAAGAGATAATATTTTATGCTATTAAAGCATCTTTGCCCATATTACATATCTCATCTACTTTAGGCCTAAGTGCCTCCCAACTCTTGATATCAGCATCATAGATAAATGCTAGAGAGATACACTCTCCTCATCTATCTGCCTCATTATCAAGCTAATCCATGGATGTATGGCTGACGTCCTTGGCTTGGGTTATCAAGTCCTAGTACTGATATTTTATTGTCCATCCTTTGGTCTTCAAATCCTCACCAAGGATAAAGTCCAGTGTATCTTAGGAGGGAATGGGTGTGTTTGGGGCCCTAAAAATAGTTGGAGTCACTACGTTAGGCTCACTCAATAACTTTTTCAAGTACTGGATCATTACCTAGTTCTAAATCTTTAGCTCCTCCATTGATGCTTTATGCTTATCCATTCGATAAGCCACCTTGCTTATTAAAATTTTTAAGCTATGCTTGATCTCATTCCTTGACGGCTCCCCCAAATCATATTTATATACTGCATAGATTTCAAGGGGAGCATCCTTATTTGTAACACCTTGAGGGGGGATAGTTATCTCCTATGTTCTCTCCCTAGTAATAGTATAAGTGGTCTAGGAGAGTGCTTTAGCTTTCTTGGGAGGTTTTACCCTATATGACTAGGCAATCTTCATCACATCTATATCTCCCAATTTACTTTAAATGTCCTATTTATCCTTGATCTATTCTTTAACCCATAAGAGGGGCCTAGTCTAAAAACCCATTAGAGTTGTGGACCTTAAAACTGGCTTGGATACGCTAAATGGTGGTGTGACTAAAACATTAACCAGAGTGAGCATGACATAAGTTGGATGTAAGCCTATTATTATCTACTTTGTATCTTCATCACTCTCCATCATAGCCTCTTTCTTTTAGCTTCTTGTTCTCCTCTTTTTCCTAGTTTAATTTATTCCAAGACTTCAATATTTGACCCAATTTGTTGTTGGGAGCCCATGGAGCTCTCTTGTCCTGCATGTTGAAGAGGTGATTTCACAACTAACTTAATTTTAGTAGTTGGTTGGGAGAGCTGGGAAGAGCCTATGGTCTCTTCCTTGTCACCCCTAGGCAACTCATCACCAATAATGGCCTCAAAACTCCTATGCCCATCAGGATCATGGACCATTATTTAGGGAAGGAGCCCCTGAGGTAATTCAATATAAGTATTACCTAATGAAGGTCCCTCATTTGCAAATTTATCACCTAGGTCTACCTCCTTATTTATACATGAAGGCATAGGGGTACCCATTTTTAGGCTTGATCCCCTATCTCTTTTAGATTCAGTACTCCTTGTATTGAACTTATCTATAATAGAGAGGGATGGTCTTGTTGGGCTATCTCCAAAACCACTATAACATTTGGGTGTTTTTTATTTGAGCCTCCACCTTTTCACTACTATTGGGGGCTTGTTCCTCCCACCCTAGCTCTTTTTCAAGTCCCTCCTTGGACTCTTGCACACTCCTCATTTTACTTGCCATGTCTTGTCTCAGTGGCTAAGTGAGAATATTTTAGACAAATGCTTCTATATCTGAGGAGGTAATTTCCTTTTTAGGTGGAGCCTTAGTCTGCATGAACACATAAAAACCAACTTGTGTCACATCTTTGAAGGATAAGGGATCATCTGAGGCTAGTATGTCCTTTTCATTTCACTTGCCTTCCCCTCTCAAGGGTGCTTATGGCCCAAATAGTCCTATTGTTGGAACCTTGATACGAGTCTACAGCCTTTCCCTTAGAGTTCTTTAGCTGGTCCTCATTAGGGGAGGAGTGAATCCCTTGGGTTGCTTCATCATCTCCATGATTGGCCTATTTTCCTTTGAGTCTTCTTCATCACTCATATCCCTCAACCTCTAGGCATATGAAGACTTTTCCCCTTATGGTTCTATGGCATCATGTTGATAGGGTTCATTGACATGAATGACCTCCTTCCTCTTCCTGGGGGTTGTAGCTAGAGGTTACAATATCTTCTTTTCCATTTTAGTCTTTGGTTATTCTACTTATTCCTCCACTCCCCTTTTCCTTGTATACATTATTGGGGAAGGAATGGGTGTTCGTAATTACTAAGTTTGAATAGCTAATGAAATGGTTGGTTTAATTAATGTGGTAGGAGCTACTTTAGCATTGATTTAGATAGGGGTATCACTAGCAAGTTGCACTTCCCTAATTGCAATCTAGGTCTAGTTTTTAAAAAGATTGGTCAACTTTGTAAATGATAGTCCAGACTTAGATTGAGTTGCTATAATCTCATTGATATTGATTGGCTTTGGTATATTTGATTATACCTTTCCCTTTGTATCACATGCACTAAGGTCCAATCCTTGAGCCTTTAACCATTTAAATGTCCTTTTCATTACTGGGAAAGCCCTCTAGGCAATTGAGTCACTTCTCAAGACTGTAAAGTTTACTTATTATATGGGTTGCACCTCTATATTTTCCTTAGTGTATGTTGATGACACTATAGCCTTATCATCATCCATATCCTTAGGGATGGGTATAATGTCATATGCAATAATTTCTTGCCTAGTGAGCATTAGGTAATCAATTTTCCTCACTTGCTCCTTAGTTGTGCATTCAGACCAGATATCTTTGTAACATGCCTAGTGTAGGATTAGACATAGAGCCATATTTACTATCCACCTAATGTCATAATTATGTTGAGGTGCATGTTATCCATCTGGTACCACCTCATTTCTTATTCTAATCCCTTTGCTTTGGCTAAATAAGGACATGTATAATATCTTATCTCTATGGGGAACTTGAAGGGATTTTTAATCTTTTTCATAACGATCATCTCATGAGGTGGAACCATTTGTCTACATAGCTTCATGAATGATATTTTATCATCAACATACCTAGGTAGCTTAAGAGGTACCCCTGCAAATTTGCTTATCCAAATATACATGAAGGTGTAAAATTGAATATATACTGTACCAAATTTGTCAATTTTTTCCCTAGCTATTTTGGTCATCTTATTCAAGCTATGCAGAGGGAAGAAGACACTCATTATCACATTAAAGAAATAATTATAAACCTTGGCCCAATTATTTTTTAATCCTTGCAAGGTCATCTTAGGATATAATTCATATATTTTTAGCCTTGACGGATTTTTTATAATACCTAAAAAATCTCTATTGTGTACCAAGATATACATAAAATAGGAGGACATGTAAAAGTTACCTTCAAATGCTTATTTGGAAAATATATCCATGCACAAAATCATCATTTGTCTATGTAAGTTATTTTTCAAAATGGAATCCCAATCTAGTTGTTTCTTCTCTTCTAGTACACAGATAAGGATGGAAAACATCCATATCTCAAACTTCTCTACCATGAGTACCCCATAAATTTTGGTGGTCATGGCTATGACATATTATGGTAGCTCCTTGAATTCTATTATCTTAATATTTTTGGTCATCCTTGAGACCTTGGTTCTCTTCTTAGTGAGCTAACAAGTGTTCATAATATCCTAAACTATCTTATCATGTTGGTCAGCATAATGTTGGCACTCTTTAATGGTTAAAACAATACCATCAGGTTGTGGTAGTATCCCAAGCATGGAAATAAGAGCTTCAGGGGTGAATAAGTAGACAAATGATTGACTCCCATTGAGTACAATCCTAGTGTCTTCTTGGTATACTTTTGCACACATAATAACTATCTTTGGGTATGGGGCTACTAGTGGAAAGGCTACTACAGGAGCCATATAGCTCATACCTAAATTAACAACCACCTCAAAGGGGTTGGGTTTCTATAAAGCACTTAGTAAGGTAGTAAAATATAACCCCTTGACTTTAGTGTTCCTAATTTCATCAATAATTGAGGTAATGTTTCTATTCATTGAGATAGATGGTGAAGCCATTCCTTTCTAATCTTAGTATAACCTTTCTTCAAATTGAAACACACGCTTCTTGATGGATAACCCCAAAACACTATAAAATTCCTTTAAATAAGCACTAGATAAACAATCTTGTTGACACTTTTAATCAGACTGACTATCACACACTTGGAGGAATAAAATCTTTGAAATTTTGATTGTAATTGCTATTATCACCACGCACCGCTTTTGTTCTCAAATTGCCTAAAAATATGATTATAAGCTCCATTTACAAAAATTGGATTCAAATGAATAAAAATGCTTAGTTATAATCATCCCCTTTTAAAATTAGGGTTAGTATTAAATCCTTGGTATATAACTAATTCTCAACTACCGCATTAACTTCCTCAAGCTTCATTCAAAATAAAAAAGGAGGTAAACTCAACGGTGCTTCCCTTTTCAACCAAATAACTCATCTTGTGACATGTTTATTCATACAAGTGAAAGGACCTTCGAGAATAGTTTCACCTCCTAACCCTTCATACCCTTTTAATGTGAAGATGTACTATACATTGAATTCTTCCCTGGGATGCACAACTTGACATGTGTCAAAGATCTAAGCATTTAAAAATGCTAGGGACATTTACAATTCCTCACCTCATTTAGATAAGACATAATTCAAAAAGGGCCCAAAAATTGAAACCCCTAAGTGAATGCCATGTGGCATGATTTTAGTGGTTCATCCCTCAAAAATTATTTGTACCTTTCCCACCCAAAGGCAAGTGAGACATCTTTTGAAAAAAAAGGATCAAAACCAAAATAATTTTGAGATGTTACCATGTGTCAGTCTGAGATGCTTGCTTAGGATTTTGTCCATCCTTTTACCTTGTTACGATCCTCCTTTTGAAAAAATATAGGCACTCAAGCCCTCAAGGACCCTTTGTAAAATGTCCATAAAAGTAAGTGAGGTAATTTCCAAAAAGGTCTCAAAGTTGACAAAACCCAAGCACCTCCACGTGGCACAAATATTCTTTATAAAATTATAAATCCAATCCTTGGGGACTTTAAGCACCATGATCACCAAAAGGTAAGTGGGGTAATTCTTCAAAGAGGCTCAAAATGTCTAAGGGCCTGAAACTCTACCATGTGTCCAAATCCAAAATGAAGCCAAGGTCATGGATACTTATGTGCTTTGCATCAACTTCCTTAAAAGGGGAGAAGTGCAAAAAAATTCCATCCCCTAAACGTTACTCCTGGAGGTCCCTTGATTTAAATACATATCTTTCATTTGGTTCATCAAACTACTCCTCACCTTAATCACCAAAACACATAAGTGTAGTTTGTTATTTTTATCTAAAACATCGACATATCTCATCTCTCAAGTGGAGAGGATCCAAGCTTGGAAAAATACTTGGTTACACGCTCATTTATTCACTGTAGAGTCTCATTCCATAATATCTTTGCTCTACATGCTACAATTATTCAATCTCTCTCAAGCCTTTTTCGGGTGTTTTCCATCTTTGATAGATGTCCCTTTGGACTCATCTAATCAATATGATAGACATGATTTCTCAAAATTCATGTCCAAACCTCTTCTCCTGATGAGGGAAGGTAGGAAACTAAAACATTAAAATTCACTTAACTCAGGCATAAGGAATTCATCATACAAAAACCTAAATTACTCCAATATAATTTTGGGCTCTAATAGGTTAGACATACTTACAGTCTTATCAAAGCTATTCACATATCATGATCCATCGAGCAAGAGTGGGTAATGATAGATTCAAAATTGGATTGATTTCTTGAGCCACCCATATGAAGATTGAGCAAGATATCAGTTTAGTCCAAGCTATTCAATGATTGTATCACTATGTACACTCACACACACATAGGTTGTCACCAAGTTCATACATTGGTTCACATACCCAATGAGGTTTATTTTTTCCTTTCCTCTTTCCTATCTCTTTACTAATTTACTTTATTCATCATAGTCTTTTGATTTTGATAATCTCTTAAGTAAGGACTTATTATTGTATGTTTCATTTCAATTCATTTTATTGGAGCATGTTTCACATATGCACACCCAAATTCACATACTCAGACTCAGATACATGGGTTTCACTTCTTATGTAAGTATAGGTACACTTATTTTTCCTTTAAACTAGGCATTTTACTTTGCTAAATTTCTAGCATATAAGGGGGAATGTAATCACCTAAAAGTGGTATTTGGATGTTAAGAGTGTTGCATGAGATAGCCTATTTCTAGCTTAGCCCTAAACCTATCCTATATCCTTTTTCATACTTTTCCATCCATTGTACAAAATTCAATCATCTTTTGTTAGCTGAAACATAGTCCTAAGATAGCTTTCCTAGATCCCAACCCAGTGTGCCTAGTAATTTATCAGCTGGACACTAGCACCACATTAAGGACACTAAAGCCACATGGAATTAGTGTCCCTTGCCCTAACTCTCCTAAAAAAATAAATTTTAATATGTGTGCCCATCATAAGGTCATCTTAAGTACATTTTATTATCCACATAAGCTATAGATCTCTATAAATACAAGACTATTTGACCTCTATAGACTAGAAGTAAAATAGATGAAAAGCCTATCTAAATAAGAAACAAGTTGAGAAAATTAAGGTATTTGATCTCTATTATTCCCTACTTCTACATACTATGATCTATATCAAACCTAAGACAAGATTTCAAATATTATCAATCTAAAGCACACTCAAGTCATTCAAGACCACTCTCATTCTAACATTCACTTGCATTTGCACCAAGCACTAGATGGGAGAACTACATCAGGCCTGATCCTTCATCAGAATATTGGTATGTAGGAAACTCTCTTCATAGTGTTATGTTGAGTATTTTCATCTTATCCTACTAATAAACACACATTTTTATCTCATGTCATACTTTCAAGGAGGATTAGAGTTTGTACACTAAATCAAGTTTTCCATGCACAATACAGAGTTCCAAATATTATGCACATAGAAATAGAACCTAGAAACATAGGTGCAAGTGCTCCTAGAAAATAGGAATAGTCTTGTGAAGAGGACAATAATAACATTTTGAAGACACTATACTAGCATAGCACTACTGTCTAAGTGGGTTGCTACTATCTAGTGAGTAATCAAACCTAGGGACCCTGATGACACTAAGACCTATTCAAAAACCAATTTTAAGAACCCAAATCTTCCACAATAGTCAATTTATTGATAAGTCACTATTTATTCAAATTTATTACTATTTTTAAAAAGTCAAGAAAATTCAAAATTCATAAATAATTAGTGGTTAATTCTTATATATTGTTCAATTTATTTAGACATCTCAACATTTTAATCTAACTTAAGATTTACACTTGTAAAACCTAAAAAGGTTAAATCACAAACAAACAAGGCAAGACACTCAAGGAAGTGCATAAATGAAAGCATAAACATAGCATACTATCCCATAGATCAAATTTATTTCCAAAAAAAGTCAACTAAATAGCATATCAAGTACACTATGAAAGATGTAAGCATGGATAAAGTCATGTGTAGGTACATAAGCTCAAACATGATAATAAAAAGTGACCATAGAATGATATAACTTGGATGTATCATGATCAAAATAAGGTGGATAACCTCATCATCTTGGAGACATGAGAAAAAAGAAGGCCCAACATCCATAAGTACATAAATCATGTATCTATGTATGCTTATATCACACTTGAAAGATGTTTGAAACACGTGTATATAGGAAATAACTAATATGTTATCCATCAACATGGAACTAATAATATATGTGTTAAGGAACCAATAAGATAATTACATGCCAAATATATTTTTAGAGTTTTGATTTTTTTAATTTATTTTTTTGAAATATTTCAACTTGATAAGATTACCCTATAATCTCATCCAATGGAATCTCATAGACATCTCCCCACTCAATACCTAGTGTAATAAACTAGTGGTACCACCAAGGAGTATGTATAAGTGTAATATATGTCACTATAGTATATATATGCTTTGTGTATGTATAATAGGACTCTGAGGTCATGAATATACACTAAGTGCAGTAGGGGTTTATGGAACCCATCTCTTAATATTATGTGGTTTATTTGGAATAATAATAATAATAAGAACATGTGTATGTGCTCTGGATATCAAAATATGGTGTATAGTAGATGAGGATTCTATGGAACCCACTTTGGATCTCTAATGCAATGGTCTCTCAAGTATTGGTCTCTTGCTAAATGAGATTACCTATTACTTACCCTTTTATAGAATATTAACCTTAGGAGGTTTGATAATTAACTTTCTGGGTATAAATTTATCTTTCTCAATATGATACTCATATGGCACTCTAGGAACTATATTTACTCAATTGGCATTAATGTATTTAACACACCCTTGTAATGTAGAAGGCACTACTCAAATTTTATATATCCAAGGTCATCCCAATAACATATAAAAGACACTTATAGAAGGTATAACTGATAGGGTAGTAACCACATGTGTGGGACCCACCTATAAAGGTAAGTCAATCTCACCAAAAAAAATTGTGAGGTCCCATCAAATGCTCTAACTAATCTAGTAGAAGGGTGTAAATCATTGTGAGTATAACCCAAATGTGTGAGTAATTTCATGGTGTAAGCATTCTCACTTACACCATTATCAATCATAACACTATGTATATGTTTATTATCAAGGTATTCTCAAATGAATAAAGAATGAATATATGATTCATCATCTTCAATCTTATTGTCATTGAAGGTAATAAAATGTCTCCAAACCATAGAAGGTGTATGTTATGTGTAAGTAATAATAATCCCATCTAGTGGGTGATCATATTGTGATGGAGGAGGATGTTTTAATATACCATTTGCACTTCTACATCCTTCTTATAATGGTTTTGAAAAGGATTGTTAAATATCTTCTACTTCTAGTTATCACCCAGTTTTGAACTTGAGTCCTTTGAAGAATCATAAAATGTAGTCATTTGGTCATCGATGAGATCTTGGATTATATGTTTCAACATAAAGTATATGTTTATAGTATGCTCAGGGCCTTGGTGATAATCACAATAATCATTTGCATCATATCCTTTGGGTGTAGGCCTACTCATATCGACCTCTATATGATAATGGAGATATGTCAACCTCTATATGATAATGGAGAGATATAAGATTATACTCTATAAATTACAAGAGTAATGAAGCAGGAGGCTTAGGTAAACATACAAACTACCTCCCTAAAGTATTAGATAATACCAGCCAATTAGGCTACTATAAAACTATATTAATTGTGGCGGTTGTTTCCTTTTTAGGTTCAAGAGGTTTTATCTTATAACTTGGTTTGATAGTAAACCTAGTATTGGATGTAGATGTAGTTAGTGTGTTTGATACATACTTAAGCTTATTCAATTAAACAAGATTCATTTCACAGTCCATCACAACATGGTATAAGTCATCAAAAGGTTTTAAATTTTTAAAAATAATGGGCTCATGTAAAGGAGTAATCAAACTTTGCTTGAAATTGTCTTGAAATTATTTATCTACCATTAGATTGGTCATTTTATCCAACATTGTCTTGTACCTCAATACATATGCATTGATAGATTCATTGGTTCCTTGTTTAATTTTTATAATTTGGGAATAAGAAAAATTTTCACTAATATTAATGTAAAAATGTGTCACAAACTGATCTACAATAGGTTTGAATGTTTTCACAGATTAAAGAGGTAAATCATAGAACCACCTCAAAGCATAATCCTTGAGGCTCCTTGGAAATAATTTTGTCAAAATTTTATCATTGGAGTAAAAATCAAGGCAAGTCATAAATAAGGATCAAAAATGTTGCTTATTATCACCCTTTCCATCATAAATGTTAACTTAGGTGTAAAAAAAGAAACTAGAAAAGGGTGCAAAGATATCTCACATGAAAGGGGGTTATGCAACACATCTTATGAATCAATAGCATGAGAAGACTTTAAATCCTTTTTTTCAATGGTTGTAACCTTATCCTCCAATTTATTTATAACTTAAAGGAGTGTTTGAATTGTATAAAAATTTGGATTCAGTTTACTAAGTTGATTAGTTACCAAAGGGGAAGGAAACATGGTTTGAATAGGCATAGAAACTAGTATTTGAGTTGAATTAATTTGATAACCCCATGGTAGATGTAGTAATAGTAGTTTGGCTCTTAGGTAATAATGGTATGAAAACAAAACATGTGCTCCCACTATATGTATGAATTGATGAATTATCCAAGGGGAGAGATGTTTTAGTTATGCCTTTGGAATTCTTAGTTTCCAATATATTTTTGAGGATCTCATCAAGGTCTTCTATATTTTTATCAATACGCTCACAAAATAATACAATAACTTACACTTATTCATGATATATTTGCTCATGTTTATTATTTTTATTAGACTCATGGTTTTCATTATTATAATCCTCTTCTACGATAACCTCATTAGTGTGTTACTCATTCTCAACATTGGTATCATCATGATCCATAATATTAGGTTCCTCATTGGTTTTAGTCATCCTAGGTGGTAGAAGATGAATCTCAATGTGTTCAATAGGAATACCACCCAATATATGGCTATGCATAGGTTATTTACAAAATAATAAAATAAATAATTGAAAAATTACAATAATCTGAAACCCCAATTGACTAAAAACCCTAAGAATTAGAAAAATTACATTCACATGAATTGGGTTCACCAAATGTTTAACCCTAAGTTGGATATGGATCCTATTTGGATAGATAGGGTTAAGAATATATAAATTAATAAGTACAAGGGTGATAAATAGATCTATAGCAAGAAAATTAATTTTAAATCTCAGATAAGACATATACTACATTTATTAGATTGAGATATGCTAAAAATAGGTAAATATAGTTATGTTAGATATTAAAATGATAATGGAAACAAGATAGTTGGTTTTGATTTTAATACAAATATAGATCTAGAAAAAATAAGAAGCAAACTGGGATAATATTCTAGAATGACCACTAAATTATGGATTAAGTGCCTCTGTGTAATTAGACACATGCATCAACCAAGGATAGTTACATCAATGTTATTATTTAGATAAGATGTAGGTGTCCAGTATAGAATACTTGTTGAAACTAGATGTGACCACATGGATGCTTTTGGTTTTTATGTCATCTTCACTCTTGTGCATTCAAATCTAGGTCATGAATTATTGGTCCTTATCAATGATAAAACCTTAATTTTTCATCTTCAAATTGACCTTGAGAAAAATGGGTTAGTGGGACCATGGTGTCAAGATAACTCAAAATACCCCTCTATCAATAACTCCAAATAGTGCCTTAAACTATTGTAGTTCTCCCATACATGTTGTATTGTGTGTGAATCATGTAATGTGTGTTAAGCAAGGACAATAATGACCTAGATTTTAACTTGTCAAAATTGGCTCTCATGTTACTCCTTTAGTAATTTAGACCTGTAGATGTGTTATCCCTATGACTGATATGGAAAAGGGATAAAATAGGGAAGCTTTTTCTCACTTTATTTCTTGATTGAGTATTTTTGGTAAGTTGCCTTATGAGTTGCTAGGTATTTCCAAGTTAGGAATGAATGAGGGTTGATCTTGTATTTATACCAATCCCTTTGGAGAATATATCACATTAAATCACTTATTCTAACCATAATAATACATTTCATTTTAAAAATGGATGATTTAAAGGTAATGGACACTTTCTTTGGAGTAGGACACTTATAATGGCATAGGCATTTAACTGGGATGCAAGTGTCTAGGTAGTTAGAAAATAGGTGCAAGTCTAGAACTTGGTGAGGTGGAAGATAAGTAGGTTTACATCATTATAGGAAAGATATATGGTCTATGTCATCATAATGATATTATTAAAACTAAGAGATAGGAAATGAGTATAGAAAAATAGCATATGCAAGATTTATGAAAGTAAGAAAAAAATAGAACTAAGAGGAACAACCAAGGTATGTATTTTACAAGTGTACAACACTAAGGTTTTATATAATTTATATATATCATCTATAGTTGATTGTGTAATTATTTAGACTAGGAGTTCTTGACATGGGAGTATCTAAGGCAACCACCTAATGATGTCAAATGGAGAGGAGGTGAGCCCCTCCTTATGTAGTCTTGTGGGTTTCAATAATCGACACTTGTTACTTAGAAAATATTTAGAGCTCAAGAGAAAGTGTGTTACCATATCACCACTTTAGTACTATATGTTATGAAATTTATATTAAGTTAATGAAATGAAGATGATGGAAATTTGGATTAATTTTACATATATGTTTTGAAATTATTCCCCTTATAACCATTTTAACATGTTTATTTTAAAGTTTTTTCAAGGAAAATTAATATTCATTCATGTGAAATAAATTATTTTTGAAATCCTTATATTCCATTTGAATTCATTTTTTATTGTAACAAATAATTATTTCTAGGTTTGCTTGAAAAATGGGTAAATTCATTTGTAGAGCTTAAGGTCCTAAGGAGGATGTTTTAGTTTTGTAATTTTTTAGATTGAAAAATACTACCTAAATTATATTAAAATAATGTATTCATAAACTAAACTTTTCCACTTTCCATTGAATATTTTGGATTAATTTTTGGAGCTATGAAAATAAAGTTATGGATTTTTTAAGTTGAAACTACTATTATACCCCTAATCTTTAAGTAATATAACCCTATTTCAATAAATTACTTTACACATTTTTTTAGGCATAAAATAGCTTGAAAAAATTATAAAACGAGTTTTTAAATTTTTTTATTCCAACCAAAAAAAAATTTTTTTTTGTGTATATCTAAGGCCCATGTTGATTTTTCAAAAATTTGGACTCTTTAAGGCTAAAACACACAAAGGCCCTTTGGTTATAAATTAGGTGCCCTTATTTTTGGGGTAGACCCTACATTCAACCAATAGTTATTCATGTGAACATGTATAATTTTGTTCATGGCTCAAAGGGTATGGCAAATGGATAGCAAGGTAGTTAGTAGATTGATCATGGCAAATGTATTGTGGTGGGCTTGTTCATTTGGATGTAGGTCTTATAAGCCATGTAGTTATCATGGGCACTGGTCAAAACCTAAAAATTCATTTCCCATGGCCTTGACCTTACCTTATAAACTTTTGTTTACTTTCAATTATTATCTTAATATTTTTTGATATTTTATTCACATAATATGTAAATTTATATAGTTGTCTCTGGTTTTTGTTTTTAAACTAGAACTTTGTTGATAACATGTACCATTTTTTATACAAAAGTTTAAGGAAGACAAAATTCCTAGGGTTGGGGTGACCTAGAAGGGTCCCCCCATAAAAAAAAACCTTTTTTGTATGGAAATGATTTCCATGCCCAAAACTTTTATGTTTTCTAGAATGACCAATTTTTAAGGAGATGTACATTTAGTCCTTAATGTCTTTTGCAAGCTCCCAGAATCCATAGAATGTGTTGACCCAAAAGGAAAACACACTTATTTTTCTACCCTCTACCACATGAAACTAATTTTAAAACTTGAAACTAAGAATAAATGGTAATTTATTATTAAACTTGGACATTGGCAGTCATTAATCATTGTGGAGGATCTTGAAGCTCCCAAACATTGATTCATTTATTGTGAAAGCTTGAGAACTCCTAAAGAAAATCCAAAAATATGGGTATCTGTAAAATTTTCCCAACCAACTTTTCATTGAGTTAGAAATTTAATATTATATAAAATTAAGATAAGATCTTGGAGACCCCATTAATAGTGGTCATCCAAATGTGAGGAATGTTAAGAGAAATGATTATGGACAAGTCATCCTCTAAACCTTCCTTCCCCTTTACCAAACTAAATTTTAAAAACTTGTAAACTAAAGATTAAACCCTTTATTTATTTCCATAAGTATTTTTAGGGTTTCCTCTACTTGTCCTAATTTGATGATGGAGATAGAAGATATTTAATGGTTGATATGGAATGATCCATCCTCAAGGAGCCAAGCAAAAATATTTTGAACCCTTTTTAATTCATATGAATATTATAAAATATTTTTTAAACCCTTTCCATAAAAATTAACTCAACTTGAAAATAGAATTAAGTTACAATTAAAGGTGTGAATCAGTCCATGTGATTAGTTAAAATCATATAGAGACATGTTTAAACCCCATGAAGAGTTAGGATGAATAATTTGAGACATTTATTGCTCAAACCCACCTTTTTCTAGTTAACTATCAAGTTTAAAACTTAGGTTCATGGGGTCCACCAGGTCCACATAGACATTCATGAGATAGAAGGATTGTAAGTTTGTTAATGCAAGTGGGGTCGGCATGGTTGTGTAGTAACTATATGGACACTTACACATTATAATTCATGTCTATTTAGGCTTGTGAGTTTGTTTTGGTGCATTTTGCATATCATCCCACAAAGATAGATACCATGTTGGCTTATGAATATGAATAATGTTCATTGTACATTCTCAAAACAAAATGACTTATTTTTGTGTGGATTTCTTCTTGAAAAATTTTGGGCATGACATTTGAGATAAGTGAAAGAGTATAATGATGCATTCACGGTTGATATTTAAATAAAATCATAGATAAATAAACTAAGATGTTTAAATTATATAGAAAAATTATAAGGAAAAATATTAAGATTTTTTATTTATACATAAATATCATAGATAAAGAGACTGATGTTTAACTTTAATCCTAGATGCATGTTGTATAATCCATTTTCATATTTTAGACACTAAATTTGAGTTATATATCACCTTAGTCTTCTATACTTGGAAAGTAGTTATCATGGTTGTAACCTTTAGTTCCTAAGAGCTTCATTTTGTCAAAAGGCTCGCATATGTTATCTCGTGTGCCTATTACTTTTCTCTTAGTATAACCATATATTATTTTGATGAATAGGCCTTATGTATTATTAAAAATTCTTTAAACATGCTTATTATAATCCTCAACAAGTTTTGGACCTATACCTATTTTCTAGCTTTTTGAACACTTGTGTTCCAATCGTGTGCCTACGTCAATGCTAGTGTCCTATGTTAAACTAAGTGTCCAATACCCTAAATACATCAAATTTTTAAATGAAATGTATACCTATGGTAAACCTAAGTTATTTAATGTGAGATATTTATAAAAATTATTGATATATATACAAGATCAACCCACATTCATTCCTCACCTAGCATAGACCCAGAAGACATAACAACTTACAAGTAAACTTACAAAAATCACTCAATCAAGCATTCAAGTGAGAAAAGCTTCCTTATTATTTATTATTTCAATATCATTAATGGGAATGGTATATTTACAATTCTAAATTACTAAAGGAGCAACCCATGAGTCATATTTTCCAAGTTACAAACTAGGTCACTATTATACTTACTTTCCACTTATTTCACCCTTATGCACATAAAAGCCAACACATTAGTGAAAAATTACATTAGTCTAAGACCCTATTAGGATTAGTGGTTATATAGGTATAAACCATTTAAATAGGGGTATTTGGGGATAGGTCAACACTGTGATCCCACTAACCCATTTTTTCTAAGGTCACTATGAAGATGAAGAGCTAGGGTTTTGATGGTTCGATAAGAGTGATAGTCCATAATATAGACTTGAATACAATAGAGTGAAGGAGAAATAAAACCGAAAATTATCTAGGTGGTCACATTTATATCCAATAGGTATTTCATACTGGACACATGTGTCTAAGTCAAATAGAAGCATCAACACAATCATTTGAGGTCAATGCAAGCTATCAATCCTATAGAGGGCAAATTCATAAAATTTAATGACTAGTCCAAAATCTAGATCCAGTATGTTTTCAAATATTTAATCCTAATTTGGATAATATTCTATCTTACTTGGGTAGATAGGGTTAAGGATATTGAAATAATAGGGCACAGGGTGAATATCAGATCTATAATAGGCTAAATAATGTACTAAACTCAAATGTATCATTTATTGAATTTGTTATGCTAAGATAGGATATTAATAAAAATTATAGATAATATATATATATATATGAAAAAATAAATTACTTAGTTTTTTTTATGTTAATACAGTGTTAGATCTGGTATAGGTAGAAATTAGGTAGGAAGATAATTTTGGATCAGTTGTCAGATGTTAGATCTAGTGCCTCTAGCTCTCTCGACACTTGTATTAACCTAGGATAGTTACATCAATGCTAGTGTCTAAGTTTGATGATAGTGTCATATACATAACATTAACTAAAATAAGATGTGACCACTTAGATGCTTCTATATTTGGCTTCATCTTTGCTTTGGTGTTTTCAGATCTAGGTCATGGAATTTCACTCCTAGTGAAATGGCAAAACCCTAGCTTTCCATCTTCAATGTGACCTTGGGGGAAAATGGGTTAGTGGTCACAAGGTGTCTAGCTAACCCTTAATGACCTTGTTATAAAAGGGCACTACTTACATAACCAAAACTTTAAAAGAGGGCCTCAAACTCATGTAGTTTTTCCCTACATGTTGGCTTATGTGTGAATCATGTAATGTGTGTAAAGCAAGTACAAGAATGACCTTGATTGTAACTTGGAATATATGAATTTATGAATACTCTTTTATTACTTAATACCTATATTTGGGTTGTTCTTTTGACTAATATTATAATATTGTAGAATAAGAAAGCTTTTAGTAATATGAGTGCTCTTTTGGTATGATTTCTAGGTGTGAAATTAATGAGGGTTTATATTATATTTATACCAATCCTATCATGAGATAACTTACATTAAATCACTTAGTCCAACCATTGTGATGTTTTAGAATAGGTTGCACAAAGTTATCTTAGTCAATTTTAGGCTTATTATAACCAGGTGCAAACATGGGATATTCCCTCTACACTCAACATTTAACACTTGATTGCACCAACATCAATCCACATAAGGCACAAGCCTTATGCAATCACCTGAAGTGAAACTAAGAAGGAACCAAGGCCCACATTGGGATAGTTGTACCATGTCATGGGAGATCAACTATGGGACTTGGTCAATTCAAACAAGGCCTCAAATAGATTCATAGGTGCAAGACATTCATGGGATAATCCTAGGGGCTTATAGGCATAAGCCATTTAGTAGATTATTCCTATTCATATGGGCACAAACCTTTATTACATATCATAGAATCATGTAGGCACTTGAAGGGTTAAAGTATTACTTCAGTTCAAGTATTCATACTAGACTCGCACTTCTAACAAGGGTAAGAATGCTTGGTGCAAGACTTATATTTACATTTTATATAGATTTATGATGATGTCATCATTTATTACAGGGACTTTATTAATGATGTGAACCATAAGCTCTTAAATAACATTCTTAACATAAATGTACTATAATTACCACATTATAATTACTCTACATTCAAATAGCACTATTAAATATGCATAAACTAGATATTATGTTTACTACAACCATTCTTTTTCATTAATCAAAGATAAAACATAGTATACAGTTCATATCACTTAGAACAAGTAAATGTCTAACTCAATCAACTTAACAACCCAAAGGCTCACAGGTGAGCTTGGGTGCTTACAAATGGATCCCTAATGGCATCCATGTTAAGCCTAAGACTAATGGCTTCTGGTGGCATTCATACAAAGCAAATTCAATTTGATAGAGCTTTTTTGTAATATTATCACATTCCCTATATCAATTGGTTCAATCTCCTTTTATATCTCTTCAAGTGCATATTTGACAGGGTATAATGTGTATGCTAATTTCCAAGTTGGAACCTTGGTGATCATTCTTGATAGATCCATCACCTTACAAACTTCTTACTATAATCACCATTTATTACCCAATCATTGAATATCCCCTAGAAATCTTGGAATTGATTAACTTCCTGTCAGTTGGCGTAAGGTATGCACTAAAATCTCTAGTTACACCAAAATATTAAAAAGATAATCATCATGCCAAATGATTACCTTGCATTGATGTGAATGTCATGCTAGCATGAATCCTAAATTTACAAAAATAAAGGGTTCAACATTACCCCATACAAAATTTCTATTCCATACTCAGACTAGGCTGCTAAGGTCTTTGGTACAAAAAATTGAGCACACTCTCCTTATGCTCATCACTAAAGTATTTAAAGACATTAATGGCTATATTTATTTATTTAGTGACATTATATATTTTTATGGAGGTATCACTAAGCACAAGCACATCATTCTTTTCTATCTCTTTTTAGAAGGCCTCTACATTTGCCTTAGCCTTATTCACACTCCTATCTAGGATTGTTCCTTGTTCATAGGCCTTAGTTTGTAGAGTGTGGAAGAGTGATCCCAGGTTTTGATATTGGTCCTCAATTTGGGTGCTTATAACATTGACATTCCCCATAATCTATTCCCACTCTGACCTACTCATTGAGTACACCTACACCATCAGCTTCTCCTTCTCATCCTTTGCCTGTTTGAGGTGCACATCTATGACTGATGCTTGGTTTGAGAAGCTCAAGAAGATGGAATTGGATACATATATGACCTCCTATATTTTTTTAAAGAGATATTCTACCTCTTTGAACTTATAAGTAAGCTCTTTCTATAGCACAATATATAGATCTTCTTCTTGTGCCAACTCAAATTTTAATCATGAGAGCATCTACTCCATTAACACAAATTTTATCAACCTCAGAGAGGTTCAAAGTATTGATTTTTAATATAAGGGATGGTTCAACCATATATATGAAATCATAGAGCTATTATAGCTTCAACTTAATGGCCTACACTTCTTTTTGGGCTTATTTTTGGAGTTGCTTATATTTTCTTGCCTTATCATCATTGATTATATTCTGATGCACAACCTTGATGTCCATCTTGATCAGTGAATTCATAGATCATATTCAGTTCATGGTGTGAGTTTAATATCTTCTAAGCTTGAATTGGATGCCCTAGGCACCTCTAAGTGAGGCTCATCCATGTAATGATCAAATGCAAATGCAAGTTGTTTATGCATCCTAGTTATAGTAGCTTGGGGGGATATGGTGTCAATCATGTAAATTTATTCATCCTCCCATCCCTTCTATGCCTTTTCCCTTATACTTAGTTATATATCATCCTTCACAATGATGACCATCTCTATTTTTTCTCCTTCTTCACTAGCACCACTGCTTTCTTAAGCACTTTCCTTAGAGGATTCACTAATTTTTCCTTATGGGTTTCTTATTTAGACTTTTCCCCTTCATTTGCTTCTTCTCCTTGAGGCTTCTTAATACTCACCTCCAAGGTAATCCCTTTGGTGTCAGCATCACCTTATTATTGTTGGATTTCTTTAATTGTCTCTATTTGTTGTTCTAAGGCACCAGTATCACCTTTTTTTCTTTAGGCACCCCTTAACTACTTGGGTGTACCTCTTGTGCAACGTATTTTGCCTTCCTAGTGAGGGTGTTGGGCACTTGCTTAATTGATTCAATGGTTAGTCCTATGTTTATGGGAACCTTCTTGGCATTTTCTACCTTGACCTCTTCTTTTTCCTTAGAAAGTCTACACTTAGGTTCAAGTGTCATCACCTTCTCAATGGCTTCCTCACTTAATCCCATTTTCTTACACACCCTTCTCTTCTCCTCTTCTATTTATGGAGGTAGTGTGGAGGGTTATTCACTATATGAGGAGTTTTTTGGATCCTCTACTTTCAAGCATGGAATTTGTGCCATTTTAGAGGGCCTCCTATACATCTTTGGTTCTTGGCTTCTCTTCCTTTTTTATCTCTAGGATGTAAGTCCATGATATTTATTCCTTAGTTTCTTCCTCTATCCTAAGCATGAGGGTCTCTTTTTTCTCCATTTCTACTAAATTTATAATCAGGAACAAAATGGGTCCCTTATGCTTCTTCTTTTTATGCTTCTTGCTGGAGGAAGTAGTCGCTGGCATGAAGGTTACATGATTCTTGGGAGCTAGAGGTGTAGTTCATTTACTGGAGGCAATTTTTGACTTAATGCACTCCATGATCTATTCAAATTTCTCCCCCACTTCTTCTGGAGGGTCTTTTCCTATGTCTTTTACACTGGCTTCCCTTCATATCTAATCATGAGGGGGTGATCATCATCTTTTTCAATATTGGCACCCTTATTGCATAGCTTCATCTTATAATAGAGGTTAAAGATGTACCCAATTATTATCTCCCTTTGGAGGGGATGGAGGTCCATTCTATCAAAGTCATCCTCCTCATCCTTTGTGGCCTTAGATATAAGGCACAAAAATTGGCACCTCAACCTATTCCTATTTTGATCCACAATTTTCACCAGGATCTCCATTTATTATGTGTTGATAATATTCCTTACCACCACCATGAAATATTTGGTATAAAATACATAAGGTAGCTTAAGCCATCTAGATAGGTTATCATCTATGAGTGTCAGGCACACTACATAAAAATGTTGCATTATGGTGAAGGTCATTGTTCCTAACAATTATTGGGGAGATCCTAGGGGATGTGTCATTCAATACCAAAGACCTTGATATATCTATCACACCACTCTTGCACCCTTGTCTTATATTTTTTCAAAACTCTAGGTGGGCAGATTAAGTTTTGATACTTCATTTCAAGGGAGTCATTATGGGGTGGGAACACCCAAAGGTTGCCATCATCTCCATCTGACACATCAATTTCCTCCATCATAATTAATATCATCATGTATCCCTACCTAAAGGTCTCATGCACCTTATGGTAGTCTAGCACATTCTTAACAATCTCCTCAGCAATGAATTGGGAGATGTTAAATTTTACCCCTTGCACCATGTGATGAGAAATTCATAAGTAATTCTTATTGATGTTAGACCATAAACCACTAGGGTATATATTTGAGGTAACCAAACATACCACTACCCTTATGTTGGGTTCCTAGATATCTTTGATAGGAAATATGAACCCTACTTTGTAGTAGCCTAGGAGTTTCATAAACCTCTCGACCTCTACTTCATCCTCCATCATTTGGAGAATGTCTTCCCCTATTCTTAAGAGTCACATGGTCTTATTGATGAGGCACATCAAGATTATCATGTGCCTCCTTGAAAAATATAAGTGGTCACCATGGACATATGAGAGGATTTATTGTACCAAATCCTCTAGTTTTCCAAAACTTAATAGCTCATACAATTGGGTTGCATCAATGATTACCAATTTATCTTGGATGGAGCCATCAAAGAGTGCAATTCTTGCCTTCGTCTTCTTTCTTGTGTCAACCATATAGTCCTATTTAAGGTCCTACACATTGATAGGTGTCTTATGGTTGTACTCTTTTAATCTACACATGTGTGCAAAGGATACCCACTTCTCCCCCACTATGACCTTAGGGGGAACTACATCTCCCTATAAGCAAGCTTTGTGCTTACTTATGGTTCTACCACCATGATGTTTAATCCTTCTACCAGTTACACTTTCCATTTCATGATGGTTTCTTATTTCACCTTTAGCACTTTCTTCACATCCTTATATTCCTATAGTGGACATATACTTATCCTTTTCTTACCCATTATAAATTGGTTGTTGTTAAATCATGGTTGGTTGATCTTTTTGAATCCCTTAATGGTGCTTGGAACTTATTCATAGTCATTATAACTATGATTGAAACTTTATCTCTCAAGCTTCATGTGTCATTAATGGTGGATTTAGCATTCTAAATACCTCTTATTATCTTTTTCTCTCTCAATTTCTCTCCACTTTCCTCATTTCCAATTCAAAGCAGAACACAATGTTCATCTTTGTTCAATTGTTCTCTCTTGGGGGTTGTGGATGCTTTGGTTCTTACTATGGTAGCAATTTTTTGCTTTGTGTGGCTTTGACTCTATTTAACTCTTTAGTTTGGTTTGAATTTGCATAAGGTTTATAACTTAGTTTAGTTTATCATTCACCTCTTTATACCTTAGTTTTATCTACCTCATTAATCACTGGTGATTAATGGCATAATAGCACATGGATTTCTTGAAATCTTCTCAACTTCAAAAATTCATGAAAATTTGCCACCAAATTCTCATTTATTATGGATCTTTGTGCTTCCACCATCACAACATAAATTTTCCTAAATGGCTTATTATGGATCATTAGGTGGGTTCTAGTTATCTTGATGATCTCTCTTGTGCTTTATTCACCTTGGCATGACCTTTGCCCTTCTTATGGTAACTTGGGCATAGCATTTCATATACACATGATTCATCCTCCTCGATTTTATCTCTCCTTATTGTTGTGCTTCCTTATAAGTGCACTTCCCTTGGTCAATTTCTCTACACTTCCATATCTTGCTTCGGCCTTCCCTACCCCATACAAATCCTTGAGATGGTCCTCCAGTGCTTCATTCTCTCTTGGTTTCTTGCACACTATCATCTTGTGCATTATCTTTTGTTAACTTAGTACTCTCAGCTTTTTAAACCTGGTAAACTTCATGTACCTAAAAACTTAGGTGTCTAACCTCAGGCACTTAGAGAGCATCTATGCTCAACTCACTCAACTATATTTATGCATCAAAGCACTAGAATAGTTCTCCTTTTAGCTAGAAAGTGCCATGATTTTTCACCTAACATAAATGAAATAAACATAAGGAAAGATTTGGCTTACACCAAATTTTATTATGGTCAACATAAAGCAACTAATTTTTTATCAAAAAGTCATTATTTGATGGTACAAGTGTCATCTTAATGATTGTAGGGCTTCAATTTATTACTATTGAAATGCTTAGGGAATATTTCATCAGTCAATGTGCACAACTTTCATGTGCTAGTCTCTAATATACTATGGATGATATAAGGTCACATCCACCTAATATATAATTTACTTGGGTTATTGAGATACTTTGAGTCATATAACAAGACTAGTGCACCTTTGGTAAAAGCTTTGCACTTGATGTGCTTATCAAACCAGAGCTTATGGCATACCTTTTCTATCTATTGACTCCATCTTGCTTAGGTATGTGTCTCATCCAACCACTCTAGGTCTTCTAATCATGCACTCAAAGAATCTTGGTCATCTAAATGACCAATATGTGCAATTAAAATGAGGGAACTATAAATTCTATAGGTATAATAGCATCTATGACAAACACCAATTGAAATGGTGTAGCCTTATTCAAGCACTTATGCATAGTGCAATAGACCCATAATACTAATGACACATGATCATCCCAATCTTTGCAACCAATATCGCATATCTTTATGAGGCATGTTCCCAATATCTTATTGAATTGCTCAGTGGTGTCATTTAATTAGGGATGGTATAGTGTTGTCTTATGGTGTTCCACCATGTATTTATTTAATAAGATCTAAATGGTTTAATTAATGAAGTGTACACCATGGTTGTTAGTCATGCTAAGTGGGCATCATAAAAACTAATGATATTCTTCTAGATAAACCTTACTATGGTGGTAGTTGTATAATCTTTGGTTGGTGTTGCCTCAACCCACTTGGTGAAGTAATATGTGGTAGCCAAAATATATCATGTTCTTGTGCACCTCATAGCAGGAGTAATAGGCCCGACAAATTTAATGGCCCATTTATCAAATGGTGTTTGGGCAAGGATGGGGATAAGAAGCATCTCAAACCAGTGGTTTTGCTTCCCTATGGTTTGGAAGATGTCACATGCCTTGGCATAATATTTTACATCCTAGAATAGAGTTGGCCACCATAACCCTAATTATAAAACCTTATGTATTATAGCATCTAGCACAATGTCCTCTGGAAATCCCCTCATGCACCTATTGTAAGGCTAAGTCGCACTCATGCTCTAAGACACATCAATGCAGGAATTCATCATGGCTTAACTTGTATAGTTCCCTACCAATGAGTTGAAAAGGGGTAGTGCAAACTATGAGCTACTTCCTATCCTTAATTTTCTTAGTTTGGGGTGTAGACCCAAATGCCAGAAATGCAAAGATCTCTACCAAGTCTTTTAAGATGCACTTGAATATGTAAATTTATGCATCAATCATATCATATCTATAAGCACTATCACATTTCTAGAGTTGATGTGGGATAGATGGTCTAGTCCTGAATTTTTTTTCTAGGTTTTACTATAATAAAAAACTAGAATTCTTGAAACAAAATAAACCATCAACAAATGCACCCATGAAAAATGGGTTTATTCACCAATTTTTTAAGTTCTTTGTGATCAGTGAAGAATATGAAGGGGGTAGACCATGTCAAGTGCCTCATGATCAGTTATGGTGTAGTTTTGTTGTACCTTGTTCAATTTTCTACTCATGAAAGAAATGGGATGGTCTATTTTGCCTTCACTTGGTGATGCCAGAATGGCACCAATCATAGTACCAAATGCATCAATGTGGACATAGAATGGAGTTACCTAGTTAGGAAATTATGATATTGGTGTGCTTACTAGTTTGAGCTTCAAGGTCTCAAATGCATCTTCTTGTAATGTACCCTAATAGAATGGGTTGTCCTTTCTCAAGAGTTCTTCTAGAAATATTATAATCTTGGCATAGTTATTTAAGGAACTTCCTATAGTACCCATAATGTCCAAGAAAGGTGTGAATGTCGTTCTATGTCGATAGGATCTAGAGTTTAAGGATGATTGCAATCTTTGCTAGATCAATGAATAAACCATTCTTATAGATGATGTGCTCAAGTAAAGTTCCAAATGGTTTTATAAAAACACACTTCTTGAGGTTCAAAGAAATATAAAATTATTGACACCTCTCAAACATCAGGCACAAGTTGTCATATTGATCCTTCACTAATCCATACACAGTCTAATCATATATGTATACTTGGATTAATTTATGTATGAATTCTTTGAAAGCAGTGATCACGACTCAAAAAAATATGAATAGTGCATTCTTCGATCCAAAGGGCATCATGTTGTATGCAAAACAACCCCATTCTATCGCAAAGGTAGTTTTGGGCTTGTCCTCCTCAAACTAGACTTGATGGTATCCTAAGAACCCATAAATAAAGATGTATATTTCGTAACCTGTGACACCATCTAAAACTTCATCAATGAAAGGAGTTGGAAATGGGTCAATTATGTAGGTGGTGCTCAATAATCTATAGTCAACACAAATATATATGTGCTCATCCTTCTTGATGTTGATGACCATGAGGCTAAACCATTCAAATTATTACACAAGGTAGATGACATCTATGGATAACATACCATCAATCTTTATTTTGAACTTAGCACAAAGATTGGGGTTCATCCTATAAGGTCTCTTCTTGATAGGTCTTGTGTCCTCGATGAGTTTGACATTCATCTTCCTAAGAGATGGGTGTGTGCATTCCATATATCTATAGTTTTAAGGGAACAAGTCTTGAAATTCATTTAGGAAGTCCATAATACATGCCAGCTCTATGTCAAAATAATAAGTGCCTAGAGTAGCAATCTTAAATTCTCCTTTTGAGCTGATATCTACTTCTATGATTTTTAACATCATGTGGTAGGTCTCATTCTTCTCCTAGTGCAAATCCTTGACCTATCTGTTATCCTCAATTTTTTTATCTAGAGATGGGTGGGGTCTTCTTCTTTTAGGGCATTATCCTCAACTAGTCACACTAATTTCTTCTTTCATGTCAATTACGTCTAGTTACATGCCTTCCATGTTTCATCATCTTCATCACTAGAATCACTATTAAGAGTTTGTTCTTCAAAGGTTGGGAGCATTAACCCCTTTAATTGAACATGTCTTTTAGGCACTCCTCTAATATTTTAGTGTCCTCAAATATTGACCTTTAGACTACCTATAGTAGCTCAATCAATTCAAGGTTATACAAAGAAAAGGAGAAGGTGTGAACAAACTGATCCTTAAGTGCATCTCAATTGGTTATCTTGCAATGCATCTCATTAATAACATACCACGCTTGTACCCAAGTCTTTAAGGTCTAATATAAGTTGTGCACCCATAAGTTCCTTGAGGCATTTTCACCATAGAAATTCCATGTTTCTTCACAAAGGTGTACATGTGTTATAGGGTTAGATTCACTAGAGTAGGCTAAGATGTCTAGTTCCTTATTACTCTTCTCAAATCTAGTGCAAATGGTTGCCTTCACATCTTGCCAAGTTGGCAAGCTAGGCTTTTATGCTTCCCTCCAATGAGTGGTATTGGTCTTTAATATATACACTAGTGTGCCCATTCTATCCACCTCTTTTGGGATGCATGATTTGAGGTCACAGACATAGTCTTCCATTGGATTACTCCCTTCATGTCTTGGGAGTGCTACAAGTTTTCCCTTACTAAGGCAAAACACTCTCTTTCCCTTTTTCTTATTGTAAGGGACCAATCTTTTAGAAGCATGATCAATCTGGACCTAATCTATCTTCACTAGTTTTGTCACCTTTACACATACTAAGAGGCATCTTAAACCAGTGGTCTCATATGCTTCCTCAACCCATCAATCATAGGCAAATTATTGGTATCTAAGATTGATTGTACATCTTACCAAGAGAGGACTCCTTGATCATTAGGGTTTAGAGTCTCAGTGCCTTGCACTATGATGTTATATATGTGGTTTGTCTCATCCTTAATGTCCATGCTCTCGACATAGGGGGGTCCTTAGTCATTTGAGATGGGTATAACTACTCTCTCTTTTCCATTCTCAAATGTCATGTAGTGCCTCTTAAAGTGCATATCTAAATTATTTGCATAGCACCATGGTATTGCTAGAAGCATTGGATAGTTATCATGCTCTAATAACTCGATCACTTTGAATTTAGCATAGAATTCAGCACCCATGATATCTACAACTGTACTTTTAAAAAATTTGATTGGATACCTAGATCTTATTGGCCATGAAAAGTACATGAGGGGAAAGCCTCAAGGATAGCCTACCCATTTTCTCCCAAGAATTCTTGGTCAAGATGTTGACCTCAGCACCTATGTCTAAAAAGACCTCACAAATAGACCATCCATTAATAGTGGCATCGACAAGAAGTTCTTGGTAGTACTCCACATTTTATGTGTGTAAAAATTCTCATGCCCTTTCCATGCATGGTGTAGTGATCTCAACTTGCTTTTAAACTGCATGCTCTAAGAGCAAGTTATTTAATAGGGGTAGTATTCCCTCTATTTGCAATAGGTGTAGGATATCAGTTAATTCTTATATCTCAACTTCTTGGCTATCCTAATATTTATGAGAGATGACAACTTGTGCTTCAAGGTATCATAATAATTAGACCTCCCCTTGTAGGTTTTGGATTACACTCATGCCCTCATGTAATACCTCTTTTAGCATGTTAGGTCTAGGTATAATGCATCTTTAGGTTTAGCCCACATTATATGCTTAGTTCAACCCTTATCCTCATATTATAATTATAACTCAAGTATTGTCTCAATTGGCAATTGAGTGGTGAATCCACTATGAGTAGTCACATGCACCTTAACCATCTTTGTGCAGGTTGATTACACCTTCAAGGTATATTTTTTCATTTTTGGCTCATGCCTAATCATTAATGCACCCTTGTTTGTGTCAGGCCTACCTTGGATCAAATTTTTGTATAATTTATGGAATTCTTCGACCTTATAGGATCCTTAACAATACTCACATGTAGGATGTGTAGGGAAATTACGCTAACAAGGCTTTGTTGACCCACACTTATAACATTAGCATGGTGGGAACCTTCTACCACCTCATCCTCCGCCTCACCCTTTAGTACCTCATTGCATTCCAAATCCTATGTTCTATTGACTATAGCCTTCATTTCCTTAGTTAGCTTTCCCTCTAACTATTATGATGGCCTATCTTGTCCCTCTCTATGTTCTCATGCATTTTGTCAATCACCCAAAAATTAGTAGTGGTATGGGTGTAGGCATCATACAACTGATAATGTATGGTTATGTTGACCTCGCTATCATGTTGTAACAATGGGAAGTTACAAAAATCATGCACTTCTTGATAGACTTCATATCTTAGAAGTAGGGTACACACATTCTTTTATGGTAAATTATTCCTATTATGGTCTTCCACTTCCTAGTCAGTGCACCATAAACCACTTTGAGCATCTTGCAACTAACTAGCAATAAAATTTTGTAGTCGGGAGGCCATAAATGTAATATACACCTCCATAAATGGGTTGATCCTAGTATCAACACTTCTGACTACCTTGACTCTAAGCCTAGCTTGAAGCACTTCATGAGGGTCTATAAAAGTCTTCATGGAAAGTGATCTTTAGAATGGCACTAGAAACCCTCCAATGAACTAATACACATGTTATGATGGGTGAATTACATATGGGAGATTCTATAAGAGAGTCTTGAACCTTGCATCATATAGGTGCACACTTTCTGAGAGTCTTTGGGTAATCTCTTTAAGTGCGGTGATGCTCTACAATTCAAACTCTGGAATGTCAAATTCCTTAAGAAATGCCTCCTTTAGGGTATCATAATCTACTATAGCCTATTTAGGATTGAATTTTTTATACCAAGTATGGGTACGATCAAGTAAATTGTTCACAAACTAGGTTTCCTTACACTCTGATTGAGTTATGCCCTACACATGCCACTATAGTTCACACTACAATACATGCTCTATGGCATTCTCCATGCCATAATACTCTAGAAAGTGCATGGCCATTTCATAGTAGATTTGTTGTGGATGGTAGCTAGGATTTGAGGTGCTTATCCACTAGTGCTTGCCTTAGTGGTGGTTTTTTGACACCTCTAACCATTGGGTTAGGCACTGGTCTCATTGTTACTATTGGAATAATTGATGATGATGGCATTATACTACTTACTTCTAGTACCAAACCACTTCTTATGGGATGTTACCCACTTTTCATCACTAACATCGACTAAGTTGGTATTCTTGCACTCAAGTTCTATTATGGTGAGCTAGCATCCAATGGTCTAGAGGTAGTTGTGCTCACCTCTTGGTATGGAATAATTTGTTTAATCATAAAGTTTCACTCTAAGTCTAAAAAATTTCTAAGATCTATGTCAACAATAGGGTAAATTATTACTTATGTACTTTCTTTAGGTGGGTGATCTAGTACATGAGCATGTAATATAGGTTTAAATGGGGTAGGCACATTAACATATCTTCAGTCACCAAATCTTCTAGGAATCCAGTAAATTCTACACATGTCAAGTGTTGAGCTTAATCCATCACTATATTATATCTCTCATCCTCATGTTATATTTCAAGAGATCCTTCCCCATGCCCTTCCCACTCATTATAGGTTCTCTCAGCACTTGCAAGTTCCATGTTTTCCATCAATCTACATCATCTCTTATTATAGGTCTAGCTCTTGATATCTTGGGTGTTAATTTTCTCATCCCCTTCCATTGTGCTTCACCTACATATGCCCTTTTCCCCCTTTGTGTTGCTCATACACAAAAGGATTTTATCCTTCCATCCCCAAAGTTTCAATGCCATAATCCACCATTAGATTTTTGAGCTCTGCACCAAATTCCTTTACAAGCATGCCTTGAGGGTCGTGTAGGAACTGGTACTCTACTTCCTCAAGGCATGAGTATGTTGAGACTATGAGCTCAATTATGTAGTTATTCAGTGCTACTTACCACCATTTATACAATTTTTTATTCCAAGTGGCATCCAGGGTCTCAGGCCTCTCTAGGTGCTCCTTTATCCACTCATAGCATTGTCCATATCTCCTTCTATGGTGGGTTGAATATGTAGCCAACCACTAGTACACATGCTTAGGCAACTCATAGAAAATGACTTCATACAAAATATCATATAGGTTATTCTGAACCCATTTTCTTGGCTTTTTTGCTTTGCAAGTTGGATGCTTTAGTGAAAATCTATCTTCCACATGTTATAACCAGTGCTCAATGTTTTTGAGGGAGATTAGGTACATCATTCTACTACACCATTTCAATGATAAAATTTAACTTGAGTCCTAGTAATAGAACTAAAATGTTGTAGCAAAGGGCACACAAAGTTGGCTTAGTCAGTTATGGGCTTATTAAAACTAAGAAAAAACATGGGATATTCCCTTTGTGCTCAACATTTAACACTTGGTTATGCTAACATCAATCTACATAAGGCACAAGCCTTATGCACTCACCTGAAGTGCATCTGAGAAGGAACTAGGGCCCGCATTGGGCTAGTTGTGTTATGGCATGGGATATCAACTATGGGAAATAGTCAATTCAAATAAGGCTTCAAATAGATTCATAGGCACAAGCCTTTCATGGGCTAAGCCTAGGGGCTTATAGGCACAAGCCATTTAGTGGATTATTCCTAGTCATATGGGTGTAAGCCTTTATTACACAACATAGCATCATATAGCTACTTGAAGGGTCAAAGGCTTACTTCACTTCAAGTATTCATACTAGACTTGCACTTCTAGAAAGGGTAGGAATGCTTGGTGCAGGACTTATACTTACATTCTCTATAGATTTATGGTGATGTCATCATTTATTATAGGGACTCCATTAATGATGAAAACTATAAGCTCCTAAACAAAATTCTTAACATAAATGTATTATAATTACCACATTATAATTATTGTGCATTCAAATAGCACTATCAAAGATGCATAAACTAGATATTCTATAAACTACAACCATTCTTTGTCATTAATCAAAGCTAAAATAGAGTATATAGTTCATAACACTTAAAACAAGTAAATGTATAGCTCAATCTACTTAACAACCCAGAGGCTCATAAGAGATCTTGGGTGCTTACAAATATAGCGCTAGTGGCATCCATATTAAGCCTAAGACTAATGGATATTGGTGGCATTCATAGAGAGTAAATTCAATCTACCAGAGCTTTGTTATACTATTATCATGTTCCCTATATCAACTGGTTTGAGCTCCTTTTATATTTCTTCAAGTGTATCTCTACTAGGTTCTAATGTGCATGATAAATTCCAAGATAGAGCCTTGGTGATCATTCTTATTAGCTCCATCACCTTGAAAACTTGATGTTGTAGTCACCACATATTGCCTAATCATCAAAGATGCCTCAGAAAACTTGGAATTGGTTAGCTGCCTACTAGTTGGCATAAGGTATGCACCAAAACCTTCAACTAGAACCAAAATGCCAAATATTCAATCATCACACCAAATGATTTCCTTACACTGATGTATATGTTGTGCTAGCATGAATCCTAAACTTACCAAAATAAGGGGCTCAATATTACGCCATAAAAACTTCTAGTCCATCCTCAAACTAGGTTGTCAAGGTCTTTGGTGCATAGAACTCAGGTGTGTTCTCCTTATGCTCAGTGTTAAAGTCTTCAAAGCCCTTAATGGCAAGCTTGATTTCTTTAGTGGTGCTATCTATTTTGGTGGAGGAAACACTAAGTGCAAGCACATAAGTATTTTCTAGCTCATTTTAGAAGGCCTCTACATTTTCCTTAGCCTTATTCACACTCCCATCCAAGATTGTTCCTTGCTCACAAGCCTTATTTTATAGAGCACAAAAGAGTGATTATAGGTTTTGCTTTTGGTCCTCAATTTTTTTTCTTAGTACATTGATTTTCCACATGATTTGTGCCTGCTTTGACCTACTCATTTAGTACACATATGCCATCAGCTTCTCCTTCTCATCCTTTGTCTGCTTGAGGTGCACATCTATGATTAAAGTTTGGTTTGATAAGCTCAAGAAGATGACATTAGCTATATTTATGCCCTTATAGAGTTTTTTGAAGAGGTTTTCTACCTATTTGAGCTTATAAGCAAGTTCCTTCTATAGCATGGTGTAGTGATCTTCTTCTTCTTCTTGTGTTAGTTTGGGTTTTAATCTTGGGAGTGTCTACTCCACTATCACATAAATTTTATCAACCTTAGAGAGGTTTGAAGTATTGATGCCAATTATAAGGTATGGTTTGGCCATCTCTATGTGCTTATATAGATATTATATCTTGAACTTAGTGGCATGTGCTTCCTCCTGAGCTTCTTTATAGAGTTGCTTCTATTTTTTTGCCCTATGAATGTTGATTATATTCTAGTACATAACCTTGTTGGCCATCATGATTATTACATTCACAGATCAGACTGGGTTCATGGTGTGAGGTTTTATAACAAAGTAGTCTTGCCTTTCTTTAGGCTCTTCTAGGCTTGAATTGGCCACCCTAGGTGCCTTGAAGTGAGGCTCATCCATGTAATGATCAAATGTAAATACAAGTTATTTGCATATCCTAGTTGTGGTAGCTTGGGGGTATGGTTTCAAGCATGTAAAGGTCTTCATCTTCCCATCCCTTCTATTCCTTTTCCCTTATGCTTAGTTTTACATCATCCTTCTCAATAATGGTCATCTCTATTTTTTCTCCTTCTTCACTGGCACCACCGCTTTCTTCAATGCTTTCCTTAGAGGATTTATTTGCTTGTTCCTTAGGGGTTTCTTCCTCGGACTTTTACCCTTCATCCACTTCTTCTTATTATAGCACTATCAAAGACACGTAAACTAGATATTTTTTTACTACAACCATTCTTTGTCATTAATCAAAGTTGAAATAGAGTATATAGTTCATATCACTTAAACAAAGTAAATGTCTAGCTCAATCTACTTAACAACCCTAAGGCTCACAAGCAAGCTTGGGTGATTATAAATGGACCCCTAATGGCATCCATGTTAAGACTAAGACTAATGACTACTAGTGGAATTCATATATAGCAAATTTAATCTATGAGAGCTTTGCTACACTATTATTGTGTTCTTTATATCAACTAGTTTGAGCTCTTTTTATAGATCTTTAAGTTCATCTCTGTCAGGGTGGAATGCACACGTTGAGTGCCAAGTTGGAGCCTCAATGATCATTCCCACTGGATACATCACCTTATGAACTTTACGTTATAGTTTTCATGTAGCGCCCAATCATTGAAGATGCCTCAAAAATCCTAGATTTGGTTAGCTGCCTTCCAATTGGTGCAAGGTATGTGCTAAAACCTCTAACTAGCACAAAAATGCCAAAAATCTAATCATCATGCCAAATGATTGCCTCGCACTAATGTGGATGTTGTATTGGCATGAATCTTAAACTTACCAAAATCAGGGGCCCAATATGTGATACATTTAATTTTTAAATGGAATGACTTAAGGGCACTGGACACTTGCATTAGGGTAGGACAATAATGTCAATGTTACTATTTATCCCAAATGTTAGTGTCTATGGAGAAGGAGAGTATGCATATGATCGTATCCTATAGAGGTATAAGTACATTTTGATCAAGATGGGATGTTTGTGTCATTAATATAAGTTCGGTTGACCTAATATATAGACCAAAGGGCACAAGATAGATCAAATGTGAGGCTTGCATAAGTAAGGCATGTGTAGAACTAAGAAGAATAGCCAAGGTCATGGGTTTTCCAATTTTACAAGACTGAGGTGATACATAATCACAAAATATCATCTACATTTCCCCCCCTCATTTAATCTAGTAATTAAATTTTTAGTTTAAAGGAAAGGAATAAGTACCTAGGTGTGTATTCACACCTTATCTTTGATTGAGTTGAATTTGAGTGCTTTGATGGAGTTTTATTTGATTGCCTTATTGGTGACTGACCTAAAATTGAGAGCATGTTATAATGTATAATAAGTGCATATAATCTTGGTCAAATTTACTTGAAATAGATTGAAATTGAAAAAGTGAGATTTATGAGTACACATGTGTGTTGATGTAACTACCTTGCCTATTGGCAAGTTGTTTTTACAAAAGATGTATCATTTTAAGGCTTTAAAAATGAGATTAGGATAAATATAGATAAATATTTTAAGTGCATATATCTAAGGAGATAGAGAGAGAGAGAGAGAGAGAGAGAGAGATGTATTGGAAGGCACATGCCCTCAACTTTGAATCCAAAGTGAGTTGCCATCTAGAAGTTGAGATTAGCTCAACCATGTAACCCAATGATATTAATAGCTTGGTGAGTTTGGATGATCAAGTCCAAACTAAAAACTTGGAAATATTGAATGATTTAATCACCCAAACCATGCCAAAAGGTGAACTAACTACTATAGTAGATTGGCTCACTAAAATTCATAAAATTCTATGGGGTATCAGTATGAGAAATAATTTTGGAATCTAAATTGATTTGGATTTTGAAATATTAGGCACATGTTCCATATCATATGCACCTTATTTTTGTCTCATGTTTAAATTATGTGTAACAATGGTACCATTTATATAATTATTCCACAAATGTGTATCAAAATCATATAATTATGTGTTTTGGCCAATTCAGAAAATTGTGTGTGGAGGATGTGCTTCCAAAGCATGCCCCCACTATATATGGAGAAATATAAGTACTAACATGGAAGATATGTTTCCAAAACATGACCCCACTATAAATTTGAGGTGTTGAATACTAATTAGGTGTGGAGAACATGCTTCTAAAGCATGCCCCCACTAAATCTATGAATTATAAGTACCATAATGAATGAATGTGGAGAACATTCTTGTAAAGCATGCCCCACTAAATCTGAAAACAATGAATGTATGAAATCTAACTCATCATGGCATTCCTCACCTGAATCTACAAACTAGTGTAAGTATTAAATACTATGTGAGTATGGAGAACATGCTTTTAAAATATGCCCCCACTGAATCTGCAAACTAGTGTAAGTACCATATATTGTGTGAGTGTGGAGAATATGCTTCCAAAACATGCCCCCACTAAATTTAAAAATTATGAAAATTTGGAATCTATGTCATCATGACATGCCCCCACTAATATTTCCCCCTTAAGGTGATGTAAAAATAGTACTTAGTAGTTAGCTCACCTCAAAAGGCTAAGACAATTGCACATCTATGATTGTAACCATGTAGCATATAGAAGGAAACATGTCTAGGTAATTATATAATTGAAGCACATATAACCAATGTAATCACATGTAGGTCTAATATACATGATAAAGATCATTTAAATGTCTATATAGTAACATTACAAGATCAAAAATAAAAAATGCACACACACAAGAGTACCCAAAATCAAGTCAAAAGGTAGTGATCCAAAGAAACCACAAAAAAGAGGCATGTTCAAATGCCCTAAAATTTAATGGA
Organism: Torreya grandis; assembly: GCA_037957365.1. Taxonomy (NCBI): domain Eukaryota; kingdom Viridiplantae; phylum Streptophyta; class Pinopsida; order Cupressales; family Taxaceae; genus Torreya; species Torreya grandis. Next base: position 326,658 of record JARHVA010002859.1, read on the forward strand.
CATGACTTAGTCAAATTTCCATGAAAGCAAAGAATGACATATTAAAATGTCTAAGAAATCAAGGATGGCATATTCAAAGATCCAAGAAAGCAAACATATGACATATGTCAATGTCAATGAAAGCATACATAGGTACAGGGACCGCATAAAATAGAGCATATTAAAATTCTTGAATAAATAAGACAATATCAAGGCAAAACACTCAAGGAATTGTGTAAAGTAAAAGCATAATCAACCAGCATAAACATGACATAGTGGCCTATGGGTCGAATGTGTTATCAAAAATCATTAAATACATAGTGTATCAATTACCTTATGTAATGTATAATCATGGATAATAGACATGTGTAAGTACATATGTAAGCTTTAACATGATAGTATAGAGTAATCATCGAATCATACAACTTATGTGTATCAATATCTTAGAAGATGGATGCCCCCAACATCCTGATGGCATGAGTAGAGGTAAATCCCAACACCTATAAATGTATCATGTATGTGTGTATGCATGTGTATGTGTATGTAGTATTAAATGATATGTTAGTCCTTAAAATGGAACTAACATATAGGCCAAGGAACCAATATAATATGTAAGTACAAAAGTGTTTTTTGGATTTTTTAAATGTTTTTGATTTTTTATTTATTTTGGTTTTTTTTGGTTTTTTTGGTGTTTTTGAAGTTTTAAGAGTACCAATCAAGGAATTCATCATCATCAAAAGGTGTGGGCCATTTGTAAAACAAAATTAAGTGTTTTTTTTATAATTGATGGATTACCTCTTCTTCAATATACTTTTCTAATGGATTCCTTGAAGCTAATGGTGTGGGTAGATAATTGTATCCATCATGCGGTATACAAATCTTTGTGCCTGTATCAAGAAAGGTAACACACATAATTTTAGTATCCAACTTGGCTTTCCATTCATCTAGCCAATTTTGTCTAAGATTTAATTTCAAATGGGGATCATGGTCTAGTATCCATAAGGTTGTGCTCACCACATATGGACCACAACCAATAGGTAATTGAATATATCCATGAAATTCTGGAATCAATGGAGAGTATATGAGTTCATCTGTAGTATATCTCAAGTGTTCAAAAAATGTAGTTTCACAAGTTGTATCCCACTTGATCGTATCAAGCTGGAGATGGTGGAAATATACCCCATCAATATTAATAGTAATAGTGAACTCTTCATGCTTTGGTTGCTTTGAAAGATAGTTCTCATTTGAAGATAGGAAGGATTTTAATTTTTGGTAGGTTATGAAGCTTTTGACAAAGATTCCACATTGTTCACATGGTATAATTTCATTTGACCTTTATAAGGTTGGCTCAATGATTTTAACTAAGAGGGGTGAATTGAGTGACAAAAATTTACATGCTCATATTCTATGGTTTTGTTCCCCTTATTTGGATTTGGTGTTGTTTCTTTTGCGATTGGATTGATCATATATGCACTAGGAACTGTGGGTTCAAATAAATTATGTGAATGGTGATCAAGTGGATCAATTTATAGTGCATGATTTTTTTTGATCTATCATATCATCAATGGTAACATCATCATTATCATAGTAATCAAAAATATTCCCATCATTTTGATCAGTATTAACCAATAAAGGAAGTTCAAATGAAGGAGATTATATTGGTTTTAATGGTTACTCTGGTAATGGTTATTTCTCTTAATGTGCATATATATGCACTTAAATATATGGTACCTTATTTATATCTAGAAAAGGAGGAGCCATTGTACTTGACTCACCTATTTTATAAGTGTGTATGTGCTTAATAAGAATGCATTGTTCAGGTGGTACCACTGTAGGAATGCCTTCAATTTTAGATTGTGTCATTTTACAAAATTTGAAAGGTTCAACATTGATGGGCATTATTAATAAATTCCCATCATGTATTAATTTTAGACATTTGTGGAGTGTATATGGAACAAATTCCATTGAATGTATCCAAGGTCTACTCAAAATCACATTATAATGTAATGATTGAGACATTACTTGAAAAGTAGCTAAAATAGTTTTTGGTCCTAATGTCACATCCAATATAATTGACCAATTAGAGGACTATGTGAATTATTGAACCCTTGGATATACATAATCAAATTTTGAATGAGATCACTTTTAATGCCCATGGTGGTTAAGAAATTTATGCTATAAATGTTTAGGCTCAATCGATTATCAATGAGCACCCTTTTGATGCCCTTATTTTGTATTTTCACTTATATGAACAAAAGTAACTCTTGATCAATAATATATTTGGATGGTAAGTCAATTGGATCAAAGGTAATAATTTTATCATTATTTTTGAGATCTTTCATGATATCTACAAAATAAGTAGGCTCAATATCATTTAAAACTTGAATTTCATGTAATATCTCATATAAGATGTCCTTGTAAACATTAAAATGTTTTAGGAGCTCAATTATTGAAATTTTAGCATGCATATTGCTTAATTGGTCAACAAGGTCATATCCCTTAGATTTTATCACAAGTTTATGCTTAGGAGCTACTTTTTATTTATTAAAAGGTGGTAGTGTAGGTTGAGCAACCTTAACTCTTCGAGTAGTAATATTATGGACCATAGATTATAATTTAAGCCATGAGCGAATAATGGGTGTAGGATGGTAACTATCACTCGAATAAGGCTGGGGTAGAACAAATGGTTGTGAGCATGCATGTAAGCATCTATATATCAGTTCTATAACATTGTAAGAGGACCTATGGAGAGATATCAAATGTTGTTTTAATTTTAACACTCTTTCATTATTATCATGAATTTGTTTATAATTTTTGAAAAAATATTAATGTATCAAACCATTGTAATTATGAGGTATTGGAACATAAAAGAATTGATAGATGTGTCCATTATAAACATGATTTCAATATTTATCAATCATGGATCAGCACTAGGAAAAGAAATTAAAAAACCCTAGCTAACCTAGGGTTTTATGTTTAAATATTGGGTTCACTAAATGTTACACCCTAATTTAGATAAGAGGCTATCCTACTTGGGTGGATAGGGTTAAGGATATGTAAATTATAGGGATCAAAGGTGAATATCAAATATACATCATTTTAATTAATGTACTAAACTCATATGTACCATATGCTAAATTTACTATGTTACGATAGACTATTAATGGAAAGTAAAATTATGATAAATATATAAATAAAAAAATAATTTAATTTTGTTTATGATGTTAATATAGTGATGGATTTGGTATAGGTAGGAATTAGGTAGAAAGACAATTCTGGATCAATCATCAAATGCTAGATTTGGTGCCTCTGCTCTTTGGACACTTGCATCAGCCTGGGACAATTACGTTGATGCTAGTGTCTAAGTTTGATGATAGTGTCCCATACAAAACATTCACTAAAATAGGATTGACCACTTATATGCTTATGGATTTGGATTCTTCTTCACTCTGGTGCATTCATATTTGGGTCATGGACTATCACTATTGGTAAATTGGTAAAACCCTATATTTCCATCTCCAATGTGACCTTAGGGAAAATGGGTTAGTGTACACATGGTGTCTACATGACTTTCAATGACCCCACTATCAAAGGGAACTGCCTACATATCCAATATTCTAGAAGAGGGCCTCAGACTCATGTAGTGATCCCCTATGTCTTGACTTGTGTGTGAATCACATAATGTGTGTAAATCAAGTACATCAGTGACCTAGCCTATATCTTGGAAAATATGACCTTATGATTGCTACTTTGGTACTTCATACCTATGGCTAGGTTGTTCCTTTGACTAATATCAGAATAGGGTAAATTAGGAAATCTTTTGGTAAATTGAGTGCTTCTTGAGTGTTATTTTGGTCTAATTACTAGGTGAGAAATGAATGAGGGTTGATATTATATGTATACCAATCATATCAGGAGATAACTTACATTAAATCACCTAGGCTGACCATTGTGATATGTTTCATTTTAAAATTAGATGACTTGAGGGAACTAGACATTTGTGTCAGGGTAGGACAATAACATCGATGTTACTCTCTATCCTAGATGTTAGTATCCAAAGAGAAAGAGAGTAGACACAGTCTCAGTTCTTACAGAGGTATGAGATAAGTAAATTTCAAGCATTTTAAGAAATATTGGATGTCTTTGTCATCAATATAAGGTTGATCAGACTAAGAGATAGGCCAAGGGGCATAAGATAGAGTAGATTCAAAGATAATGGAAGCAAGGCATGTGTATAAATAATAAAAACAACTAGGGTCATGAGTTTGCCAAGTGTACAAGACTGAGGTGATATATAATCACAAAATATTATATACACTAGCTTATTTCAACCTAGATCTGTATATGCATAGTAAAAAAACTAAATACATTTGTTTTCCATTTATTGCAATATTAATCAAAAGTTGTACTTACTATTTTTAGTATATCTCAATATTTAAGTTTAGAATATTATTTATCTAAGTTTATAATTAACTTGCCTACTATAGATCTATTTATCACCCTTGTGCTTATTCATTTATATATTTTTAACCTTATATTATATTGACCCATCTCAATTTAGGTTTAAACATTTGGTGAACCCAAATTCTGTGTTTTTCCATGCAACTCCTAGTGTGCTATGGGGTTTTTCTAATTTTTCTAATCTCTAAATTGTTACAATTTATTACAAAAATCATAATTTATTTTTCTAAAATCATTTTTATTATGGCTAAAAAATAATTTTCTTTGCCTAAACCTAATGAGGGTGATAGCTACCATCCCTCTAACTAGGTCCATTTTATCACTCTTTTAATGGGTAAGGTGGCCCATCCTATGATGCCAAAAGAGGGTAGCAAACAAATAATTCCTAAATCCTATATAGTATATGTATGCATATTTGATCCGAAGCCCCTAGGGTTTGTGCTTGTGAATCCTTAAAATATTTAATCACCAATATGATAAAGTTTATAAAAGAGTTAAAAAATCACATTACATACATGCAAAATCTAAAACATGTTACTATTAATCATGTGTTTGCATATTCATCTACGAATGTTAGACCAAACAAGGTTTTTTAACAAAATGCAAAGATATAATATAATACATCTAATATAAGCGATTCAATTATAATATCAAGAGTTACTAAGAGACAAAGAGAAATCCTAAGAGAAATTATTTGAGACAAAGTGATCAAATTACCTCCTCCATGTCCTATCAGGAGATCCAAATACTATTGTGCATATCATAGAATGCATGGACTTCATACAAATTTTTTATTTTACATTAACAATCAAAATATAAAGTCTCAAAGATAGTGGTGATCCTATAATCGATACATCAGTCAAGCAAACCACTCACATTATGAGTACCTCCCCTAAATCACAAGTGCCAAAACAATAAATATGGGTACCAAAGGATAATTTAGAACAAAAACACTTATAAATGCAATAATTAGAGCAAGAAAACATTCCAAAGGCATGTTATAAAAAGAGAAAGAATAAAAGTTGCCAACTCAAACTCAAGATAAGCAAATAAACATTCTCAAAGGAGGGTTTCTAGTAAATTAATTTTTAAAGCAAGACATGCTTACAAAATCAAATGGTACAAATATGGTTACTAAGGATCTAAAGACCATATCTAATTCATGCATAGAGGAATAAATAACTAGGTGCAATACTACAAAGTTTATGTTTTCATCCGTAAATAAATAAGTCAAGGCACAAATTACATCTTTTACTAGTGTTTAAGCAAAGATAAATGACTCTTATCTATCCCATAATAAACTGTAGCATTGTGACAATGTTGAACATACTCCATCAAAACAAACCTTTTTTTTTTTAATTAGAATTCAAAACAAACTTTCAATAAGGAAACTCTAATCTATGGTGAAATTCATTATATATACATGAATTCTCAAAATGGTATATCACAAGTTTAAGAACAACTTAAGAGGTTACATTTATTCTATAATAATGATTACATCGATGATTATGATCCTAATAACATAAGATTTGTAAGATCTTGATGATATTGATTACGCAACATACAAATATGACACATATGATATAGGGCCTCTACAGAGGCATCTCCTTGATGACATCCTTGGGTTATAGTGTAATTTTTCCTTGTCCATAACACCTTTGGTCAAATATTTCAAAAATACAAAAAAAAAAAAAAAATTAAAAATCCACAACAAACATCTTCAGATTTTACATGTTCTATTAGTTTCTTGGCATTTATGTTGTTGGTTCCATGTTGGTAGATGGCATATTAGTAATTTTTATATACATGTGTTTCACACATCATTTGAGTGTTATGCATGCATACACAAATACATAATCTATTCTTATACGGATGTTGGGCCTTCCTTCTACTCATGTCATATAGACATTGGGGGCATTTGATTCTTTGATCTTGATATACACACAGGTTATATGATTCTATGATCACTTTCCATTATCATGATTGAGATTATGTACTTATACATGCCTTTATTCATGCTTATATCTTTCATAGTGTACTTGATATGCTATGTACTTACTATTTTTTGATAACTCATATATCCAAGGGTAAGTATGTTATGTTTATGTTAGTTTTTTATGTTTTTACTTTATGTACTTCCTTGAGTGTCTTGTTTTGCTTGTTGATCATTTGAATATGCTGCATTGTTTACAGCCCCCATGCCCTTATTTTCTTACTTTGACATTTGCATATGTCATTGCTTGTTGTATAGACATTTGAATATGTCATTCCTTACTTTGTGGACATTTGACTAAGTCATGTCTCTTTGATTGTGTTGCATTTGAACATGACCCTTGTTTGAGGTTTCCTTAGACCATTGTCTTTTGATTTATTTTTGAGTGCTCTTGTGTGTGTTTTGAATTGCTTCATGAGATTGTATTGTTACTATCTAGATGTTACCATGATATATATCATGCATCTTAGGGCTTGAAGTGATCACATTTTACATGATTTAATAATATTTTTATCTAGACATGTTTCTCATATATGATGCATGGTTCATACATAGATTATATGGTTATTTTATCCTCTTTAAGTAAGGTAACTACCAGTTTTTGCTTCCCCTCACTACAAAAGGGGGGCATATTAGTGGAGGCATGTCATAAAGACATGGCTTTAGCATTTTTCATAGTTCACAGATTCGGATATACATTGGGGGCATGTTATGGAAACATGTTATCCACACTTATACTAGCTCTCAATTTCAGATTTTAGTGGGGGCATGTTTTGGAAACATGTTCTCAACACTTAATTTTTAAATTGGTCAAAATTCATAGTTATATGATTTGGATACATAGTTGTGGCATAATTCTATACATTGGTACTATACTATAATTAGGTTTCAACATGAGACATATATGAGGTGTATATGCTATGCATAAGGTACCTAAATTACAAAATTAAAATTAGTTTTTAGAATTTAAATACTTCTACAAACTTTAGCTCACTAGGTTGGATTATTATGGACTATTATTGAGCTAATACACTATATTAGTTTGTTCATTTTTGGTATGGTTGAGGTGATTAAATCACTCAATATTTATATTTTTATAGGTTGGACTTGATTACATCATCCAATCTCATCATATTTATAGTGTGGGTTGACTTGAATCAACTCGCACTCACTAGATTATAAGTATGATTAGGTTGCACAATTGAGCTAATATTAACTTTTGGGTGAAAACTCACCTTTTCTCTAAGGTTGGGGCTAAGTTTTTCCTTTAAACTCTCTATATATATACGCACTTCCATATTTACATTTGTCCTAATCTTTGTTTAAATAGTTCATAATGATACATCTTTTCAAATCAAGCTACCAAAAGGCATGACGGTTGCATCAATAAACAAGTATACTCCTAAACCTTGTTATATCTACTCTAATCATTTAAATGCTTTAAATATCATATTATATGCATTGATTATATATTATAACATGTTATTGGTTGCAGTTTAGTTACTAGTAAATCACTCAAGTGGGACTTATGCAAATACAATATGTGTTATACACACTTAGGTACGCATTCATTTCCTTTAAACTAGTAATTTCATTACTAGATTAAAAGGGGGTAAATATAGACACTAAATCTAAATTATATAACACCTCAGTCTTGTATACTTGGCAAGTACTTCTCATGGTTATACCCTTCAATTCATAAGACCTTCCTATTGCCAAAAGACTCGCATCTACTATCTCTTATGTCTATTACTTATCTCTTAGTCTAACCATGTGTTATTTTGATGATCAAGCCTTTTGTATTATTCAAAATGCTTTAAATATTCTTATTATTGTCCTCTAGAAGTTTTGGATTTGTACCTATTTTCCATCTTCTTGGACACTTGCGTTCCAGTTAGGTACCTACATCAATGCTAGTGTCATGTGCTAAACTAAGTGTCAAATGCCCTAAAGTCATCAAATTTGTTAATAAAATGTATACCTATGGTCAACCTAAGTGTTTTAATGTGAGATATTTCCAAAAAGGATTTATGTATATACAATATCAACCCTTATTCATTCTTCACCTAGCAGACATAACAACTCACAAGTAAACTTACCAAAAGCACTCAATTAAGCATTCAAGTGAGAAAAGTTTTCTTATTATTTCTTATTTCAATATCAGTCATAAGGACATCCCATCTACAGGTTTGAATTACTGAAGGAGCAACCCATGAGTCATATTTTTCAAGTTACAAACTAGGTCATTATTATACTTATTTTCCACATATTGTACCCTTATGCACACAAAAGCCAACACATTAGGGGAGAAGTACATCAATCTAAGGCCCTCTTTGGAGTAGTGACTATGTAGGTAGCATCCATTGACAGAGGGGTATTTAGGATTAGCTTGACATAGTGAGCCCAATAACCCATTTTTCTAAGGTCACTATGACGATGAAGAGCTAAGTTTTAATATTTTGATAAGAGTGGTAGTCCATGATCCATATATGAATGCAACAAAACGAATGTGACAAAACCCAAAACATTTTAGAGGGTCACATCTAGATCCAATAAGTATTTCATACTAGACACCTACGTCTAAGTCAAATAGAAATGTCAATGCAATCATTCAAGACCACAAAGGGTAAATTCTCATAATCTGACGATTGATCTAGAATCCAGATCTAGTTTGCTTCCATCTTATTTCAACGCAAATCTATATGTGCACAGTAAACCAACTAATTACTATTATTTTTTATTTTTTATAATATCAATCGGTAATTATACTTACTATTTTTAGCATATCTCAACATTTAAATTAAAAATATCATTTATCTAAGTTTTCAATTAATTAGCCTACTATAGATATGTTTGTCACCCTTGTGCTTATTAATTTCTATTTCTTAACCCTATACTATATTGACCCATCTCAATTTAGACTTAAATGCATATTTTCAAGGGTGAAGTTGCATATAAGGATAGTTAATGAGTTACCTTCATCTAAAAGAAAACGGTATCCAAAGTGGGTGAATGAAGAAGAAAAATGTTAGAAATAATAACTCTTGTTCTTGTAATAAATTAATCATTTATGTTGCCTTGAGTAAACTTAAAAAAAGTTGAAGATGGGGGAGTTGGGTGTGTAGAGACCTCCACCTTTTTGAAAAAATTGAATGCCTTATTGTGTCTTTGATTGGAATTTAAGAAAGGATAAGACAAACAAGTGAGTCAATAAAGCTTCTAAATAAATCCTTGGCAAACATGATGAACAAACAAGTCTTATCAAATACATCGAGGAGAAGCAATGATTATTTTCCAAGTATGTTCCTAGTAAAATATTATGCCAATTTCAAGTCAAAACAACATCATCATCATCATCATTATTAGGGTTGGTGTGTGACCCACTGAGACACGATGTCATCCTGTAAAAATCCTAGCGTAGGTGAAAAATTGTAATACACAAATGTATTCCACTTTTAATTATATTTCAATTTTATTTTAACTTTAATTGAATAAGCATGTTTGATGAGGTAATATTAATCACAGTATAAAATTATGGTGTAGAATTTATCATATTTGACATGAGTGTATTTGTTATGTAATGGCGAATTTTATGGTGTAAATATGGAAAGTTTGTAAAGGTTAAAGGGGCAACTAATAGAACATGAAATATGAACATAAGAAAGTATTCAGACACAATTTTGAGTATGCCATTAATAATATATTTTAATCAAACTGTAAAAATTCAATAATAAAATAAAACATCCAAACTTTAGACATTCATAAAATAATAATGACATGTGATTCATTAATATAAATATATTATTTGAGTGAAGTGAATCTCATAAAAAAAAAAACTAACTAATAAACAAATACCATACGAAGCAAATAAAAATAATTTATTTATTTATATAGATATAATGTGAAATGAATACACAAAAGAGTCAATTTACTTATACCATCTTATCTCCCATCATCATATTGATATTTGATATTTATTATATTAAAATATTTGTCAATCACATGGAACCCCCCCTTCAATGCTCTCATATCAAGTAAATCCCATCTTAACTTATGCTACTTATAGTTTATCATTTCAATATGATGACAACTTCCGTTTGATTTTTTATTTTATTTTATATTTTTGGGGCCCGTTTAGCTTAGATGTTATAAAACAAATATAAGGTGTCCAATACAATATTAATCCACTACGTAAAATTTAATTAGTTAATTAGTATTATTCGATTTAATTAAGGAATTTAAGCTTTCCAAGAAGCAGCATAAAGTCTTGACAAGTCCTTCCGCCTGCGAACGCTTATATTCTAACTTCTTACTTGCGTGAGTGTTTTTACTTGCGTCATATATAATATATAATATATATTATATATTATATATTATATAGGGAGAACATTTAAAAAATAGAATAGAATAGACTAGACTAGACGATACCAAATCATCACTCCACTATTCTAGGCTGGTTAATGTAATTAATATTGTAAGATTTTGAAAATAGGTTTGTGGTGGTAGTTTTCAATTATCAGTGTTATTTAATTGCTATCGATTTTTATGATGAATTGAATTTTTTTAACATAATTATGAGAAGTTCTCCTTCTTTAATTTATGATTTTTTTTGTTTCATATTAGAATCGTTTGTACGGTCTTGGCTCTTTTCTTAATGCCTCCCTCTAAGTTCTATGGGCCCATCAATCTTTTTTTATATTTTTCATTTTTAAATGTTAGAGATTAATATGTGTACTAATTTCATCAAAGTTTGAATTCAATTATGTCTATAAATAGATAAGTGAGATAGTTGATTTGATCATTTAGAACATACCAGTTAGCACATATTAGATACATGGATAACATTTTATGTGATTATTATATTTGTTCTATTTGCAAGATCTAAAAATTTAAAAGGGCTAGTTAATTCATACTAATAACTGACCCTATCTAAAACCAACTTTTATCCATTTTAAACTGGCGAGATTACATCATTTTATAAAGACATGAGTTGAAACATGTATCTAGAGTAAAAGGCAAATAATACATGAAAGAAATTAGTAATTTTTGGCACAATTGCAAATCCTTCATGAGTGTAAAGTTTTACCATGACCATCCATAAGATCCTAGCACAATGACATTACAAACCTAAAGTCATGTGTGATAAGTGTAACAAGAGGAAGATGCATGTAGGCAAGTTTAGATCATGATAACGAATTAGAGCATACTTAAATACCTTCATTTAATGGAGTAATATCATCTAAACAAGCTAAGAGCTTCTTATCTCTATATGTTTGATAATTTATTTAATTAAATATTATCTCTCAAATTTATTATAAATTATTATTCTTAATTAAAGGTAAGCATATTTTCTACATGCATTTGGGTAAACCCTTTTATCAAAGACCTCTTAAGATTTCATCCATTGGTAAACTTACTTTATGCATATCTTTACAACTCTTTGTTCCCTTTATATGTATTATATTTCTAAGATTCTATTTTAAATTTTCAGATTTATTATTTCAAATCCATGTAGCCATTAGTCATTAGAATCTATTTTATTTTTATATCTCAAATATGCATTTTGGTTTGTTTGATTTTTTTCTTTATGATAGATAAGCCAAATCTTTGATTAGTAAAGATTTTAGATATACTTATATTTCCAATTTTTTATTTTTTTCAAATATATTATTACAAAGTGTAAAACTCTAACATTTTATTTAAATTTATTATTAATTATTTATACATACTAAAGATTATTGCAAATGTATCTAATACACCAAGTCCCCAATAAAAAATCTAAAAAATACTTGAATCTCATTTGAAAATTATATATGTTCCATATATCGTGTTTCAAATGTTTCCAATTAAAATATTATATCTATAATTATACATAATATAAACTCTAGTTCTTTTAATAAAACCTAAAATTAATTTAAAAGAAATAGTAATATAAAATTTTATATGAAGAATTTTATTTCCAACATAGGAGATAAACATGCAAGATAAAATATCACGAGATGAATTTCATATATTATAAAGGAACTATAGAGCTCAAAATTTTGTAGTGTAATAAATGAATAATCAAAACATTTCTCCAAATCTTATAAATGTCATTAAATTTAAAAGTATATAAAAATAATTATGATATTGTAGATCAACTTCAAAATACTCAAGAAAACATATATGTCCTTTAGTTACTCAAAAGATAAATTATTTATGAGAATATTATTTATAAATAATTGGAATAAACTACTTTATTATGTGATACTCAACTTTTTCAATTTTTTTGAAAGATTATGAAAAACCAATAAATTTTAAGAACAAGGAAATATCTTCAAGTGATGTTTTTAATTAAAATTTTCACTTGCACATGTTTTTATTTATTAATAATAGAGAAATAAAAATGGTACTTATAGATAATGGTTCAAGATTGAATATTTTTGATGAAAACTTTTTTTTTAAAAGGTATAAATAGAAATGATTTACGAAAAATATTTGTCACTATATAATATATTTTAACAATAAAATTAGAGATGTTATTGATACAATTGATTTAAAATTAACTTTAGGATCAAAACCATTAGATACTTTGTGTCATATTATACCCAACAATATGAATTATAATATAAAAGATCATAGATTTATGTCATGAGTATTATACTTTTCTCTTTATATATGTTTGAAATTATTAAATTTGAAGAGTAATTATAAAATTTTGAATATTGATATAAACCTTTTCAATTTTACAAAATAGTTGAATATTACATATTTTATGAAGATTCTCAATTATAATGTAAGAAGTTTGGAGATTAATGATATAAAACTTATTATTAAACAATTTAGGTATTATAAGGAAAATATTAATTTGTCTTATTTCAAAAATTTAGAAATGATGGAGTTTCTATTTAGTTAGTCTTAAAGATATACGACCTTGTGCCTCTAGCATATATATTAAACATGAAAAATTTATGGAAGGTGGTGAAATTTTAATTAAAAATGTGTGGGTAGATTATATTATTGAGTCTAGTGTTTCTCCTTCTAAAATTCTAGTTAAAGTGATTGTGACATATATAGACCAGTATTTTGGTATCTGTTTAGAGTATACTCCCAATGATTATAGAGAGAGTTTATTTATGAAACTAGATGGCCTCCAACCTTAAAGATGTTCCTTGGTTTATTGAGGTGACATCAATATGGTAGAATAAGAAGAAGATTATTTGGGAGGGCTTCCATTCTCTTAGAAGAGTAATGAAATTTATTTTTTTAAATAAACTTAATATGATTCTCAAACTCTTTGACTAATGCTTGAAGGTAAAGAGAATAGTCAGAACATCTGGTACATTTGATCTAATAATTAAAAAGATGGAAAATAATATATTCTAAGATTAACAAATTTTATGTAAATAAGGGTTCTTTATCATCCCCTATGGATAAGGGAAAACTAGTTAAATTTATTCTTTATATTTTATCTAAACATCATCTTATTAAGATAACCTTTCAATTGAAGTTTTTCCCCCTTTGGGATTATAACCAATGGAAATGCCTCTACGAGATTAATGTCTCTCATTTAAAGGATGAAGACTCTATTAATGGGTTTAGAGATTCTTGGTATATTGATAAATTGTTCCTTCAAACAAATTCTAAAATTTTATCTTGGAATAATTATATGACTTTTTGAAAAAAAACATGAGGTTTTTTTTTGAAAAGTTTAATCCAAGCTCAAAATAGGAAGATATAGATATCTATAAGAATTATTTATTTATGTTGAGTCTAGAATTTAGGTGGACCCTCACAATCTTAAACTTTTGAATAACTTGGGTTTTTGTTAAACACTAACATAGGTTATCTCAGTATTATTTCGATCAAGGAGCTCAAATCAAGTTCAGGTTAACTTCGTTGGAACTTAGTGACAAAGGTACTAAATATTTTTTCATAATCCTTAAAGTTAATCATTCCAAGGAAAATATTAGGGCCATTAATTGGGCGTAATGTTTCATATGACTTAGAATACATCAAATCTTCTTTCTTTTCTTTCTAAAGGGGTTTGTTTATTTCAAATGGTCTAAATAAAAACATTTATAATAATAGGATAATTTGTTCTAGAATCATCCCTAAAAAATTGTTTGATTCCTTTGTTTCTCTTCTTGAAAAGAATATATCTATTGATGAGATTAAGTATGTCATTTACTCCCTTAAATTTTACATATTTGATGCAAGAGCATCAAAAAAGCATTCATTGTTTATATGTAAAGATCATTAAACTTGTATTATTTTTATTGAATGAGTCCTTATGAGGGTCTAAGTAGTATAAAGAGTCTTATATTCATCATTAGGTTAATACTCTTGATTTGTCAATCTAGTCATAGTTTTGGTATTTCCCTTCAAAATGAAGAATTTGAAAAGTTAAACTACTTATAGAGGTTTGTAGGGATAATGACAAATTGTAAAGGACTTGAATCATTGAGAAAAGACCCAATAGAGGTGTTTTCATCTAGTGTAAAGGTAAATTTTATTTCAAGTCTTAACTAGAAACTAATCCTACGTTGGAAGGAGCTTGTTAGTTAGAGATAAGTGTTAAAAGGGATAATCTTGGGTCTATTTCAAGACCAAGACAGATAAAGGCCTATTTCCTTGTAGTGATGAGTTTTATTAGATTCCAATAAAGTAAATAAATTAGTATAAGGGTGAAGTAAAGAGGGAGAGTGGCAGAGGAGGAGTAAGGAAGGTCTTCTCGGCCTGTACTTTGTAAATAAGATTGTATAGATGATCAATAAAGGAAGATATTTTGATGTTCAAGGTATGTTTTATAGAAGAGAAACATATATTAACATGTTTATATCTTTATTTAATATGTTTCAAATGGTTTCAAGATGAATTTTGATTGAGAAAGGCATAAAGAAGGATTTTATTGACAGTTCACCTATGTAAACAAAGCATTATACATGTGGAAACTTGGTTTTCTTGAAGAATAAAGAGATATGGTGGTTTGTTTTTTTATAATCATCTAGTTATTTAATAGAAGAAGAGGATCTAATATATTTTTAGAATAATTCACATTTTTTTTGAAGTCTAAGCAATAGAAACTTCAAATTACCCTATTTTGTGCACTACAGTCAGTTGATTACATGTATAGATCATTGAATGAAGTTAGTTTAAATATTGGAAAGTTTGGAAAATATTATTAATATTATTATGAAGGTGTTATAAAAAATATAAAGTCTTTAAACTTCATAAACTAACCCTAAAAAGCTATCAGGCTTTAAAAACCCTAAAATAGGGTTTCTCGTACAAATTGAGCCATAACTTATTTTTAAATAGCTTATATCCATAAAAAATTTAATAAAATGTGGATGAAGGTATTTATTAACCATTAAAAGTGAAATTTGGATGTGAGAGACTTTGTAGAGAGTTAAAATTTTGACTTTGTTTTGCAAATTATGTAGGTGTTTATTTAGAAAACACAAGATATGAGAATAATTGATGTTCATCTTTGTTCTTTGATTGAAAATGTTACATGTAAGTATGTTAAGGTTGTATGGTGATTTTTCAACACTTTAATAAGTGATTCTACAACATTTTTCATTTAAATAAGTTCAAGTTTCTTAAGAAGGTTGAATAGGCCTACATAGGCCTAAGAGGACAAAATTATGTTTAGGTCACTCTCTTAAGAAACCAATAGTTATAAGATTAGTTTATCATCACCTTAGATAATCTATAACAATTAAGAAGGTTATTCAACAGGTTATTAAATGAAATATCTAAGTGATAGTCTTATATAAGGTTGTAGATTGCCTAAAAGTATAGTCATCCATGCAAAAATTCTCATTGAAATTTGAAGACTTGCAAGAAGATCCACTTGAATATAGTGTGAAAGACATTATTCTTAGCATGAAATAGTTATTTCCATAGTATATTATGTGAAAGAAAAAAATGGTGAATGGGATTCAAAGTCATACAAACCCAAGGTATTGGTCTCTTGAACTTATAGGAAGGTATTGTATGATGAACCTTGGATTGAGATCTCAATCCATTACTAGTCTATTAAATACTTATAAGATAGACAATGGGTAAGATGATTTAAGAGATTGACAAGAGAAAGAGAGTGGGAATGAAAATAAGGCTTGTTTCAAAAATTTCAAGCCTTGTATCTTAATTCATATGATTAATAGACTACAAAGGAAATCAAGTAAGGCTTTGAATGACCAGTTGACAATCATTAAGAAACAGATATATAAATGAGTACATTGGTCTTTCAATACCAATATGATTTGATATTCTTTTGTTCAAGCAGTAATAATATACAAGTGGTGTTGGTAGAAGACTTTTCATTGTAAATTTGTGTAGGATATTTGTCTGATATTTATGTGTTATGTACTTATTTTGTCATTGTATAGTCTCTATTGTCCTATCTTCATGACTTGTAATAGACTAGAATACAAAGAGACTCCACTTTTGGATCCAAGTACGAGAAAAAATGAACAATCATAGACTAAAAATGTCTATATATGCCTATGTTTGTAAGAAGAAGAGGGTTCCACTTTTGAAGAGAACAATATATATTCATCTAGTTATGTTTACCTGTGTGATTTCTTATTATGTTCCTTGTGTGTGTTCTCATGTGTAATGTTTTGGTTACTTTTTTTCTAATTAATATGAATGCTTTATTTATGTTTATGAAATAATGGTCATTCTTAAATTCCTAAATAACATAGGATAATTAATGTTTATTATGTTTCTGTTATCCAAACTCATGTATGAAAATAATACATCACTCTATGCACATGAAGTATATCACAACTATCCTCATACTTAGCATATTTTAATGCTTCAAGAACCTCTGATAATAATGGTGCAGTGATCTTGGATACTCATTTTTGGAGGGAATTATACTAAGATTATTACCAAGGCAAATAGATATTGAGATATGGCTAGACCAAAGGATATGTAATTTTGGAGAAGAAGAATAAAAAGGACTGGTTTTATCATATAGGAGATCATTTGAGAGCATATTTATGGAGAGATTTATGAAATTTTCTAGTGTTAGTTACCTAAATTGCTAGCTAATTAGTTAGCATAGTTGAAATATTATATATTTAATTTAAGGACTGAAGAAACTATAATCTGGACTGAAGAAAGGATAGATTGGTTACAAAGATTGGAAACTAATTAGACAAGAGTAATAGATCATTGTGTTGATACTAAAGTATATGGATATATAACTGAATTTTAAGTATAAGGATACATAGCTTTCGAATCTACGAAGTAATTTTTCGTTAGAGGAATTCGAGGTAAAATTTTACAGTGACTACCTATCTTTGTGAAGATGTTGGTTGTGGACAAGGCTATGATGCCTAATCCAGCCAATATGGAGTAGTCACTTCGGGTGTATGGGGTTGTGTGAGACATGATAGTGAATGATAATTAGATGATAAGATAAGGCTTGAACTTGAATCTAGAATGGAGACACAAAGGAATAAGATTTATAAGAAAATTCTGGATTTAGAATGTGAGTTGTAACAATAGAATAGATGGAGTAAACAGAAGAATACCCAGGTAGCTACTAGTAGAGTTACAAATAGTAGTAAAATAGATGAAGAATGAGAAGGAAGACATGATGAATGATAATAAAGATATGAAGAACTAAGGATGAATAAATATGAGATGGAAGAAGAAGATGAATGCTAGCCAAAAAAAATAAGAGATGAAGATGTCAGGATCTAGAACACACAGCTATGATACCAGCTATCAGGATCCTACTCCTTTAGAGTACAATTGATTACCTTTGTATAAGCAACTAAACACAGAATTAAACCAGAAGTAATAAGTAACTAGAAATTTAGAAATAGCACAGAATATGAGATACGAGAAAAAATACAATCTGTATTAACACTCTTCTAGAATACAATGAAGAAATCTCTCTTACCACACCTCTTGGGCATACAGTAATTCTCCCTCAAGAGTTCTCTCTCTCTCTCAATCAATTACAACCAACTCAAACACAGAGTTGTTCCCTCCACCAGTCAGTGACAATTAACCCAATGGTTGTTGTTGCCTATTGCCAGTCCACCAAGTAATTCTCTTTGATCTTGCACCCTTGTAGATCTAACTGATCTTACTTACCATGTAGATCTCCCTGATCTTGCTACCTGCAGATCAACTGAGACACCCCTTGAGACAACCAACCCAATTGTTGTTCTTGCCTTCAAGTTGAGGATCTAATCCTTCTTAGTCCTAATTTATTACAATACAGCCCCATGGGTCTCTTAAATAGATCCCAAAATAAATAATAATTAGAAACACAGACTCAAGACTAAAATTAGTCTTTACATGCAAACTAATTATCCATCTAAAATTAGACCAGTTCTGGAAACACACAGGTGACCGACGTCGGTTCCTATCTGACCGATGCCGGCTGACTACTAACCAATGTCAGTTACTATGTACACTGAATATGACTGATGTCAGTTGGCCTGACCGATGTTGGTTACTCTATAACTCAGCAACCTCCACATTTACATACCTGTGAAGCTTTTAGCTCCACAACTTAACAATCTCCCACTTAGAGATAAATAGCTGCACTTGTACCTGTACCTGTACATCCTCTAATTTGTTTTTGGCTTGTATCCCACTTCAAGTTCAATCTTGAAGACCAACAGAAGTTGAATGAAGATTCAACTTCTCCTTTGTTCCCAGCTTTGATAACATTTCTGCAGGGTTCTTATCCTTGCTAGCCACTGTAACTGCAACAACCTTCTGCAACTCTGATATCTAGCTAACCGTCGTTCCACCAACAGTGAACACATATCTTGTGGTGCTTCTCCTGCCATCCAAGTCACCTACCATATCTGAATCTATATACCCATGTAGAGAAGTGCTTGACCCTACATAACATAAATACCTACTGCTTGTCCCTCTCAGATACCTGAGAATCCACTGAACTGCTTTCCAATGCTTCTTTCCTAGATTAGCCATAAACTTGATAACAACTCCCACTGCTTGGGCAATATCAGGTCTAATACATACCATCTACCCAACCTCATCATGTGATTTAGGACACTGTTCATAGCTTAGTTTGAACTGTCCAACCATAGGTGTGCTTACCGGTTTTGCATCCTGCAAATTGAACCTCTCCACTACCTTATTCACATAATCCTCTTGAGACAAAATCAACCTGTGATTTTCCCTGTCTCTAGAAATACTCATGCCAAGGATTTTCTTTGCTACTCCTAAATCCTTCCTAGCACATGTCTGAGCTACTTTTACCTTTAGCTCAGCAATTCCCTGCATGTGTGACCCCGCAACAAGCATATACACTACATACAGTAACAGGATAATGTAGCTAATATTATCCAACCTGGTAAAATAAACACAATGGTCACATTAACATTGACTAAAGCCGTGCTCTATCAGAAACCTGTCAAACCTCAAATACCACTGTCCTGGAGTTTGCTCAAGACCATATAACCTGGCCTTTTGTCTCACCTATCCATTCTCTCTTTTCTTTAACCTGTGAATCCATTCATCTTTCAGTGCTTTCTTTCTGACTGGTAACTCTACCAAATCCCATGTTTGGTTCTTGTCCAAGGAATCAATTTCCTCATTCATGCCATGCTCCCAATGTTTCTTGGATTCTACCTGCATTGCCTCTTCAAAACTTCCTGGTTCTCAATCATCAGTGAGCAACAAGTAGTATAAATAAGGGAAATAACAAATTTGAGGCTTACTTACCCTTTCAATCCTCCTCATGGGCATTTGAGACTCCTTGACAGCTTGTTGTCCACCCAAATTTCATTCTAACAGTGACCGATCCCGATCATCTCTTAGTCTACACCTGACCGATGTTAGTTCCATGTGACCGACCTGACCGACGTCAGTTCTTACCTGACCAACATCGGTTTCCACCTACCTGACATCACCGACTTTGGTCTCTATCGAACTATCTTTGGTTCCTTCTTGTTTGACGTCAGTCTCTTCTTGACCGACGTCGGTGTCTGTGTTTTCTTGTGAGTGATGATTTTTACCCACTAGCTCATTTTGGATCATAATCTTGTCCAAATCAACATTGCCCTACTCAAAATTATTCAGCCTCTTGAGTTGATCTCTGTCCATCATCTTCTCCTTGAAAACCAAGGCTTTCTAGTTCTTAACATTTGACTTAAGAACATGCATTCCCTTCTCACTCATGTGACCAAGCCTAAAGAGAATCAGTAATACAAGTAGAGAGATAAAGTTTACCTACTTTATTACCTCTTGCTAATACAAGTGCACCCTTAGAAACTTTCCAAGATTTCACTGTGAGAGTTACTGTGCAACCCTCATCACCCAACTTTCCTACAGAAATCAAATTCTGCTTCAAGACTGGGACATGCATGACATCCTTCAACACCCATGTGTTGCCATTCTACAATTTCAGATGCACTTCCCCTTTGCCAACCATTTGACAAGGCTCACCATCCCCTAAATAAAATTTTCCAAAGTCTCCATAGACATAATCATGGAAAAAATCTCTATTTGGGGTTGCATGGAAAGAGGCACCAGAATCTAAAACCCAAGATTCTACTTTATCCAAGGAACATATAAGAGCATCCCGTGCAACAATACCTATATCATTTGCTTCTTTATTTCCTTCATGCTGATCTTCTACCAACCAACAATCTTTCTTTACATTCCCTTTCTTTCCACAATTTTAGCAGGTTATACCTCCATTTCTAGATTTGGATCTCCTGTCTATTTTTTACCTTGATTTCCCTTGCTTGCTCTTCTCTCTTTGCTTTCCCCTGCTTTCAACACTTAAAGCGTTACCTGATGTTTCCCTTATGCTTTTCCTACAAATTTCTTCATTCAAGATTACACTAACAACATCATCAACTTTCAAGATATTTGAAGCAGACGCAGTATTACTAACTGCCATTACCAAACTATCCCAACTTTCAGGTAAAGAGCATAAGATTAAGAGAGCCTTAATTTCATCATCAAAATCTATATTGACTGAAATTAACTGATTTACTAATCCATGGAAATCACTAAGATGACTATATACCGATCCACCTTCCTGCATCTACAAATTAAATAATTGCTTCATAAGAGATACCTTATTCGAAGCTGAGGGTTTTTCATATAAATTTGCCAAAGATTCTATTAACTCTACCATTATCTTTGCCTGTGATAAGTTGTAAATCACAGATGATGCCAAGCTCAACCTTATAGATCTTAGAGCCTTCCGATCAAGAACATTCCATTTTTCATCTTTTATATCTATGGGCTTGCATGCAACTCCACCCAACGGTAAGTACAGATCTTTCTGATACAGATAATCTTCTATCTGTATCCTCCATAATTGATAATTCCTGTCATTGAATTTCTCCATTCTTAGTGTACTTTTTTCTACCATTGCTTTACTCCCACTCAATCAGAAACCCCTGAGAGTGCCCTGTAATCAACAAACACTAACTTGCTCCGAACCAGGCTCTGATACCACTTGTTAGGATCCTAGCACACAGCTCTGATACCACTTGTCAGGATCTAGAACACACAGCTCTGATACCAGCTATCAGGATCCTACTCTTTTAGAGTATAATTGATTACCTTTGTATAAGCAACTAAACACGAAATTAAACCAGAAGTAATAAGTAACTAGAAAAAATTAGAAACAACATAGAATATGAGATACAAGAAACAATACAATATATATTAACACTCTTCTAGAATAAACTGAAGAAATCTCACTCTTCCCACACCTCTTGGGCATACATTAATTCTCCCTCAAGAGTTCTCTCTCTCTCAATCAATTACAACCAACTCAAACACAGAGTTTTTCCCTCCACCAGTCAGTGACAATTAACCCAATGGTTGTTGTTGCCTACTGCCAGTCCACCAAGTAGATCTCCTTGATCTTGCACCCTTGCAGATCTAACTAATCTTACTTACCATGTAGATCTCCTTGATCTTGCTACCTGTAGATCAACTGATCTTACACCCCTTGAGACAACTAACCCAATTGTTGTTCTTGCCTTCAAGTTGAGGATCTAATCCTTCTTAGTCCTACTTTATTACAATACAGCCCCATGGGTCTCTTAAATAGATCCCAAAACAAATAATAATTAGAAACGTAGCTTCAAGACTAAAATTAGTCTTTACATGCAAACTAACTGTCTGTCTAAAATTAGACCAGTTATGGAAACACACAGGTGACCGACGTCGATTCTTGTCTGACCGATGCCAATCGACTACTAACCGATGTCGGTTACTGTGTACACTGAATATGACCAATGTCAGTTGGCCTGACCGATGTCGGTTACTCTGTAACTCAGCAACCTCCACATTTGCATACCTGTGAAGCTTTTATCTCCACAACTTAACAGAAGAATGAGAGGAAGAAGAGATGTTTGAATAAGAAGGCAAGAATAGTGTAGAAGTAGATCGGTTAGATAATAGATGTAGTGTGTAGCTACAAGAATGGGTATCATCAAAAGAAGGACATTAATTATTAGGCAAAGAATAAGAACAAAGTTGTAGAGTAATCATAGGTTCAAGCTTAGAAGAAGAAGTCGTAGGAAATAATCATTCACCAAGAGAGCACACATCCCTATAGTCTAATTTCCTATATTCTGGTAGAAGTTTTCAACTAGATAATTAGGAAAATAGTAGTTGGGAAGGTCCATTTTAAAAACAAGTGCATTTTTGGGGTACTAAAATTGAAATAACATTGAAGGCCATAGGGTTTGTTGAAACCATGTAGAGAAAAGTGGGAAACATAGAAAAATAGAGTGCATAGATTAACTTTATTAGTGCATAGATAAATATTTGTAGTGCATAAATAGGATCGCATATAATGTAGCCCACTATTATAATAGCTGCACAATAGATCCCCACAACAATAGTTTATAAAATGGGTGTTGTAGGAGCATTTATAAACCTAGTGACATATGATGGGTCTTCAGACCCTAAGCAGTACATATTAACATGTGAGATGAGATGGAAAGATAAGGGTATTATCAATGAGGCTATAAATAAATATGAGTTAATAGGGGAACTGAATGGAAGATCACTTGAGTTTATGTAATATAGAGAAATTATTTAGGCAAGTATACAGTAGGTTAAGGAATGACTTATCATAGAATTTAAGATAAATAAATGTACAAGTCAGACTATTCAAGACTTAAAGGAGATTAGGCAAAAGTCAAAAGAATTAGTATGTGACTATGATAGCAAGTTCTTCAATGTTATGCATAAGGTGGAATTTGCCTTAGTAGGTAAAGATAAAGTTGTGTGGTTTGTCAAAGGATTGCATTCTAGAATCAAATTTACTATAGTGCAGACTCAATATGCTACTAAGGTAGATGCTAGAGCTATTGCTATATAAGTGGAGCAAATTGAAGACTATGGGGAAGCTACCATAATGGGTTATAAGATTGAAAATACAGTGCAATATTTTATGAAGAGGATGTAACAATATCATGAAGTAGATAAACCTAAGATAAATCTATGGTGCATGGAGTGTGGGAAAGAAGGAAATTATAGGAACAATTATCCTAATCAAGATAGAGTTATGTGAAATCTATATAGTAATAGGGCATGCAACAATGTAGTGTCATCTTCTACAATAGTATGTCAAAATCCCATAGAATTTATATTATAATTTTTATAATTCGCACAATCATGATGAAAATAATTGTATGGATTTACAAGAGATCAAAGAAGACATTATAAAGAATGTATTCATCATCATTGTGCAGTAAGTGTCCTTGGTGAAGTAGATGATTCCAAGCCTAGAGGTAGATAAGGGTTATGTGAACCAAGTAAGTCTATAATGGATTCTCAAATTTGCCTTAATACCAAACTCAAGGTTTTGTTGGATGAACCCCTCCTTCATCAGTTAGACACCACCATCACCATAATACCACTATGACCGCCTTCGAATCTAGCAATACTGCACTAGTATCAAACTAGCTATAATGCACTAGTATCAAACTAGCTAGACACCACCAGTTGCATAACAAAAATTTGGAATTGGAGATATTACCTAGTAGCATCAGCACTAAAATATAATGTAGAAATAGGGAGGTTATAAAAAATGTTATCATTCGAATAGAGGAGGATCTAGGGGTGGATACAGAGGGGGTTACCAAGGTGGCAGATGTAATAATTACCATTGTCCTCCTTTGCAATGTTACTATTGGCCAAAATTGTCCTACATACAAAAGTTTTTCTTGGATGGATCAGGGCACTCTTTTGAACCCTTCAACAACCTTCTACCTTATGACTAGTCCCTTTGTGGTCCTGACTTGATGATGTAGTACAGTATTCTGGGAAGTCCTAGTGTGATGTGAGAAGTTGAGCAGAGTTTTGATTGAGTGATCTTATGGAGAGAGGAGGAAATAAACCTCATGACCTACCATGTGTCACTTTCAAGCTTTTGAAACACTTTAATCAAGTTTTAAGGTGATTTTGAGAAATAGGTCAAAAATTGCAAGTGAAGGATCAAACAGGTTTCCATGGTGTTCTAGAATTTAGGGGCATGAAGGGGGTTTGCACAAAGTATCAAAGATTCTAACAAACCAAAAATGAGGCCTATAGAAGCTATTATGCCCAAAAGACCCCTAAAAGTGCATTAGATGACTTAAGGGTCCTCAAAATAGAAATTTTAAGAGAAAAAATAAGTTTTTGAGGAATTCAAATTGGTTTTGACTTCCTCCCACCTCCTTATGGCATTTTTTACCCTTTTATACATGTTCAAAGTCATTAAGTCATTTGGAGTGGAGGAGAGAAGTTTGGGAGCAAAAGGATGCATTTTGGAGCCTTTTAAAGCTTTGGTAGAATAGGTTTTTGGAGATTTTAATTGATTTAGGGGTTCATATATCATATTAAATCATTCATGGTATCCCTAATATCCTCTTATAGGCCTCTAAAATCATATTCTAGCATAAGAATCAGTAGAGGTAAGGAAAACCTATTGGTTACAAACTAGGCATGAAATAGGTTTTCTACCACTAATAGAGGTCTAGGTATTTCATAAGTTTTTTAGAAGGAAGGAAAGGTCATTTATATCCTAATAAAACTTTCTCAAGTGTTATATTTCATATGCAGACTTCTAGTTCTTCATGCTAAGGAAAAACTACTTTGGACAGTTTTGGACAACTATAGGAGAGCATCAGGTTTTCACTCAGTACAGTCAAGATAGAGAGTTAGACCAAAATATTTTGGGAACTGATAAGGACCCTAATTTCCTTCCACTTTATGTCATTTTTGGTCTAGTTCATCTCCCCATATTTATGAATAATTGCTAACAATTCAGGGGTGTCTAGATGGCCTACTCATCCAAATAGGGTCCAAGTTTTCCCTTGTTTCTTTGCTTCAAAATTTTATGAGAAAGAATGATTTTATAGGATTAATTTTAGGTTTAAATAGGACATATTCCAATTTGTTTCATCAGATAACTCCTGCCAAGAAGGTACTTATGGCATAAAAATTGTTTTCCTTCTTGTCCTTGTGAAATGGCCATTTAATCAAATTTAGATTAAGGGTTAATGTACATCATATTCCTTATTCCACATTAGAAAAATTCAAGTGATATTTATCCTTAATCCTCAATGGTTCATCAAAGCCTTGGTAGGCCAAATGGTCATTTCCTATATTTCCGTGCACATTCAGCTGAGTGAGGTATGTGAGGTCCTAAAGAGTTTCATAGCAATGTTATGAAGAGTAAAAATGGGGTTAAACACATTATTTTTTCATGATCAATCAATTAAATATCCCTTTTAAATGATAAAATATAGACAGTGATAGTCATATGCAACATCCATACACAGTCAGTCCATTAATGCACATCTATGCGTGCCATAAAGAAGAATGTCATGTTAGAACAAGGAAAATGTATATTGTCTTAAGCCTTTCAATGTTTTGTATTCCACTTGAAAATGTGGAGGGAGTATAAATCTTGTTGAATGCTCATTCACTATGCATATAGTTCATGTCTTCTCTCATTGTCCTGCCTACAGCTGCATCAACACCTTCAAGAGGCTAAGAATATTGATTTGGAAACATTAAAACTTGTTTTAAGATATTCATGGTGGGAAACATCAATTTTAGGTCTTTGGATATTCCTTGAAGGTATAGTATAAGGTCATATTCTATGCACAATCTATATGCCACTTTCACTGCCTTATATGTTATTATGTGTGCCTCTACAGGCTACCAAAGGGACATGAGCATGGTCATGAAGGATTTTAACATATTTTTAGGTTCTTATGAAGGTTCTGGAGGTTATAGATACCTTGGTAGTCATGAGTAAAGCATTGGACTAGTTTTCAGCCTTGAGAAACCACTTCAGATGAAGCACTGAGCTTTAGGGACAAAATTCCTAAAAGTCTCCAAGTAGTGACCTAGGCCCTTTTGTTGATGTTATTTAACAATTTTGCATGGGGTTTTGATCATTTAAAATGTATTTATCTTGTATCCCTATCCTAGGGGAAGAGCCATGTAAAAAAGAAGGGGTGTGTGATTAGAGTAGCATAGTATTTGAAGACTCCCAAATCATGAAATTGCTCACTGCAGGTTTTTAGTGATTTCTATAGGATTTGAGCCTCAAAAGAACTTCACAACCCAAAGTTGCAATGCAAGAACATATAGGTGTATGGAAAGTGGTTCTATAAGGAAAATGAAGATATTTGTGTCTCAAATATGCATCAAGAAGGGTGGAAGAGCTAGGTATGATCCTCTATGCACACCTACAGGTGGCTTACATAGGGGTCTACAAGTGTGATCTAGAGGTGTATGACATGTTTTGAGATCCTTATGAGGATTGTAGAGGTTTAAGATATCTTGGTGGTCATAATCAAAGAATTGGATTAGTTGGCATGCTCAAAATTCATGATCACAGTTGAGAATTTGAGTTTCAGGGACAAAATCCCTAAAACACAAAAACATATCACCAAGCACTTTTGTTGATGCCATGGAACAATGTTGCAAAGAGTTTTGGTGAACCCAAGTGCACTCATATTGCATCCATCAAATGGGGGTAGAACATTTCCAAAAGGAAGAGGGTATGTAACTAAGATAATGAAGTGTTTGAGAACCTCCAATATTGACTTTTGTTCACTAATGTTTGTCAACATTGTCTATAGGTTTTGAACCTCAAAAGAACTTCACATTCGAAGATAGAATAAGGCATATATACACATTTTAAATTATCCTAAAATCATGGTAGCTTCCTAAAGGTGAATAAAACATGTCCTAAGAGTTTTCATACATGTAAAGAACAAAAAATCCATTTTTTAGTTTTCTAGGGCTAGAGAGCTAAGAGAGGCCTAGAGTGTTAGAAGAGAAGGGGGTGACAGTAGTACTTTAATTAAGATTTAAGACCTAAAATTGGAATATATTTGGGTGCATGGGTTATCTACATAAACCTCTCTTAGTTTCCCTATTTCACCCCTATAACTCAAGAACCATCATCAAAGCAAAAATAGGGCAGCAAGCTGACACTTTTTTATTATTTTTTGTTTGAGAGCTTGGTAATGTTTTTATGATTTTTTCCAACTCTCCCAAGTATACACCATTTATACCTATCCAATGCATCCAAAAATAGATCTAGATGAGGCCTATAAATCATTTTACCCCCCCCCCCAATCTAAAATAAGGTCTCAAAAAGAGCATGAGAGAAGCCTAAACTAGGGTTTTGCCAATTCCAAGAGTTTTAACCCTTATAAAATTATAAAAATTTGTAATCCTACCTATTTTTATATGAGGAATATGATTAAAGAGGTCTTGGGTTAATTGGAGGTCGTACGGTATGGTTTCTAGACCTAAGGTGTGCTTCAGGACTAATTAAGCCTAATTGAGGGGAGCCTAATGAAGTGTGATTTTGGGGTGGAATATGACCATGAAACTTGGAAAACACCTCAAATGATGTAGAGTATGGATTAAAAGGTGATTACATATATAAAAGAGTCCCTATTTTGACCAAACCAAGGAGAAATGGCAAAGAAAAGGCTACACGCCTCATAAGGTCATTAAAAGCTTAAAAGGTAGAAATGAATGTTGAAGTGTGTTTGAGAACTTGTACGGTTTCATAAAAGGTTTGATATGATAATATATTACCATCCATGCATTGATATTGGATTACTGAAACCTAAATCAATATTTGGCCTTTGAGACCTAAGTGAATTGCCTAGTGGAAAACTAGTGAAAGAGTTGTATGGTAAATAGAGTGAGATAAATGCTTCTTGGAGTTCAAAGGGTTATATATTCATGGAAAAACAATAAGAGGATTAATTTTCCACCTAATAGAGACCTATATCAATCTTTAACAAAGATCTATAGTCGAGAAGGCATGATAAAAATTGAGAAACTCAGTTTGGGGACATTTTCCCTAAAAAACTAAAATAGAGGTCCTAGCCCTTTTTGATGATATCAAATAAAAATGTTTTAGGGGGGTTAGTTGAATCCTAAGTTTCCCATCATGAATCCCTTATATATGGGTATAACCTTGCAGGAGAAGGAGGATGTGTGACTAGTGTAGGGTGGTGTTTGAGGGCCTCAAAATCACACATTTGTTCACTACAGAAAGGTAGTGTTTATAACAGTATTCAAGTTACAATTGACCTTATGGTCCAAATAAATATGTGGGAGAATATCACTGTGACTAATGATTCCACTGAGGTATGGGACACACTAATGGTTGAAGGAGTTAGAGATAATTTGGAATACTGGGCCTTGAACTTCACCACTAGCTACAAGTGTGCTTCACCCTGAAAAAGGGCTTACCTACAACTGACTATAGGTGCTTACTTGCAAGATCACAAAGACTTATCGAGGTGTTAAAGAGTAAAAATGCACTGCCAAATGCATGAACCTTATAACCCCAATCAAGGGTTTAAAGAGCACACAAGTCCAGTGGAGAAACCATTAAGAGTACCTAATGAAGACAGCCTACAGCCAACAAGGAGGTCACATGATTAAAGGAAGGCTTCAAGATATTTGATTTTCAAAAGAGGGATGATTGAGTTTTGAGATCCTGAAACCATTTCAAGGACTCTTATTTTTCTCACCATTCACACTTCTTGTTTGCTTTCTTCTTTTAGAATCCACTTCTCTTCTTATTGGTTAATCTATAATTGTTAGTTTGAAAAGCTTCATGAAATGGCCAGGTATTTTATGTGTTTAGATGGTATAGGTCATAAAAAAATGGCATGATGTTTCTTGGGTTGTGTGTTAAAAACCAAAATCTCAAGGGGTCTTGGTATAAAAAAATATGAAAATTCAAGGTATTTATCTTGTAGTAAAATGGATTCTTAGTTCTATACATGTAAATTAACCCTAGAAAGTGTTGGATAGAATCAAAATTACTAATGGTTATTCAAAGGGGAAGCCTCAGTGGAAAGGTCTTCACATTACAGACATCATGTTTAGTTTATTATTATTTAACCCTAAATTTAGATATGTGTGTTTATCTAGGGTTAAGGGGTATTAGATTAAATTTTATACAAGGATGGTGAACTAACCTAATGAGAAGGAAAATTTATAAAACAATCATACAAATAGAATTCTAAATTTATACAATTAATAGTATTAAAAATAGTAAAGTATATCTATTGATTGATATTCCAATGAATTAGAAACAAATGATACTTAGTTGCTTTACTGTGTGCATGCAGATCTAATCTAAAATAGGTTAGAAGCAGACTGGAATATTATTGTATAACAATCATCATATTCTATAAATATTATTTCTATGGCCTTGGAAACTTGCATCAGATCTAGATGGTTGTATCCATGTAGGTGTATGAATTTGATGCAAGTATCCTATACAAAATATTGAATGGATCTAGATGTGAGCAATTGGATCCTTTTGGGTTTTATTTAGACTTTATTCTGATTTATACATATTGCATTCACGGGTTATTATTTTTTGTCAAATTATCAAACCCTATCTCTTCTCCCTTAGAGTGATTATGGGGAAAATAGGTTAGTGTGATCACAGTATTGAGCTGCCCCAAAGCCCCCTCTATTAATGGGTGTTGTCTACATAGCCAATACTTTGAAGAGGGCTTAATGTGTATGTATTTTTACCCTATGTGTTTTATTATGTGTGCACAAGGATGTAATGTGTGATAAGTAAAGACATGTAGTGACCTAGCTTATAACTTGGAAAATATGGCACATGAACTTCTCTTGGAATTCTTCAGACCTATGGAAATACTGGTCTTATAACTGATATATAAATATGGATATATAGGGCTAGTTTTCTCACTTGAATTCTTGATTGAGTGATTTTTGGTATATGGCGTTGTGAGTTGTATGTGATTTCAAAAGGATTGCTAGGTGAATAATGAATGAGGATTGATCTTATATATATACCAATCTCTATAATAAATATCTCACAATAAAACACTTAGGCTAACCTTTTGGATATGTCTCTTTTGAAAATTGGATGATTTTTGGGTATTGGAAACTTTGTAAGAAAAGTGGACACTTACATTGATGTAAGTCTTTATCTAGGAGGCAAGTGTCCAGGAAGTTATAAAATAGGTATAGCTCCAAAACTAGTAGTGAAGGACAATAATTAGGTTTAGATTGTTTGCACAATATATAAGGCTTGGTCATTATAATAACAATGGTCAGACTAAGAGATAAGCAACTTGGCACAAGGATATAGTGAGCACGAGCCTTTCAATAGTGGGCAGGTATAGAAGTGAAGGGTATAGTCATGATAGGTATTTGCTAAGTGTGCAAGATTGAGGTACTACATAAATCATATTTTAGTATCTATAATTACTTATCATGATAGTTAGTTCTCCTATATTTGGTTTTTTTTGGAATGCATGGGTGGTGGTAAGACATTTGGTTTTTAATCAACTCCTGTTATATTGACATGTTACTAGGTGTTAATGCTTTAGATCCCTTTGATGGAACTTGTCATTATTTACCCTAATTATGGTTTTACTAAAAATATGAATAAACTAGTTGCAATTAAATAGATCTAAGCATACATCCATGAAAGTTGAAAAGCTATATCCATTTAACAAGATAGGTTTACGTAACAATGATAAATACTACAAATTAAACTAGACCATGCAAAGTAAGTACAAGATGTTAATAAATGATCATACCTAATAGTTTTTCTAGAATTTTAAATCTATAAAATGAATGTGCAAACTATTTAGATCATGCTCCTAAAATCTAGGATTATGAAACTTATCCTAGGAATACATGTGCAGAGCATGAGTTCATCCTAGGCAGACATGGTTAAGTCAGAATTGCACTCAGTGTGCCACTAAGTCCATCTTGTGTAAATTTCTACAAAACATTTTTTGTCATTATTGTATTATGTCTATTCTTATGATCATGTTGTTTTACCTAAAATTGTATTAATGCAACACTTACCCTTTAATTATATAGAACTAATAGAATGTGATTTGGATATCAATTAGTAGAAATAAGCATAAAATATGATTTTGAAACTATTTTTTATGACAAGAAAGTTTGACAAGTACAATGATAAATGCAACATGATAAAGAGATAATTATCTTATTAGTCACACTTACCTGATCTATATAGGTTGATTGGTTGATTCAAAGTTGTGTAGTGACTATAAATTATTCATTTTCAAATATAGTGATTGTTTCTAGCCTAGGACAGTATCCTTAAAAGAGGGAAAATAGTGCCAATCGATATTGACCTCTATATGTTGATCATGTCCTTGTAGAAAACTAATTTCTAGAAATTGGTATGTGATTTTTGGCTTCAGATAGGATCAATAGACTTAAGATAGGAATGTTATTCAATATTTACCCCTATAGGTTGATCCTATCCCTATGGAAAATTGATTTCTAATAACCAGTTTACAAATCTTGGAGTGGGACAAGATCAGTAAAAATAGGATAGGAACAACAAATTATTTTGACCCCTATGGGTCAAATCCTATCCTTTGATAGTGAGGCTATAAACTTTATCAAGTGTTTTGGCTACTTCACTAATGTCTTTTTCCACCTTCACAAACACTTTTTCACTGTTGTAAATCACCTAAAATAGTAAACCCTAGTTTCTTACATAAACACTTGTGATATCAAATGAGGGGGAAATAAATGAAAACGATTGATTTGGACTGACCTTGCTTAATATTTTTTGAAAGACCAAGCATTGCACTACATTTTCAATGCTCCAAAGAGGGATCAAACTAAAATTTATTTCTCCAACCTATGTTTGTGTGATGGCGATAAGCAGATAGAGATTTTATTTATCCTAGCTTACCCTCGGCACAAGCATGTAAATGTAATAGTACTTTAGATATAACTCTGTTAATTCAGTTCAAGTAATAAATAACTTTGTATAGCTCTTGAAATGTGAAATGTTTCTCCTAAATGCATTATAACAAATCTATTTGTATATTAATCTCTTAGAATTTGAATTAAAAACTTAGTGGCACACAGAATAGACCTAAAAGGCCTTAAAAGGGACTTAAAAGCAATGACTAAAAATAGGAAACATGTTGAAAGAGAAATTAAAAGATCAAAGGAAAAGATCATTGAGAAGGGGACATGATAAATGATTTTTATTATATCTTGTCTCGGGATCAAAATAACCTCGAAACAACAAAAGGTTTTAGATGTCTCTATTTTTAAATGTGTTTTAAGCAATGTGGGTGGGAAAAGAGGGTCACGAAGTTATAGAAAATTATAGATTACAAGGGTAGACTTAAAATACATGCATCATTAAGTGTTTAATTATTAGTTGAGATCCATATAAATAAATTAGCTAAAAGACATTGCAAAACAAATTTTGTGCTAAATTTAGGTGTCTACATTTTCCCCTTTAATCTAGCATTTTAGTGAAACTACAAATACTAGGTGAAAGGGAAAAAGAGAATGAAAACTTGTGTAGGTGATTGTTGTGTAGACTTTTCATGTGCCATAATGATCAAAAATGTTCTTTTGAAATGAGATATACATAATTATATATTATTATTATTCAAGTGAAGTAAAATAAATAATTAGAAATGAAATATTTCAAGTATTATTTAAGGAACAACTACACTTGTATGTGTGCCACATAGAAATAGGAATGTTGATGGTCAAGAGTTCACCTGATCATCATGCAGAATAAGAAGGGACTCGTAGTGTCTATTAACTTCCTTGCTATGGAAATTGATAAGATTTTAAGTGGTCAATGTGATAAATAGAACCGTTGAGGGACACAAAAACCCCAATGTGCCAACTCTAATAACTAGGTTGTTTGGAGAAATATTCTCTTTTGTCGAAACTAGAGAATTAAGGGTGATCAAGACCCAATTGAAATTGTACCTATATAAAATAAATAACACCCATTTAGGTACATATAGACCTCAATTTATGATGGTGGTATTTTTAATCCCAAGATATGAAATGGGTTGGAATCCATAATGGATTCGCAAGCAATAGTGTTAGAGGTGTAAAATCTCCAAGTTATGTACTATGCACTTTAACTGAATCAACCACTACATATGGTTTTATATTCAATTGTCACTTTGTTCCTTAGTTCATGTATGTATGACCAAAAGATAATGGATGACATCCATGCCCCTACCATGTCCATAAATATAAAATAGTATATTATTGGCATAAATTTGTATTATGCCCCTTGAATATAAAACATAGTATAGTGTGCATGAATTTGTATCATGCCTCCATTGATAAATTAAAATTTGTAATTGTATGCAGATGTATATTTGTAATTTATGTTCAAAACCTACGCATCAATCTATATCATACACCCAAAACTATATGAATTTGTACTTCATTCCTGTAATGTGAGTGCCCCATAGTCTATATTGATGATTGAATTTTTTTACCTTTTACAATATTTGAAACTGTAATGTGTAGTATTTTGGAGTCAATAATCTATGATTTGTAATCTAACTATATGTGTATGGCATATTCCCCCAAACACTACCAATAAATTAAACTCTAAGGTCACACTGTGACGTAATGACTAGTTGAATATCTAAATTACATTGGTTTCATAATAATTTTGTATATTTTCCCCATGTTTGCTCCCATTTTGAGATGAGCGATGAGAGTAGTGCATTGATCGAATAGAAAGATATAACAAGTTAGATAAGTTTGATCAACAAGAATGGTTAGCATATCACGAAATATCTTTGAAATTCACTGTGATGTAAATCATGTTAATCATATTAGAGTATAAATGATAGAATATGGGATAGTCACGGTTAATTACTAAGTATGATTTCCAAAGGCAATGGCACTCATATCAATAAGTACAAAATTGACCCATTTGTAAAGTTGGAGTAACTGAGTAACATTATGATGTGGGATAAGATATCATGTGTGTCTTAATGCAATTTATGAAACATTTTTTCGATAAATAAAACTCAAGATATCACTTGTAGACGTTTTAAGTAGTGAATTGAATTAACTATGTGATAAATTTAGTAAATTATATGTGAAAACTAAACTCATATAAAATTAAGGTGAAAAATGTTTTTGTAATTTCAATTTCATTATTGAATTGTGCAAATCGAGCTCTGAGTTTCAGATATGCATAGTCGATGACCTGCATTACCACTATGATTTGCATGCTTGTAGACTTAGATACAGACACATACTATCGATGATCTAGTATGTATTAAAATTTCTCCTTTTTTCCATTAATTGGTATGATCTATTATCATTTTTGGTGAAATTTTGACTTTTTGATTTTTTTTAGTTATTTTGGCATTTGAGAGTTGAAAATCCAAAATCTGATGGTTTTATCCTACCAGGATAGGGTCATCCAACTTTTGACATTATTATCCCAAATGGGATGATATTATCCCAGATGGGATTTTTTTGTCCACGTTATTATCCTGATTGGAATGACTACTTTTGTGTGATTAACTATTTTTTCTTAGTTGTATATGTATAGTACATTTACATGGATTTTCAGCTAATATAACTTATTTGACTTGCTTTTGTACTATGATCTACATGCCCACAAGTTTTGATATGGGCAACACATGATGCCTTACTAGAGCTTGGGCTAGATGATGTGGATTGGAAGATATTGAAGGAGACATTTTAGTACACATTAGTTGACTGGGCCAAATTTTATATAATATACATTTGATGATTGTATTGATAGTGCGGTATAATCCTAATACATGTATTTTTTAGTTGTTAATGGGTGAGATGACCATCACACTAGAGGATGTATGGTGTATCTTATAGCTTCCTATTGTTTGAGAGAGGCCAATAGTGATGGATGTGGAGGGTATAAGATATATGTGTCGAGCTCATAGATACATGGTAGGTAGACCAGAGGGTGCCAATTGGGGTGGTATCATCTTGTTGGAGTAAATTGTACAGTCTGATGTTCTGTAATTACAAAAATTTATATGTTTATCGACATCAGTTATATAAGTAGATCACAGAGTTGTGGTTATATCATACCATATGTACTATATAATTTGTGCCATTGAGGAGAGGCATACGAGATATTATTTGGGGCATAATGTGTTATCTTATTTATATTGAGAGTTGTATAGATTTACATTGGAGGTGCACGTAGGCAATTTTGGAGCCATGAAATCATTGTATGTAAGTCCATATGAGCACATCATGGTGGTGCATCCATTTGACAGCCCTCATGAGGATTGGGCACATCCATATTTATGTACATCATGATGGGTGCTACCATAATGGAGGGGGTTGAACACAATGGAGTATAGGGTTCTTTTAGATAGGTTGACACCTACTATGATTCAGTGGTAGTTGTATATTGGATATGTGGGATAGCCTAAGGATTTTTGAGAGTTGTAACACATACAAGTTAATATGTGGATATAGGTTTGAGCAAGTGGCCCAATAGTTTGAGTTGATTTAAGATGTGCCTTCAATGCCCTATCCATGGACATGAAGTATCAAAGCATCTGTTAGAGTAGGTTTAAGGTTGGGGCCCATAGGTGCATATTTGGCTCTTCGTCGATCAATGGAGTGAGATCCTATTATTCCATTGGCAATGAGTGATGATGTCAGATGTACAATAGCTTATACATAATGGTGGATTAATGCATGATGAGCTACATTGTTTCCAGCTATAGTAGATGATCTTGATGTTTCCCCCCAACACAGGGTGGAAGGGATGGAGATGGAGGAGGTGGAGGTGGAACAAGAGCACCACCTAAACCATAGCCTGCACCTTAGCCTGTAGCATAGTCGATCGATGTAAATTTTTAGGTTTCTATAACTATTATGACTCTTATATATTTGAGCATAAGTATTGATATGATTATTTGTATATATGTTAATTGATAGTTATTTATATCTTGTTACTAATATACTCATAATGTGGTATTTTAGGTGATACATATTGGTCTATGATGGTAGATGTGGCCATCCATACTTTGATGCAAAATGTGCCTTATGATATAATGGGTAGCAATTTGGTTGAAAGAGTTGATCATATTGCAGATGAGCATGAATATTTTTTTGATCCATGTGCAATCATAATCATGGCATGTATTGTAGTTTTTGGCGAACATGATGAATCACAGGTGGAGCTCGATAGAGACCTGCACCAAGTCATGTTTTTGATATATCTATGGATTTTTTGAATTGGATTTGTGTTTTACAGTCTGAGCATACACATGCCATGGTTCGAGTTGGGATACTTGAGAGCTAGATTAGAAGATATAAGTCATGGTCATGATCACATAGAGCGGTAGGATGAGGTGGGGACTCAACTTCACAAGTTATGGAGCCAGTCAATAGTGATAGTCTAGATGATGGGGATGCCCCCATTTTGACATTTGTATTTTAAACATTATCTTTTATGTATATATGTATGTATTTATATACACATATGTGCATACACACACACATATGTATGTATGTATATGAGATCATTTCATATATGTTAGTGTTTTACATGTGTATGTTATATACTTTTTTTTGATTGAAGAGTGTATGCTATATACTTTGAATTTTCACATTTATGAGTTTCGTAATCTAATTTATTATTGATATAATATATCAAAAGTATGAATGTATGATGTCTATTATTTTGACAGTAATCGTTGTATGTTATTATTTTTTACTTCTTAGTATCATGTATGTGTTATTGTCACTCAAAACTAGTTTCCAAAATTGTTTGGAAAAATAAAGCCACCGTAATATGGTTGGCAGATCTATTGTTGAACAATTCTAAATGGTTCTAATTTTGACTGTTAGACCACCCTATTGACTTGTAATTTTGGTTTTTCTATAGATACTTGATGCACTTTTTACTTCCATATTTGTTTCGAAGAAGAAGATATAGGGGCATCAGTAACTAGACCTCTTTTAGTATCAACTGTATCGAGAGCTCAAATGACCAATGGTTCCCGAATATGAATATATTGGGATAAATCAGTCAGGGTAGAATATGAACTAGAAGAGGGAATTCTTCTAGTGGTTTATTTCTATAAACATCGATAGACCATATGTTCCTTACTAGGAATGTCATGGGATGTTTCAGTCTTCTTAGAATAAATACGAGAAGATGTGGGAGAAAACTACATTGTTGTCTTCTTCTCAAATGTGATAACTCCTCTTTCATCAAGTTGTGTAATATTTTGTTGCGAAGAATAAAAATCATTGTTTTGATGCTCATTAATACATAACTAGCGAATGCTAAAATCATTAAACATTCCAATAGCAATTTGTAAATTAGAACACAACAAACAACATATTACACCAAAGCATGACACTCAACTCAAGCAAATTATGCTTCTAAGTAAAGGACAAAAGATTATGTTGACATCCAATCTATGGGTGAAAGTAGGGTTGGTTAATAGAGCCATTAGAGAAATACTTCACATTGTCTATCACATGAATTCGAATCCACCTTCCTTACCCCTGTACGAAATTTTTGCCTTAAAAAATTATTGTGGTCGTCGAAGGCATATTTACAATCCAACACATCTTTTAATTCCTCTTGTTACACGAGGTAATTGAAACCAAATGCTTATCAAAATGGTATGGGCTCTAACCGTACATAAAGCACAATAGATGACTCTCAATAAAGCAATAATAAATATTAGAAACATTGACCGTCAAATGTTAACCTTGACAATCATATCAAGAGTGTGCTCACTGTCTGACATGTATATCAACCCTTCATTTTCATTTGACCGCAATGCAAGAATGAAGGATAATATATATATGTAAATATAAGAAAAGTAAGGGAAGCAAGAATCAATGTAATACCTCTTTTCCATCATTTACAATAAATGTAAGTCTTCTCCATAAACACACAAAATAACATTTTCACAACGTTTGTTTTGCTCTTTACTACTCACTTGCTTCACACTATTAAACATTTAATAAAATAAAATAAATGAAATATGAAGACAAATCCCTCCCAGTGTTCCTTGCACAATTAGGACAATTGCTAATTGTATTCCACTCAAACATGATTTTAATTGAAGATGATTATGAAGATAATGACAATTAATGTATTCAAAGAGATGATATTTCCACGGTCCATGATATGATTTTAGCAAGATTTCTGGATTAAACCGTGTCAAAAATTTCACATCAACATTTCATTTCACACTCCATGAACCATCATTAGGATGAGAGAATAAATTCATAGAGTGTGAGTCAAAACATTGATGTAAAAAAATTGACATGACTTAATCCAAAAATCTTGCTAAAATCAATTAATTTATTGGTAATAACTCTACGAAATTAACAATAATTAAAAAGTGATATTTTATATTAAATGGTCAAAAAAATTAAGGCATAGTATTATACAATCAAAACCCTTTATTTCATAAAACATTGAATTGACAAACATTTTCTTGCACACACTTTCATAAAACTATTACATAACAGTTTGAAAAATGCACTAAAATAAAAATGTTTATTCTTTTTAAATTATTGGGAGTTTATCGATTTCACCTTTTAAATATGTTTTTTATTATTTATTTGTGACAACTATCACTAAATTCACAAAAAATCAAATATTCATTTATTAATAATTTTAAAATACTCCTTATTACAAAAAAAATTATATAAATCTAATTAAATTATTTTGATGCAAAACTCTTTTTCCCCATCTTACAATGAGATGTGTTCAAGTAGAGACGAGCGTCATAGAGCATTTAAAATATAAATGACATAACCTCAGACATAAACATACCCTAACTTAAAAGGGATTGGAGAAGTGAGTTGTGCGGTGGTATTCACTCCAAGTTAAACATCCGGTTACAACAACAATTAAGTTGTTTGGAAATTAACAAAATTTAAGGTAAGGATCGACAACCAACACTAGTCACTAGTCACTAGTCACTTACTTAATTTCCCATACAATGCCAATGC
The DNA here is from genome assembly GCA_037957365.1 of Torreya grandis. Classification (NCBI taxonomy): domain Eukaryota; kingdom Viridiplantae; phylum Streptophyta; class Pinopsida; order Cupressales; family Taxaceae; genus Torreya; species Torreya grandis. The sequence goes on from JARHVA010002859.1 coordinate 366,409, forward strand.
CAATGCCAATGCCTTTTTTTTCTTTTTTTTTTCAAACCAAAAAAAACATCTCACAACCACAAGAGTAGGTAAAACATCTCATAATGCATATATAGTCGCTCAAAAAACATCCAAAAATTAATACATGGACACAATGAGGCGCGGAAATGAATGAACAAATGTTCTCAATGGTATTTATGAGACTCAATCGATTTTAAAAATAAGTTACTAAGTTATATGTTTACTTTATATTTATTATTTTTTATTAAATTAATTATTTTTGTCAAACAAAGCATGATATAGTATCATTTGGATATATTTATATCCCAAGCACTATATGATGTATTATTATTCAGTTTTTATTAATTTTAAAGTTTAATATTAATATATTTTGTTTATACAATCTTTTTTAAAGGTATTTTTTATTTATCAATCTAACACTTAAAATAATATGAATTAATTTATAATTAAATTATATAAAATAATAATAATAATAATAATGAAATATATATATATATATATATATATATATATATATATATATATATAAACTTAATAGAAATATACAAATATTTTATCAAAAAATATACGTAGTATGAGAGTACGTTACATAATCACACTAGGTAAAGCTTAGGAACCAAAATAAGAGGTACCATAAATAATTAGGCTCCGTTTAGGAACAAATCATAATATCAAAAAATAAAATTAAATTAAAGAGAATGAACAAGATGAAAACGCACAGGATCCATATCATTAAGACCCCAACCCAAGCTTGGCAAGTCATTGCCATCATCTTCTTGTATCTGAATGGGTGAAATGCCCAGAGAGACATTGGGAAACTTGCCCAGTGCATCCAATTGAGCTCCAGATAATGCCCTCCAAACATTTGGATGCAACAAAAAAGGAGGAAGAAAAATGTCCCAACCTAACATATATATATTTCTTTCATTTAATTTCTACTTTTATATATATATATATATATACATATATACCTTAATTTTTTCTTTAACATAATACTCTCTTTTGCCCAATTACCTTATTTACATAATTACTTTGACTTTTTCTTTTACAAATCTTTTTCTTTCCTTAATAATGTTTAAATACTGATTTATTTCTTTCACATATCCTGTCTCTTTAACTCTTTCCGGGGTATCAATTGAACTCTTTCCATATTCAGTGTAGCTGAGTTAAGAGAGGATCAAAACCGATGTCTCATAAAGTCGCATTCATCCAACAAGTTATAAAGGAAAGGAAAGGAAAGGAAAGGAAATAGGTGGGGCGGCTTGTGGAAGAAGCTAAGCTACGTACTTCAACGCGTAAAATGATTTTTCATTTTATCCGAATTTGGAATTTGGAATTTGGAATTTGGAATTTGGATGGGGTATGAGAGCCTCCGTTGTGCGTAGGTTAAGGTTATTATTAGTGAGCTTGTCCCAAAAAAATGTCCCCTACTTGACAACTGAGGGCACTAAATAAGAATTTTACCTGCCTCGCTCAACCAAACGGCAATGCAATCGGTAACAAACGGCCGGCCAGAACGAAACGTTGTTGCGCTAAAAATCCTGATTCCCCAACGAAATATTATGATGCACTCTGCACTCTGCACTCTGCACTCTGCACTCGTTTCCCGTTTTAACAAGGTCATCATCACAGAAGACGGAGATGTGTTTCCACTGGTATTGGTGTTGTTGTTGGTGTTGGTGTTTGTTCTTTATTTACCTTTTTAGAATAACAACATTTAACGATCATCCCAAGGTGTATGTATAATGTATGTTACTTGACTTGCATTTACCCATTTGCGTTCTCAACATAATAATATTAACTGCCGACAAAGCGAAAAAGGACAAATAGAATTGAGAGTGAATATTATGTACATTTTACACGCTGTATTGTTTAAAGTGGGGTTTAGTTTCTCTGAAAAATGATTTATCTCGGTCGGTCCGATGGGGAACTATACGAGATTTATCTCCTTCCACGCAAGTAGCCCACTCCCCATAGCATATGACCAAACCCTTAGCAGACGGCGCGCTGATCCCCCTTACTATGTACCGCCACACCTCTGCGGCGTGAGTTGTAACCCGCGGCGCGAAGGATAAAGAGGCCGGCAAAAACGTAAGCCGTGTAGAGCGGCAACGAGGCCGGCGGCCTTCAGTTAACGTCTTCTGCTCTGGTCATATGGCGAAGCCTGCTTGGCTGCGACTGAAAAGACGTTCTCCTGCGCACTTGGTGAGAAGAAGGGCGTATGAGCGCAGTGAGGGCCTTCCGGACCCATTCTCCTCCTTCCACGCTGCCGATTCTCACCAACGAATTCTTCATCGCCGATCTCTGCATATGGAGCTGAGAATTCGTAGATGCACACGAAGAAGAGGGGCAACTTCTATGGAGGCTGCAACGGAACGCACCTGGATGATTGCTGGGCGAGCAAAGGCACATCTTTCTTGGTGGACAGGAAGGAACGGCCTTTCTTTGTCCGGCCTTGGGCGGAACCGAACGGACCGGGGAGCGGGCCTGCAAATTTCTTCTTGGCGACACGGATCTGGCTAAGTCGAAATTAACAGATGAAGAATAACCGTGGCGGTTGGGCGACAAGGATCTGTGCACTGATAAGTTGAAGGCAGAGGGGGAAGAAGAAGAGGAGGAGGAGGAGGAGGTGGAGGAATAGAAATGGCGGCTAGGGGAGAGAGAGCGCTGGAGAGTAAAGCAACTGAGAGGTAGAACAGGAGCACTGGATCGGCTCTTTGAAGAAGCCATTGCGTTTTGCGAGCGGGGCAAACCGAGCGGAGATGAGTGCCTCAATTTATAGGCCATATGCCACCCGTGGGAGCGGTTTTGGGGTTTCAGCCGGCGTTATTGTGGAGGTGGTTTACCGTTTTACGCCTCCCTTTTGTGCCCTTTTCAACTCAAAGTCCCCGTCTTGGAGGACCCCATTCTTCACTACAATACACCTTTCGTCTATCCACTCTCCACTACCCGCGGTCCGCCCATTTGTTGAATTTCAAATCTGCGGACGGCATTTCAATTTGGAGGGGGGATAGATATGATTGAGAGATATTTTAATGTCTTTCACTAGATTAAAAATAGTTTGTGGAATTCTAAATTAATAAGGATCATATAGTGGTTAGTTCCTGTTTTTATATTGAAAATTGTTTATAATTAAATTGTATTTTAATTTGTAATGGAAGCAATATATTTGTAAACTTTTAAATTTTAGAAGTAAATTTAAACGAGTTTAAAAGCAACTTCAAGTTTTTAATTTAGTAAAAAGTACAGAAAAAATGTGGAAGTCTAATAGTTGCCTTGTAATTTGGATATGGTGTTGGGCACGTGTCTTATAAACAAATATTAAAAAAATGACATAATTAAATGTTTGCATTGATTATATAATAAAAATATTGTAATCTAGTATAGATATTAAATCATTGTTAATGATAACATTATTTTTATATCTTATCATATTCCTTTATATAAGGGAATGCAAATATTTAAACTAGATATTGAAAAAGAAGGTAAAATTCATGTAAGAGGAGACAACTTAATTCGGTCGGTTATATAATTTTGGTGTTTATAAATGATTTACTTATATTAAAGAGCAGTTATAAATATTTGTTATCTCATCATTAAAAAAAATTGTGCCCTGCTTGTCTGGTTGGGCGCAATTTAAAATATATATCTATTTTGACTGGGTAAAACTATCTTATCACTCACGGTAGCTACTTTATCACTCATGACAGATTCGATTCGCAGGACAAAAGGTTGTAATTTAAAACAATTCACCACCACAGATAGTGGTTCTATGTGAATAAGATAAGCACTAAATTGTTGAATAGTTCATTGCATGATATAAGAATATTAAAATAGTTTGCAATAAAACAACAATAAAAAGTAGGATATCCACGAGATTCAAAATATGTTGGCATTCTTGTCATTCAGATGCAATGTGCTATTAAAATTGTACTATTGTAAAAAAATGGGCCATCAACAGAGTTTTAACAACAGTCTAAAAAAGGCCTTATCCTTAATCCTAATCCCAAGCCAAAAACATAAATAAAAAAGAAATCTCGGGTGAGTAATCAGTTAGTACCTTTTCAAGCATATAGATTTAGTATAAAAGAGAATGAGAATAGAAAAACAAACACTTTGTTTCAATTCTCCACACACAAAGATGGGTCCTGATTATTGCCATCAAATGAGATCAAACCCACAACAGTTCAAATCCTTAGTTACCATGATAACAATTATAGATTGAGTATCTATTGCAAATATTAGAAAACCTATATAGTTTCTTACTTAACAGAACTGGAACGATTATGTCAAGATAATGAATACAAGAACATTCTTTTAAATATGTTCTTGCTTCAATGATGTTGTAGCATAGATGATACTTGCATAACAAACTAAAAGAATTACTAAATTTACATTTGTGAACTCTCCTTGCAACTCTTTGTTCCCTGATCCAGAGTACTCAAATTTATATGAATTTACATTATTTAACAGATATACCAATAGAGGTAGTTGATGCACGAGCAAGTGAAGGGAGTGAAATTTGTTCTGCTGAAATTTCTTAGCAGCTTCCTCCTCAACCTTCCCACCTACCTCATCCTTGGAGGCTTTGGTTGGAGACTTAATCTCTAATTGTGTCAAATTCTCCTCCCTCGAGCCTTTAAACGTTCTTTTGGAGAATAAATATGTCCCTTAGAAGGTTGCATACCACTCCACTCATATTGCCTTATCTTCGCTTTGCAATTTTAATGTCTCATTTCTTGGAAATCAACATTCAACTATTTAATATAAAGTTTGAGAAATTTCATGGCGCCCAGCTCTGCCAAGGTTAGAGGTATTTTAACTGGTAACTGTCAACCGCCAATTATGGATATACTTTATATGGATGTTGAGTAGTAAAATGATGACAAATTTTGACTTTTTAAAGGTAAAAAAATAAAAAAACTCCTATTGCCCAATGACAACTCACTACTCTCTCCTGCTGAGCTAGAAGTGGTGTGAATGTGCGGTAAATATTGTGGAACCGTAATACATGATTTTTATGCCACACTTCATAGCAACATATGGCTTTCGATGTGTGTCACACATCCACATTTAAAATAATTAATATCCTCACGACTCATCTAGTCATTACACTCACTTGCAATTAATATGAGCTTTTTTTAAGGCAATAATTGTGGTTTTAAATCTTTTTAATTAATTTGCATAACTTACGAGGAAGTGCATGTACATTTGTCTTTTAGTTAAATAAATTCATAATTGCATGTACACATGTTTGCATTTAAAAAATTGTTTTAAATCTTTTTATAAATTATATTACGAGAACATGAAAAATGTGTTGCACAACCAATAAAATGAGAAATAATTAATTTTAATAGTTTTTTAAATATAAAAATTGTAAATATTTAATTAAAAATTTTACAAATGTAAAAATTATTGCATTTGATTGGTCTGTTGGATAAGAACTATTGTTTCAATTGATTCCTATAGTTCCCTGCAGGGTAGGGACTAAAAATTATAATTTAAAGGAGTGAAAAAATTGTTAAAAAAGAGAGTGGTTTTGAATTTTTCTAACTCTAGTTCTTAAAACTGTCGTTGGTCTATGTTTGAAGGTTCACTCTTTTACTATAGATCTTGATAAAAAATTCTCCATTTCTATTAATGTTCTCACCCTCAAATATAGTGAGCATAGATACTCCCTATAGGTTGTCCATGTATTTAGCTCAGATGTCATCATAGGCGGAGCATTCCATGAGATAATATCATTCCATCTCAACCATATCTAATGTGCACATAGGACATATTCTCTCTTCCTACTTTTTTTTGGGATCTTCCACCTACCCATCTCATATCAAAGTTGATGTGACCCCATTTTCAATTATCTTATGATCATCTTCATTCTCCATTTAATTTTTGCCCCTGTGTAGGTTTTTTGGTCATGCTCATAATTCGGGTTGAACTTGGTCATGTAGTACTATTTTTTTCTCCCTATCTACTTTATCTACATGTTTATTTTAAACTTATCCTTCACTTATCTCTTTATCTCTTGGTTGGTCTTCGAGCACTCATGAATGTTAACGTCCCACTTATCCATACAAAATTTATTTTGTTTCATCCATGTCCTCTTTTGCTTGTTCAACTCTTCTTTTATCACTACCTTTGGCCACATATCCATCTCCATGCCCTCTACTTTATTTATGTACCCTAGGAGATGCATCATAGTTGCAGTGTCTATTGGGAAAATTCTTGTTTCTACTAGAATTATCTCATATGGAATTGACGCTTTAAACTTAAAGGTGCTTATGATTAGATGTTTTTGAATTCTCTCAAATTGCCTCCATTTTAACCTTGACATGCCTCTGACACAAACTTTGCATCCATAAAGTACCACTGGAACTACTAGTGGCTCGAACAAGGCCTTGGTGGTCTTCCAATCTCATAAATCAACATCTTTGCACCTATTTTGAAGAGAGTACAATGCTCTCCATCCTCCTTGGATTCTTTTCATTATGCATGCGTCCCAACTAAGTTTGTTGGTGAAATCAAGCCCTATATATTTGTATTCTAAGACTATCTCAAGTCGACTCCCCTTAAACATGAAGCTTGCATGCCTTTTTTATTTTCGACATGAGAAGATCAAAATCTTAGTTTTGTTAGTATTGACTTGCATCCTGACCTCTTTACAAAAGAGCTTTAAAGCTTTCAAATTATCTCTTAAGCTTTGGGTTGTATTTGCGATAAAAATAAGATCGTTTGTGTATAGAAGGGGTTTTATCACAAAACTCTATATGTGGACTCTGCCACCCCCTAGTTTGTCTATCCATTCTTCCAACTTATCAATATAGAGGCCAAATAAAGTTGGAGATAAAGGACATCCTTGTTTAACCCTTATGTCACTATTGAAACTTTATGATGAACCTATATGCAATATGATATTGGCTCTAACTTGCTCATATAGCCAATGAACCGCTGCCCTGTACTCTTTTGGAATTCCAAGTTCCTTTATCCATCCCTATAACTTATCTTTAGGGACTGTGTCAAAGGCTTTCCTAAAATCAATGAAGTAACATAAGGCTTTTTCATCTTTGTCTTCCCATACTTTTTCAATTAAATGTCTGAGAGTGATATAGTGGTTTATATATGAATGCTTTGGCCTAAATCCCGCTTATCCTTTTGCTCTCTTTCCCTGTTTTGCAACCCATTCACTGATTTTATGTTCAACCAAGCTTCCAAACAATTTTGCAATGAGAGGATTAACCATAATAGTTTTGTAGTTAGATGGGTTATTGACCTCTCCACTTTTGAAGAGAGGTATGACTAGGCTAGTGGTCCACTTCATGGGGAAACCATCTCGAGCGATGTTGTTGAAGATGTCCCTTATGTGAGGTGTCAAGATATTTATTCCCTTTTTTAAATGTCTAGCCTGTAGACCATCTATATCCCGTGCTTTACCACTTGCCAACCTGTTGATTTCTTTTTTTACCTCCTTTATGGTAAACAACTTCCCCTGTGTGTTGATTGTTGGGGGGAAATCCTTATCTTCTATGCATTCATATAATAGTCTCATGTACTTTAACCATTGCACTGGTGTAATATTATTCTTTGTTTGCTTGGGAGGGACTTCATACTCCACTTATCTTGTCAATTTATTCCTTCAGTTTTGAGTTGCTAAAATTAGTAATGATCCTTATGGATACATTGAGAGTAAATTTTGGTGATTTAATATTGGAACACTTTAGGATTTATTAGTCCCTACCAAGATAGGGTACTATAGCTTTCACTGAAATCAATAATTATTTAATTATAGCTAATCAAATCACTTGATTTTACATATTATTTAAACAACTCTAATGTTTGGGTTCCAAATTATTAGAAAATTCCTTTGGGTGATTAGACCATTTTTTATAAATTTCATATTTATTATATCACAAATGTTCACAAAGGAATATGACATCAACGTTCTATTCCCAACAAAAAATATCTTTTAATTAAATTTTTTCTACTTTCTCTCTTTAGTGAATAAAATCATCGTCTCTTACTTTACTTACCGATCAAAATTTTAATTTACTTAAAAATATTAATTAATTATCACCACCACAAATAAGTTACTAAATGGATCATTTGATACCTAAATGCTAATTTGAAGTTCCCAAGTGCATACCTCTCTGATTCATCGACAACAATTATAATAAAAAATTAGTGTTGGTGGCATGATAGAAAATTATATATATATATATATATATATATATATATATATATATATATATATATATATATATATATATATATATATATATATATATATATATATATATATATATGTATGTATGTATGTATGTATGTATGTATGTATGTATGTATGTATGTATGTATGTATGTATGTATGTATGTATGTATGTATGTATGTATGTATGTATGTATGTATGTATGTATGCATGCCACATAATCTAACAAGGCTTCAGTTGTATCCATTCTTGGTTTTATTTTGGTCTTCGTATGTTGACTTGACTTGAGATAGATGATAGATCTATAACTTAATGGCATATCTATGTTGGCGAATTCTCCTACTCATAATTGTTGATTTTTCTTTTCCTTAAACAAATCAATTCATTAATATATGAAAGATATGTTTATTCTTCTTATATCTAACCTCATTAAACAAATCAATTCGTTAATATATGAAAGACATGTTTATTCTTCTTATATCTAGCCTCATTTTCTTAATTTTCATATTTATCAAATTGAATTTTGGTAAATGTTTTATAAATAATTTCTCTTCATAAATATTAAATTACTATCTTATTTTATTTTATTTTATTTTGTCTAAGTAAATTTATAATCTTTTAATTAAACCATAAAATTAATAGACATATTAGATTTGTCTCATTACTATATTGATTAATGATTTTTTTTTTTTTTAAATATATTTATTGGTGATAAATGATCTTAATTTAAAGGAATTATTTTATTGTGTTCAGAATTTTTTTGAAGGGGCTCTAAATTCCATCATATACTCAAAATATTATCATTTTTCGATTCTATCAACATAATTAAAAAAATATAATCCATTTTATCAAACAATTTAATAATTTGAAGGGCCATAATTAATACCAAATGCTTGTGATTGGTGATTAGTGATGGCCAATTAATGACTAGTTGATGACAAAGTCATTTCATGTATGTCATCATCCACTTGTCTTATCCTCCCCTGAGGAGGTATAATATTTTAGTCCATACCAAGCCATGGTACTTGTAAATACTAATCACCATAGGATAGTTGGCTCCCACTAGTTAATTATGTTCATGCTTATACATATCACTAAGGAAGGGACACTTAATCCAAACCCTATAAGTGTCACCTTTCATTGACCATATCGTGACTTACGAATATCTAAGGATTATTAAGTTATTAAAATAATATATAATGATTATTAATTTATTAAAAAAAATTGACCATTAACGAACACATTTGGAGCATCATTTTGCATTATTGTTAATAAGTTTTTCACTTTATTATTATTTTATTATATTATTTTATGAGATTTTTATTTATTTGTCTATTTTTATATTTTTACACACACACACATATCATTTCTTTATATAATTTTGATAATAATCATAAGAAAAGGAGACCCACTTAGCACACAAACAAACTAAATATTTACTATTAGGAGAAGAATAATGAATTTTAATAAACTATTTTTAATAAGTCTAAATTACTTTTAATTTAGACCAATAATCAATAAATATATACATATCATAATATAATAGAATTTTATGACTAATAAATACATAAGTTTTATTAGAAAAATCCCCCAAACAAATATGAAATCAATATGCCATGCCATATTAAATGTTAGTATAATTTTAAATAAATATTAATTAAAATGTCATATAAAACAAGAGCTATATAGTAGTGCAACACCTGCAAATAGTGACATATTTATGCCAAAAATAGCTGAAAACGCAAGAAAAACATGCAAATGATAAGTATTGTTAATGGAAAAAAAAACAAGTATGTTTTAGTTTCCTCCTTCCATCATACTCTTTTTTTAATTGATATTTAAAAAAATAACACTAAATTAATTCCTATACTTTATTTTTTCTTGCATACAATGTACTATGTTATCCATACTAATTTTTAATTTTATTTATTTCCCTACATGCTATTACACTCCGCTATCAAAAATTGTATTTCCATGTTCTAATTCTTATATGAATTTTATTTGCATCTTATTCTCTATTAAATTTACTCTATTCTATTATTATATAGAGTGATATAGTTGCAACACTCCCTCTTCATATCCACCACTAACAACTGCCCCTTCCTAATATGCAAATTTTTGCATCTTATTCTATTTTACTATTGGAACACTTCACATTATATTAAATAAAAAAATATAATACAAAAGGTTACAAAGTAAGATGGACAGATAAATCATGGCCCAAACTTTATGCTGAAGGAAAAAATAGTTGGTAGTTAAGCACCTTTAGGAAGTGCCGACCAAGCAGGCGGTTCCAAGTCGGGGATCTTCGGAGCATTCCAGCCATCTAGGGGGTCTTATTCTATTTTAAGTTTATTCTGATCTATTACAATACATAGTGGTATAACTGCAATACTTCCTCTCCATATCCACCACTAACAATTGCCCCTTCCTAATATGTAACCTTTCTTCCACTGACCTACAACTTTACCTTATAAATACCTTAAGCTACCTCAAACCAAGTCACATTATAATTTCATTACATTACAATTTCTAATGCACCAATTATATTAAATATATATTGGTTCCACCTAATCTAGCAAGGCTTTAGTTTTATCCATTCTTGGTTTTGTTTTGGCCTTCGTGTGTTGATTTGGCTTGAGATAGATGATAGATCTACAACTTAGTGGTATATCTATTTTGGAGGATTTTCTTGCTCATAGTCATTGATTTTTTTTTTCCCTTAAGCAAATCAATTCATTAATATATGAAAGATATGTTTATTCCTCTTATATTTAACCTCATTTTCTTAATTATATTATTTACCAAATTGAATTTGGATAAATGCTTTGTAAATAATTTATCTTCATATATATTAAATTAGTATCTTATTTTATTTTATTCTATCTAAATAGGATTATAATATTTAATTAAACCATAAAATTAATAGAGAAATTAGATTTGTCACATTATTATATTGATTAATGATTTTTTTCATATTGATTTAAAAATATATTTATTGGTGATAGAGATCTTAATTTAATTGGATTATTTTATTGGCTTCATAATTCTTTTGAAGGGGCTCTAAATTCTATCATATGCTCGAAATATTACCATTTTTAGATTTTATCGACATAATTCAAAAAATATAATCCATTTATCAAATAAATTAAGAATTTGAAGGGTCATAATTAATACCAAATGCTTGTGATTGGTGATTAGTGATGGCCAATTAATGACTAGTTGATGACAAGGTCATTTCATTTACGTCTTCATCGACTTATCTTTTCCTCTCCTAAAGAGGTATAATTTTTAGTTCATATTAAGGCATGGTACTTGTAAATAATAATCACCATAGGATAGTTAGCTCCACTAGTTAATTATTTTCATGTTTATACTAGTTAAGTATGTTCATGCTTATGTGTATCACTAAGGAAGGGACACTTAATCCAAACCCTATAAATGTCACCTTTCATTGAACATATCATGAGCAAAATTAATGTCATTATACTTCTCTAACAAAACCGTTGTTAATGAGAATAACTAAATATTATTAAGGTATTAAAAAGAATATCTAAGGATTATTAAGTTATTAAAAAAATATTGACTATCAATGAACACACTCTGAGCATCATTTTGCATTGTTATTAATAAGTTTTTTACTTTATTATTATTTTATTATATTATTTCATGAGATTTTTATTTGTTTATTTTTTTTATGTTTATACACACACACATACATATGTATGTATGTATATGTATATGTATATATGTATTTATATGTATATATGTGTGTGTGTGTGTGTGTGTGTGTGTGTGTGTGTGTGTGTGTGTGTGTGTGTGTGTGTGTGTGTGTGTGTGTGTGTGTGTGTGTGTGTATTATATGTATATATACACACATACATACATACATACATATATGTATGTATGTATGTGTGTGTGTATATATACATATAATATATATTATATGTATACACACACACACACACACACATGTATGTATGTATGTATGTATATATGTGTGTGTGTGTGTGTGTGTGTATCATTTATTTATATAATTCTGATAATAATCATAAGGAAGGAGACCCACTTAGCTCATAAACAAACTAAATATTTAGTACTAGGAGAAGAACAATTAATTTTAATAAGTTTAAACTATTTTTAATTTAGACCAATAATCGATAAATATACACATCTCATAATATAATATAATTTTATGACTAATAGATATATATAGGTTTTATTAGTAAAATCCCCCACATAAATATGAAATTAATATGCCATGCCATATTATATGTTAGTATACTTTTAAATAAATACTAATTAAAATGTCATATAAAATGAGAGCCATATAGTAGTTCAACCCTTGCAGATAGTGACATAATTATGTCAAAAATAGCCAAAAATGCAAGAAAAATATATAAATGATAAACACTATTAATGGGAAAAAAAGAAAAACAAGTATGTTTTGGTTTCCTCCTTCCATCATCCTCTTTTTTAATTGATATTTTAAAAAATAACACTAAACTAATTCCTATGCTTTCTTTTATCTTTCCCAAAATATATTACGTTATCCATACTTGTTTTTATCTTTATTTATTTCCTTATACACTCCACTATCACAATTCACATCTCCATGTTCTAATTCTTATATGAATTTTATTTACATCTTATTCTCTTTTAAATTTATTCTATTCTATTTTATACATATTGATATAGTTGCAATGCTCCCTCTCCATATCCACCACTAACGACTTCCCCTTCCTAATATGCAAATTTATGTGTCTTATTCTATTTTAAATTTATTCTGATCTATTATTATACATAGTGGTAAAGCTGTAACACTTCCTCTCCATATCCATCACTAATGACTACCCCTTCCTAATATGCAACCTTTCTCCTATTGACCTAAAACTTTACCTTATAAATACCTTAAGCTACCTCAACACAAGTCACATTACAATTACAATACATTATAATTTCTAATGCACCAATTGCATTAGAATTAAGGAATAGCCGCTACATGGCCCTTATTATTAAAAAATAATAATTTACAAAAGGTTAAGGTAATTAGTTGATATATATAGATCAGACTCCCTATCAAATAGAAATATCGACTCAAAGCAAAGTAAAGCAAATAAAAAATTCTTGGAGCTTCTTTGATGGTTGGGCAAATTCAAGTAAGTGTAATACAACAAGCATTGCATAATACACTCTAGTTGGTCATGCAAAACCAAACAAAAGAAGAACAAATTAAACCCTAAAAATCAATCAAAACTTAGATTTGAACCTTAGGGTGGTGACAAGCTAAGGAAAGGAAGATAGAAAATTAAAAAAAAAGAAGCAAAAAAAACCAACAACACCAACACTGCCATCACTAGCAAACATAGATCCAAGGAATGACACTGCCTCTAATAGGAGTAAAGACTGGGAAGTCACCATTGTTGTCAAAAGAGGAGAAAATATAGATAAATTATCATTATCACCATCACCAACCATAGACCTTTCATGTTTTTAGTTTATAGTGGGGTGGGTCCCCTTTAACAACCTACTTTTACCATTAATAAAAACCATAGACCCCAATGCCAACCATGACTAGGCCTCAAACTCATGCATAAAATAAAATGTCAATGCAACCTACATGCATGAAAAGATGAACAAACACCAAGTAGTTATCCAAAATAATAATGGTTATTTGACCTTTATTCCTTGCACTCAACACTCCTAGAACTTCACTCCTCAAAATCATGCTCTCATAAAACAAACCCTAAAATCAAGGTTTTAGCAGAAGGAGGGATGATGAACACCTCCTCCAACTCCATCCTTTCAAATTATTATTTAATGTATTATTGAAGAAGAGATGTTTAAAAATATTACATTTACTTAAATTTTATCTATATCCTATTCATTAATTTTTATGATTAATAATTTTATATTTTTAATATACAGTAAAATTAAATATATATTCTAAATTTTTTACTTTATATATAATTATTGTGGTTAAAATATTTTTTCCATTTATATCAAATGATTTATGTGAGAATATTATTTACATTGATATAGGTTCTATAATGGCAGCGATGGGTAAAGTCTAGTGGAATGAGCTATTCACTTTTATGGTTTATGTGAGAATTTAATTACATTGATATACGTTCTACAATGGCAGCAATGGGTAAAGTCTAGTGGAATGAGTTATTCAATTTTATGTTCAATAATAAATTTGACGTTTATTTGATCATCACAAGTGAATTTCAACCTTAAATTTGATGTCCACTTGACTATCACTTAGAATTTTTTCCTTTGCTTGGATAAGTTCATATAAAAATTATAATATCTTGGCCATACGATGGAGTTTGGAGCCTTTTTTTGTCCCCCAAAAAAAATTGATCCTATTGATGTATCCAGATGGATGCCATTTGACACTAGACAATGGGAAAGTAGAGGAAAAGGTAATGAATTTATTAGTCAATGTGGTATGTGAAAAATCTAAGATAAAAACCTTAATATTGATCTCTCTTGACATATTTTAGATAGATGGATTTAAGATATATGTACTAGAGTGAGTTATTCATAATTATGTTTGACTATAAATTTGACATCTATTAGACCATCACAAAACAAGTTCAACCTTAATTTGACATCCATTTGACCATAACTTAGAAGGTTTTTTTATTTTTGCTTGAAGAATTCATGTTTTACCCTATTTTTGATAAATCACAATAAATGAATTAATTGTATTTGTAATTATATAGGTGTAAAACTCAAAATATCAGAATGTTAAAGATGTACAATAATTAACTATTCTAATTTTGACAAATTGTTAATTATGGAAGGTGTTATTCTGAGAAAATACTAAAAATAAATATAATTAGTTTACACAATGATATATGTTGACTTTCTAACTATTTTGATTATGAAAATTAGAAGAAAAGGTGACTATGTAGGCTCATTATCATGCACAAAATCTGGCCAATTCCATTGTAGGTGGATGATGGTGCAATGCACTCTAGTTTGTTGATCGTAGATTCATCTTAGTTGACTATGATAGGTGGAAGATAATAAAAGATAAAGAAAACAAAATTTTGGAAGTGACAGACCAGAGGTAAAAGTAGAAGATAAATCTAGAGATGAGTGTGGTAGATAGACAACAATGCAATGTGCCTGAGTCCATTGATTGCAGACTTATCCTAATTAACTATGTAAAAATTGGTCATTGTGCCTATGAATGTTGTGTGATTTAAGATATCATAACTAAGATTTGGCCATGTAAATATCATTGCTTGTCTTCTCTTGTATTTGAAACCCTTATGGCACTTTGATAGCCTAAAAACTTTCAAGAAAAAGAGGGGACTGTAATGGGTTGAGCTAACCTTAATCACTCCCTTGATGATTGACTATTGCGTACATATCAAATACTCTAAGGAGTGAAATAAAGCCCACATAGTTCTACCAACTAGAGTGAAGGTGTGATTGTGCTTATTTGACTATATGTATGTAGCTACAATATGGCTTTGATATTTGACAATAATAGTCTTTGACTTGTTTTAGAGTGATTTTGACTTGGCTATGGCTACTCCTTATGAATGATTCAAAACTTGAGTAGAATAGAGCAAATTTGTTCAATGTGCAAAAGTGTATATGCTCATACCAAGTGATTAGCAACTATCCTTAATTAGTGACTCTTTACATGTATTTATAGGTGAATATTTTGATATTTATTTAGATGACCTTATGAAATGCATGAGAATACTTGAAATATTGATTTTAAATTTGGAAACTACTCATTATTTGGCACAAGACATAATCAACCTAAGTGCATAATGACACACTATGCCCATATTTGCTTAGAGCAAACTTGTCCAAAAGGGTCAAGGACATATGTCTTCTATTGGATATAGTTTGAAGGTGACTATAAATAGATCGATTATTTAATATTGAAATTTTTGTAAAGTGATAACAACAAACAAAGGGTTGTGCTTGCATATCAAAAACTGGATTAGAGAACTGATGAATAAGAGTCATGTAATTGGGTATCAGTAGTGTGGTTATAAATATGTTAATAATTAACATTTTCAAGTACCTATGACCAAATTTAAGTATTTATATTTCCCCCATTTTATTCTAGTAATGAAACTACTAGAGTAAAAGACAAAGAATTGAACCTAAGTGTTTATAACACACTTTGTCTCTAAGCAGTTACTTTAATTGTGTAGGGCACTCATTTTAGCAAATCCTAGAATAGTTCATGAAGGAGTCATTTTTTTAATTTGAAATTTGTAAAAACTAAACTTTAAAATTTTAAAAATAGAAAATGAAGTAAGGGAGGAGTATTCCTATATGTAGGTGAAACCAAATTTCATGTAATAGCTAACTGAAGATGGAGAACCATGCCCCCCTTGTTGAATCATTTTGGATATTTTGAACTGTGGAGAATTGAGAATGATTAATTATCAATTTTAAACACTAATAAAGCTCTTGAGTTATAAATATTCATTATCCCAACTCTAATGAATAAGAAATAGTACCAAACATAATAATCCAAAAAGGCAGAACCATGCTAGGTTTGATAGAATAGATGCCAAGGCCATTGAGTGACAGTAGACTCGAATGTACATCACCCACACATATTTGAATCACACCACTACAAAGATCTAGATTATTAATGTTCATGATCAAAAAGTAATGAAGAATATTCATGTCCCTATCATGAACACATTGCTCATATAATTTGATTTGAAATACATATTTTTCTTTTCAACTTTGAATTTTTAAACTTTGAAAAATATTGAATTTTACCATTTTAAAATTTTAAATGAGCTTGAGCATCAATGATTAACATGCCCCCTATGAATATGTGCCAATGATATAGAATGGTATGAATCTAATACTAAAATATAATTGTATTTGCAACCTATAACTTTGGACTTATAACTATTTTACATATGCCCATGCATATGCATTCAAATATGTATAATTCTATGCTTTGAGTATTTGAAAAGTGAGTGCATATTTATGTCATATGCACTAGGAATTTGTATCAATGTGCTGATATATGTTCATATGTTTGATTTTTTAATTACTTAGAATTTATGAAAACTTGTATTTTTCTTATAATATTTGATTTTGTATTAGTTTAAATCTTTGAAAACTTGTACTTTATATTTTTGAAACTTGAATTTTATCCTAAATCTGTTTATCGAGGCTTGGATCTCTAAGATAATCCCACTGTAATGCAACCTTTTTGAGATGATGTATGTTGCATGCAAGTCACTCATATCAAAATAATATTTAATTGTATCATGTGATAAAGTATTTAAAGATTGATTTTATTTACCAATGAAATGTTATAAACACTAAACGATTGAAATATTGATTTATATTAAAGAATATACATAATCTAAATGTAAAATATATTTTAAAAAAAAAGAAAAAAAGTTATAAATAATAAAATCTGCAAACCTAGCTTGGATCTAAGTTATGTTGATTGTGCAAGTAGATCTTTCATGTAAAAACTCATTTGAAAAATATGTGAACTGTGTCATAGTTAAAAATAGGATTCTCTAATATATTAGGACAAGGTCATACTAGGTTGGACATGGGCACACTATGGCCTTATCTATTAACTTCAGCCTCATTTATATTGACTATGTGAATTATTTTATTATATGGGCACTTGTGACTATCATAGTATTTGATTGATTGACTGTAGAAGTTGATTTGAAGTGAAAAAGACTTGTAATAGTAAAACCCTAGTTCTTGCACATAAACCAAATAAAGATCAAATACAAATGGGGGAATCAGGCATGAAAAAAGGTTATATGATGAATCCATGTATGTGAAACACCAGGATTAATCATCCATGTGGAAGGATAGGATGCAACTAAAACAAGGGCCTTGCCATTTCTTTTCCCCTAACCACTATCTTTTAACTTAGAGGATTCCTGAGTTAATGGTGATCTATTTTTTTTCATACATTTATTTTCATCATGCCTAGTTCTCTTACAATGGGCAGATTTTACCTTTTCTTTATTAGGTTTTCCATATGAAGAGGAGATCTCAATTATCACTTTGGAAGTAACAATAGTTTTTTTACCCTTCTTTTTATCATTGTCCTTCTTGATCTATTTCTTATACTTACTATTTGAAGCCTTTTATTTTTCATGACTAATAATTAGGGCATGAGACTTAGAGGAATTTAATATACCTATCTAAATGATCTTATCTTGTTCCCTAGTCAAGGAGGTATAAAAATCATCCAAAGATGGCATTGATCATGTAGCTCCAAGGGTACTCCTAGTTGCATGAAAGGTAGAAACAAAAAATAGAATAGTCATGACCTAACTTACAAATAATTGAAATAATAAATTCTTCATCCTTTTTATTTATGCCACATAATTTGAAATACAACCTAAGTGACTTGAATTTGGTGAATAATTCTTGTATGGTTTCAAAATTTTCTAGACTCAAACTAATGAGCTCATTCTCCAACTCTTGACTCTTTATTACATCCTATTTTGCAAAGAATTGTTCCAAAATAGTCTAGGACTCATTATGTGTTTTTTTAAATTCAATGTGAAAGACTAGTCAAGAAATATTGACAAAAATAGTAGACCATAGGCCCCATCACATGGATTAAACCACTCAGTCTTTTTTAGATCTAGTGTTGGTTCAGTTTCATTACCCATGGTAATTATGTGTTAAACCTTACTCTTAATTTTATTTTATTTTTTGTTTTCCACTCACGATAGGTGTGAGAAGTGAAACTAGATTATGATCCATAGTGTACTAAAATATGAATTTGTAGAAAATAAAGTGAAAGATAAAATACAAGGCACAATACAACACCCCTAAAACTATTAACAATAACCCCACCAAGATTACATAAGTTTGACATTTTATATTTTAATGCATATAAAATTTTAAAAGGCCTAAAATTACCTTGTACCAGCCAAATATTAATATGAAAAAAACACAAATGGGAAGATCTTGAAAAAAATCACACTTAAAAAAACAACTTCACCTTAAAAGGAGCTACCTACAAAAAGTTATGTTCTACAAGTTCTTTCAATCAACATTTGTCAATTCTTGTACAAAATAAATTTAGCCTTAAACCTATTAAGAACCATTGGGTTGGTTGTGACCATGGGTTAAACTCCCCATATGACTAGGGGTTAATATCATATATAACCTAATGATCTCATTATTGTACCTAAACAAGCTGAATACATGTGTAGGAAAAACTCTAAAATGGAATAAAAACCTACACTAACAATAGTTCACACTTGTAATATTTTAATTATGTCAAATATAATGTAGATCAATGTAACATGAGATATTGGTGGGCTAATATGCCCAAATATTCAATATATTTATAAATAAAATAATACTTTAAGATAGGGCAATACCATACAATAATCCTTATGGAAGGAATAACTCCATAATTCCACTTCGATGAGGATATCTCCAATATACTTATAAAAATAGAAGACTCAACACTTACTTGATTTATATCTTTTATAATTATATTCCTCTCCTCTATATAAACCTCTATATAACTAACAATGGATGGGTAACCTCTTAATTCTAATGTAGGTTGACTCAATACCCAATGTATTAATTCTACAAGTTACTCATTTATCCTAATATATATGACCCATACAAATAAATAAGGATGATGTGTGCCACATGTCAACATCTCCATCAATCCATATACAATAATATATCATATCCCTAACTACATATCAATTAACATTGGTGGGCCAAATTGAAGCTTTGATACCATAATTATACATAGAGTACAATGTAGATCAACACAACACAAGAGATATTAGTGGGCCAAGTTTCCCAAATATTTAATATATTCAAAAATATAATAATACCTTTAAGGTAGGGAAACACTGTATAATACTCCTTAAAGAAGGAATAACTCCACAATTCCACTTCAAGGGGGACACCTCCAATATCCTTCTAACAAATAAAAGACTCAACACTTGATTAATATCTTTTACAATGATATTCCTGTCTTTTATATAGACCTATATATAACTAAAATTGGATGGGTATCCTCCTAATTCCAATTTATGTCATCTTATTGTCCAAAGTACTAATTCCACAAGTTACTCATTTATCCCAATATATGACTGATACAAGTAACTAAAGAGGATGTGTGCCACATGTAGACATCTCCATTAACCCATATACATTAAAATATAATATCCCTAGGTAAATAACATTACATCCCTCCTTGACATGTTTCTTCCCTGAAACATAATAAGAAATCAAATTAGAATATAGATTGATGTCCCCTTTAACCCTAGTGATGTCCCCTTTTACCACATCGAGATAATATTTCTTCACCATACTTTGTATATCTAACTCAAGTTGGTGAACCACCTTATAAACCAAAAGATTTAAAGTTATGGACTCCATATCATCCTTATGAGGATTTTTTGGAGTGTCTTGCTCTTTCTTGTGGTTGTAAGTGTTAAGATTATCCATGCACAAACTATAGGATGGAAGGTTTTGGGATTAAAAAAAGTGTACCAACAGATTATACCATTATAATCATCTTGACTAGATGAATCCAATGACTAATAATTTGAATAAGGGTCAAAAAAATTCCTTATTTAAAAAATAATACTGCGGTGACCAAAAAATTAAATTCTTCTCAGATCACATGTTATGTTTTTTTATCCTTCAGCTCCTAGGAGACCATAACACCAAATCCAAAAAATAATGCCACATAAACTTTTCCAAATCGATTCTCTGATACCATTTGTAATAAAATCACTTACATGTTTCAAAATAATGGAATAATATCACATAATAAAAAATGTAATAAGTATATCCACAATAATAACTGATGAAAGAGTAGAATAATTGATAAATATGACTGAGCCAATTTAAGGGGGAAACCTTCACAACAATGTAATAAGAGCATAATTCACAATATGATAATTAAATAATAACCACTACCTCCTATATATGCTCTACTTAGCCATGGTTATTCCATTGATTGACCTTACTAAGAACATGGAGAAATGAAACAAGATAATATGAAAGGTATGTAAGCCACAAGTTGACCACACATATTTGTAGACACGCTATAGGTTAAGGGCATAACAATCTAGCTCCTTTTTCCTTAGTGAGGGTTGCCTCTTTGGGCCTCACTAATAATTTATGATGCTATCATTCTTAAACTATCATTCTTCTTCAATGTATTGGCATAGTTATCAAATAAATTTCTTGATTTATATATTTTATTGATACCCCTCTCAACTTTTTCCTTTAAAGATAAGCTAAATAAATCTACTATGGAAGATATATATAGGTACTATAGTTTTGACACTCAAAATCTTATTTAATTAACCCAATTATGGATTTATACATCATATAATTTTTATAAATGGAGGCTAACATCATCACTTGGCCCTTACCTTCATCTTCATGTGTACCATGGGATAAAATTTCCCCTTGGATAATTGAGGGTTGGTTTATACCAGCTTCAAGTGGAATATAATCACCATATTCCTTATGGTGTTAGACTATGTCATTTTTGTTTTATCTAAGAAGTTGAGATTGAGGATAATTTCATATTTAGATGTCTCATCTATTATGAGGTCATGGGGTGGTATCACTATTTATATATAAATATTCAGAAGATTCATAATCCATGTTTCATTAAGATTATGATTTGAGATGGTTGGCCCATTTTCTCCATGATGATGTCACATTTAGGTAAATGACATTATAAAATCATTCCTCATATACTAGACTAATTACTTCATATTTTCATCCTATCACTGTCATTGGGGCCCTTTTAAGTGTCCTTTAGATATTTTAATGATTCATCCTAATGAAGATAGGTTATTAAAACATCTTCCTATGAGTTATGTGACTAAGCATTCTTAAACCTCTCAACACATTATATATTACCCTTATACATATAGTTTGTGTTGAAGACCTTCTAATTCTTCCAATCTATGCCATGACGACTAGGCGAAAATTGTATTTCCATGACTTTAATTTCACTTATAGATATTTGTCAATCACATATGTTATGAGAGTTTATAGGGGTAATAACATACATCCAATATGATCATCAAATATTCCCCCTTTAAACCTAGGAAATCTATTATGAAGTTCTTAGATCTCATATTAGACCATTTGTGGTGGTTGATGATGATGACTCTTTTATTTTTAGAAACAATCTAGATGAGTGATAATGGTGTTCTATAAGATTTACATTGGTTTTATTGTCGCACTTTGATAATAACCTTTCTCCTCTATTTAACCCTTTTTATATGGATACCTAATTACTTATTATAGACACCTAATTTGGATATGATGGTAGTTATTAGTTGTAAAATTATATTATTTTAGGGTACTTATGTGTATGGATTTTTGGTCTATATTAAGATATTATGAACATGTTTATCAATGTTTTTTTATCATTTTCATTGAATGTTGTCCCTCTTTCTCTCTCCTCCTGTTCCTTTCATTTTATATTTTTTTAATTCCCCTAAATCATACAGCGTATAATTTTGGGGGCCCAAAAATGTATAATGTATGATTTATGGGAGATTGGTGGTTGGAGTTCATTTTGGGTGTACCCATGTAATGTTGTCTTGATTTTATCACTTTTTTATAGTGTCAACTTGTGTGCCAATAGGATACTAATTTTAAATCCATATGTATATAAATACATAGGTGTGTAGACACATAAATTATCATTTAAGATAATTTTTTGCACTTATGCTCACTCTTTTACAGACTTAGCTCTAGACTTGTCTTAGGGCCAATTTATGATCACTTTCAACCACCTTACACACTCTTCTAAGTTAATAAATAACCCCTTAATGTATTAATCCTTATTCTTATTAAATTTAGACACCTTTTAGGCCCTGCGTAACACCCAACATGATCAAATCACCCATTGAACAAGAGCACCCTAGGGGATTATAGTTTCTAATGATCATACTAAATAATGACAAATTTATAAATTTAAAAGTTATAGGAAGGCCGGCCTATGTTTTTAATGATCCCCAATCAAAGGAATTTCATATATATGAATATATAAACACTTTTCAAACCATTTTTCACATAAGAGGCTTCCACATTGAAAATCAATTGAATCATAATTGCACATTGAGAGCAAAGTACCTGTTTCTCCTAATTCTGATTGAATATAACCCTAGTAGCCTAGAGATCAAGTCTGAATACATTTTACAGGGAAAAATTCATGGCTAAAACACTTAATCACATAAGCATTACACCAACATCTAGCATAATGTACCATTTTTTACACACCATTGTACTATGGTATAATTAAATGAAGTTTGATCCCTCTTTGCAATATTGGTATGTACATTATGCTCAACACATGGAGTGTTGAGGTATCACCCAAATTTAACCCCTAGATAATTTTTACCCCATTTATTTGTATTGGTATTAACATGTCAAGGAGATAGGGGTTTTGAAGGAAAAAAATTCATATAGTGGTTTTTGTAAGTGATCGTAAGCCCCTATACTAGATACAAACTCCATAGACAAAGGCATAGAGGACCCAAAATCCCTAATTTCTTAACTAAAAGTGGACAAGAGCATTGCATAGTGGATAGGAGTACTATCCCTCTAGTTTCCTACCTATGGCATTGTTGTCTAAAGCTCATTTCTAGTTCTTGATTCCTGATTCTAGTCACTAGGCCACTGTACATAATAAGTTTTAGAATTTGATTCTTCCCACAATTACAGTTTTCGACTAAGTCATTGTTTTCTAATTCCACTTTTATTTTTAGTAAGTTTATAGAATTCAATAGTTCTAAATCAATGAATTATATTATGGTTATATTATTTTCATATTTTTTCACAAGAGTGTTATCCATTAGGGTTTTACATAAATCCCAAATTTGACAAAACATATTGGTAAACTCATTTCTTATTTGAATGTTACCAAACACTAAATAAAAATGTTTTTAGGGTTTGTATCCTTCTTTTTATTTTTCCCATTTAATATTTTAGGATTTTTAGATCAAATATTTTTTGTTTTAATAGTAATTTTATAGGTTTTATTGTCATATTCTATGGATATAAAAGAATATCTTACTCGTCCTCCTAACCCTCAAGTTTGTGATAAACTCTTTTCCTTTAACTAGGTCCATGTAATCACTATCACAAGAGGTAAGGTATCCCATAAAATAGTTCCAAATTAATCTAATCAACCTATCTTTCCTCAAACCCATCCCCTACCACATCGTCCCTTGATGGTGTATATGTGCATGTTCAATTTGAAGCACTTGGGGTTTATGCTTGTGAATTTGTAAAGGATAAAATAATCATTATGGGTATGTTAATAATAGAGTTTAAAAATCAAAATCAATTTTTCATTGCAAACATTACATTATTGGAACATCAAATTACATGTGAAAAGAAGATAGAATATGTTAGTATTAATCATGTATATGCATCTCCATCTATAAATGTTGTACTTAACAAGATTTGATAACAAAAGGAGAAAATACAACATAAAACATCTACAATAAGTGATTCAAAAATTATGTAAATGGATAATAAGAGTTCAAGTGAGATCCTAAGGGCCATGATTTGAAATAAGTTGATCAAACTACCTCCTCTACATCCTCTAAGATGGTCAAAATACTATTGTGCATATCATCAAATGCATGGGCATCATACAAATTATTGTTTAGAATTAAAAAATAAAATACAAAAGATAATTTATAGTGGTTATCCTATCTTTGATACATACCTTAATAAACTCACTCACCTTATGAGTGCATCTCCTAAAACACAAGTGACAAAATTAAATTAGTATATAAGTGGTTATCAAAGGATAAATCAGAGTAAGAAAAGGTTGAAAAAGCCTAATTAGCACAAGAAAATGCTCAAAAGGCACAATTAGAATAAGAAAAAGTTCAACAATCTAAGTTACAAAAAGCAAGAACACAAAAAGAACAAGATCAAAAATAGAAACTATTAGATATCTAGATAGCACCCAATAGAGGTAATATTTGTTCAAGTTTGACCCATACTTGGAATAACATGGGAATGGTCTAAGGCTGTGGGATGCCTATATCTAGACTATACCTCTAGGGTTTTTTTATGAGGCTGGCTCCTCAGATTTCACAATTTGGACCTTTATTTCTATAACCTAAAACTGGTTGGGATGAAATGGGTCAATAAATTTGCATAAAGTAAAACCTATTATAATATGTGGTGATGCACCATGAATTTTTCAAATCCAATCTTAAACTCAAACTCTTTAACACACTAATAGACTATGAAATAAGTTAACACAATTACTTACTATAGTTTTTATGCAATAATATTTCATATAGAGGTTAGTTTGATGCACTCAGACTAGGGAGTAATGAAAATAAGGCCTGGTTGAAGACACTTAAATTTAGATGTCCACCATATCCATGAGAGATCAATGCTAAGACACATTATATGACCTGCAAAGAATTTTAATAGCACTTAGGTTGAGCTTGGACATGCAAAAGGAAGATAACAATCACATTTGCATATTAAAAAAACACAAAACACTAAATATAGATTAGCAAATAACTACAAAATTCTCTATTCATTACTCAAAGAGGTACAAAATACAATTTTAACAAAGTTTAGTCGTATCAGCCTAAGGGATGATAATTAATAACTTGAAGGCTATATTTATAGAAGAAAAGAAGCAATAAAGAGGGAGTTTTGGCACTCAAAAGGGAATCAAATGAGATTGAATCCATTTAAAATGTTACAACTACCTCCACAAATTAAACTCATTCAAACCCTTTTGATTGATTTGAACTACTTTAGTCCATTGCACCATTACATTATCCCTTCATTGATGTTTCTTTATGGTTACAATGGTGGGATCAAGTTATTTTAGGCTAAGTTTTAGCATCAATGTAGTTATAACAATCAGATCAATTTGTTAGGGTCTTGTATTGTTATTAATTATTCCTAATTGGTTCATCATGGTGTGCATAATGAAGAGAAGCGGTCCTTTTCATGTAGTTGATCCTGGAGATGAACTATTGGGGTATACTTGTATGCCTTCATGGCACCCTTTAAAAAGGTAGCTCCTTCTTCTAGCAATGGTAAACACAGTCACAAAAAGATCCCTCTATGATGTAAATTTACAAACTAGAGGTCCGTATTAAGCTTTAATGACAATATCTTTATGTTCTATATGCTTGACTACATCATTATGTCCTTTTTATGGTGTTTGTCAAGCTTCAAAGGCAACAAGATGACCCTACAATACCTATGTTTACCTCCATTGAAAATTGGCCTTAGCTTCTTGACCTTTATTTTCATTGGTTGTCGATATCTACCCCTGATCATTTACTCATTAACCCATCTTGCATCATTGATATTGCTTAGCAGGATTGAATAAGAGCTATTTATCTTTCCCTTGACTTGTAAACTCTATCCCAGCTTATGCCATATGACAGCCCCACATTTGATTTCAAGATCCACTATCAGTCTATAGCCTCATGCTCGTATGCCACATGTCAATCTCTCAAGCTCTCTAACCCTTTAACCTTTTATCTCACTATTGGATTAGGATGTATGATGCAATGCAGACTGTTAGATCAATTGGGACCCATTGTTTGAAATCCAATAAAAAATTCATGAGCTTAAAATTGACATCCTCACTCCCACCAAATGACATTCACATGACTATCATTGACGTTCACATGACCATCATTAACATTTGTGTGACCATCAAATTTAAGCTCAAAATGGATTTGTTTTATTTGAGCTTAAAATTGACATTAGCACAAACATCTTATGTTGTAGGTCTAATTTTAGAAGCTTATAACTTGAGCTAGAGAGCTCACATAGATTTGAAACTTTTAGAGCATGTTCCTAGCATGTAGATCTACAATTATGCATGATATTCTAGTCATGTGAGGCTTATGAGTGAAGATAAAAATTGCATAAGTGGACTAGTCTGTTTGTTTTTGTATGATGTTCACATGCATGTCATGGTCAAAAATAGCTAAGTATGGAAACTTAGCAAATTCTCTCTAAGGAATCAACTTTGAACATGCATAACTCCTATTGCACTTGAAGCATGACCTGAAACTTGGCACATATGTTATTAGGACTAAAGAAACCCATATGACCATTTTCTCCTGATACCCTCATAGATGTGAGAAATAACATCAGTGAATTGCCTACTTATAATTTCTACCACTTGACCCAAAATGTCAAGATGAACACAAAGAAGAAATAGATGAATACTAGGAGCTTTTTAAGTCATTCCAAACACTCTTGACATCCCATAGGGTCTTTGAAACTCTATTCCTATCCTTAAAAATTAAAAATTTACACTTTACGTGAACTTAAAGTACTTCAAAATCTTTGCAAGTTGCATGATCCCTTAGGTCCTTTCATTTCATCAAGAACTTGCTCAACTCTCGCTCCATTTTTGATCTTCAAGATACTGCACTGTATCTAAGAAACAACTAGGTATGAGTGTTAAAATGGCCAACATTTTTGGTGACTCATAGGGGTTTCATGCATGTCGATGCAAGAGAACCATTTTCTTAGTCTAGTCTATTCAGCATGGAGTCTATCCTTGGATCTAATATATTGACCTAGATTTGGAACTGGTTGCCAGTCGTACTCTAACTTCTGTTTGAAACAAATACAAGGACCAAAAGGAGAATAAAACAAGACAGAGTACCCAAGGCACTTATTGAAGGGAAACACAAAATATAAAGGGAACCTAAACTACCAATGTAAGGACCACTAACTTGAGGAAAATAGAAAAAACAATAAAAAGGGGAGCAGACTATTGCTTGTACTACTCACTTATTGAAACAAGACAGACCTAAAATAACTAACCTGAAGTAATAATATTTCCTCCAAGGTCAAATGGGAAATTGTTTTTTGTAGCATGGATCTTTGTGTTGTCCCCCAAAAATATCACTCATTTTTGGGACAACATTTGAACTATTTTGGTCCTACAGACCAAAATCCTCTCTTCTCCTTTCAAAAATTGTTCTGAGCATTCAGGTTCTTCATTTTTCAAAGCTTTCTTAGAAATCTACGGACTCTATAGGCTTAAAACTATGGACTCTGTAGGCTTAAAACTACGGACTCCATAGGCTCATTTCTAAGGACTCTTTCAAGGCTCGAGAGAAAACTTAGAGAAAACTATGAACTCAGTTCTACAAAATCCACAGATTGATTTATACGGACTCTGTAGGAAAGAACAAGTTTCCAACACTTGGTCATTTTTAGGATTATTTCAATGGCTTGGTTCAACCAAAAGAGTTCATAAGCAAGCTTCTAAGCAAGGATTGAACCATTGAACCGTTGAACCCTGAACTCTTTTGGTTCAAGGGTTCAATGGGTTTAAGGTTCAACGCCATCAACAATAGTTGAAACTTCGGCAAAGGTTCAACAAGTTCAACCACTTCTAGGTTCAATGGCTTCAAAACACTTATCAAAGAGAAGAAGGCTTGAACCATTGAATCGTTGAACCATTGAACCACTTTGGTTCAATGGTTCAATAGGTTTGACAACCAAATGGTTCAACGCGTTTGGTTCAAAAAGATCAAAAGGACTTAGCCAAATAAAAAGAATGAACCGATTGAACCATTGAACCTTGAACCAAAAGGTTCAACGAGTTCACAGGTTCAACCAGTGCAATGAAGATCAAAGAGCTTAGAAAGAACAAGGAAGTGATGGGCAGAGGAAAAAACCAATGAACTGATTGAACCTTGAACTGAAAGAGTTCAAAGTTTAATGGTTCATAGGTTCAAGCAGTTCAAAGGTGGCCTCAAGCAAAGAGAGAAGCAACATGGATGATTCCAAAGGCAAGTTCAAATGAAAGCGATGGTTCAACCAAGGAGCAAGAAAGCGATTGAGCCAATAAAGTGATTGAACCAAGAAAGTGATTAAACCAAGGAGCCGAGAAGGCCACTCGAACTATTGAAACAGTCAACCAATGACGTCCTCGCAGACGTCAAATTTAAGGTAAGGGAATATCCATTGAAATTCAAATAAAGTGCAGAACTTGAAGGAAGAACCAAGTGACTGGCTGAAAAGATAGCCCGATAGCTCAAATCACAATAGGAAGAGACAAAGATGGAAAAAACAAAAGTGGAAAGAGGGAAAAGCCTAAAATATCTGTGCAGAAGTTATTCCAATAGATACAACAATCTGCAAAGTAGATTTTTGAGCTTGCAAACATCAAAGGCGTGACCTATTAGTCTCCTTTGGAGTAAAGACAAAATGGACAGTTGCGCAGATGTCAAAGGGGATAGATTAAATGATCTAGACCCAAGAAAAGACATATTAGATGAATAGACACGCCATAGTTAAGGCGATGCACTGTTCCAGGCATGGTCCCTCCAGGTAGAACTGAAGATGCATTGAAGGCATTGACTGCAGCATGGGCCATCCCATGGGAGAGAGTGCCAAGCCTTGCTTGGTGGCTATATATTGTGATCTCTTTTATTGTTTTAAGGATATCTTCCCCTTACCAGAAGTGAAACTCTGCTCGAATTGAAAGGCATTACTGAGACTTTGAGCTCAGATTGTAATTCATATTTCTTTGATTGAATGAGAAAGCAAGTTACTTGTAGACTTTGTGCTGTTATAGCTTGTGCTACTTTAGGATATTTTTCTTATGTCTATCTTCTAGAAGAATTCTTATTTATTTGATTTAATAAGTAGGACTAGTGGAGGTGATAAGGAAGGTGTCCTGAAGCTAACTATTTTCAGACTTTGTGCTGTCATAGTTGTCTTTAGTGTGTGTTTTTCTTTTATGTTTCTATGTAAAGGACCATGGGATGACTTTGTGCCCCCATTTTTTTTCATATTTCACTCTTGGGTAGTCGAGGTGGAGACTTTACACTACATTTCAGGCTACTGGTTACTCTACACCTTTGGTTACCAGTTACCAAAAGGATTCATGTTGTTTGCAAGAACAAGCACTTCTAAAAGAAGAGAAGTGCCTTCTGTCATTTCATCAAGATTTCTACTATCCAGGAAGGGATTTGGCTCTTGGCTGAATGTTACTTCTGAAAGAAGAGAAGTATTTTCACCAATCACCCAAGATTTCTCCTCTATTTGTTAGCATCATCTTTGAAAGAAGAGAGATGGATGGTTTATCCTACCCTCACATCTTACTTTTTGCTTATATATATAGTATATAGCCTCCACATATTTAATAGGGAACCTCCCCTTGATGAGAGGAGAGATTTGTCTTTGGTTGATGTAGTAAAGCTGCACACCTAGGAGACCAATCTTCCTATGCTATGGTGATAGGAACTATTTTGGTCACCAGTTAGTTGGCTGACAAAATATTCACCCAACAATTTTTGGCGACTCCATTGGGGACACAATAATTTTGTGCAATTTTGAACCTCAAGTTTCAAATTGAAACATCACCTATGTCCTACCCATTATCATTATAACCCTTATCCATTACAGACTCTGGTGACTCCGTTCCATGTCTTACCCATTATCTTTACAGCCTTACCATCTTCCTCCATCTCTGTTATATTATCTGGTCTATAAAACCAGAGCTGCTGGGAAAGAGTGCATAGTTTGAAGCCTCAAGCCTCAAGATAAAGCAGGGCCAGTCCTTTTCCATTTTTGTTCTACAAACTGGCCACTCCACCTAGATTTGATATCCCTATTTTTGATAATTAAATCATGGCAGTTCGAGGCCCCTGGGGTAACTCTTTTGGCCCACTCAACTTGACTCCACCTCTGCATGAACTTCCACGCAGTTCAAGAAAGAATTTCCCCAAATTCTTTAGTGATGGGAAGGTTCATCCTGATGAACACATTGTAGCTTTTAGCATAGCCTGCAGTGTAATAAGGGTGGAATTTGAAGACATAGCGGTCAGGGTATTTGTGGAAACACTACAAGGTGCTACTATAGACTAGTTCTAACATTTGAAAGTTGGAGAGTGACTGACTGGGATACTCTCAAATCCATGTTTGAAGCCAGGTTCAAGCCTACAGAGGATGTGCATGCTTTGCTAGCCCAACTCACTCAGATGAAGAAGGAACCTCATGAGCCTATGAGGGATTTTATTGCCAAGATAAACAAGCTGAGGCATAGGATTCCCATGATCACCTAGCTGACACCTCAGAATCTCATGTGCTTCTTCATCAACTCACAGCTACCTGAAGTGAGTTTTCTGTTGAGACAGGCTAGACACATAGACCTTGCGGCTGCTCAAGACTTGGCTACTGAGCTAGAAGATGACCTTATCTTGGTAGGAAAGATAAGGAGAGATCCTAATATAGGTAAACCCTCTTCATCTTCTGAATACTCACCCATAACCACCATTGACCCAATGGTACAAAAGCTGGAAAATGAATTGCTAGCCTTGAAAATTCAAATGGCACAAGGTATGTCTTCTACTCCTCTATATAAAGATATACCAAGGAGGACATTCCCTAATCAACCATATCAAGGCAACGCTACCAAAAGTCAAGGGAAACCAAATCATCTTCCTCCCCCACAGAGGAACCTTACTCTTGAAGCACCTCCAACCAACTCAGTAGTGGGATATCTGGAAACAGAACATGTTTCCTATTTCCAACCTGAGCTCGAGCAAGAAAATGGCACTGATCTCTTTAGGGAGGATCTAGAAGAATTAGCTGATGACTCCCACATTGGTTTCCTAAATTTCTAGGATGAACCCAGAAGTGAAGGTGAAGCAGTCGAAGGATCATACGCAGTATTCACCAGGTCTGAGAATCAGTTAGCCCAACAAGCTAACAAAGAGAAGATAGAGGAGTGACCCCAACCAACAATTTCAATCGCTGAGCAGAGAACCCCTCTTTCTTTCCCATCAAAGGACCCGGTGATTGCCAAAGAAGTAAGTACATCAAACATCTCTGCACCTTCTACTTCAACTTCACAGATCAATCCTCCCATCCCAAAAACCAAAAAGATGAACTCCCATCCTCTCTTCCAAGTCCATCTCAGTCAATTGACATGATTGATCATGTTAAGAAATCCAAATTTCAAATGACTGAGTTTGAATCCCTACAAGCCCATTCTGAGCAGTTAAACATTGGTGAAGAGCTAGGTGTGGACCTATCTGAGGCAAGGATTATGGTCACCCAAATGTCAGTGCTTACTGCTCAAATTTTGTTTGAGCCTTCAGACACAGGTAATTACTCCTTGACCATAGAGGACACTCATGTCTTAGCTGATCAAAGTCCCATGGCTGGCAATCTAGGATTTCATCCAAATAAGGCATCAAAAAAATTGGTAAGGCATAGTACAAATCAAGAAGGATATTCCATCTCCCATGAAGAGAAATCTGATAGAAGATCAGCTTTTGATGATGCTTGGATCTTGGAATCCGATGGCAGAAATTCTTCCACAGCTGGATGCGGATCTCTGTTGCTCGGATTGAAAACTGCTCAGGGTGAAGAGGTCAAACTCCTTCACACCAAAGGAGATGTTGAGCTGATGGTTTGTCATGGGTCTGATGCTGATAATCAAAGCATGTGCTGGACTAGACAAATAGAACAACAAGCTATGGTGGTGGACCATACTGTTGTATTCCAAAGTCAGCAAAAGGAACTCTTTGCCAAGAGAGCAAGGAGTTATGGTTTTCAATTTGAAGACCACATCCTGCCATGGGGAAAGAAGAAGAAAGAGCCAAGAGGAAGACACAAAAAATTGGTTTCCTAGTGAAGAGTTCCATTCATCCGTCAACATTTTTGGGGACAAAATGGTTTCCTACTGGTTTATCAAGATGGCACACCATTTTCACTATCTCGTAGTGGGCGGCATCTGAAGCACTTCAAATCTTGAGGCATCAGATAAGATCATCTATACATATGTATATTTGTATAGTCTTTAGTTCTATTTTGTGCTTTTTGTTTTCATTTTTAGATCCTTTCTTTTTGGGTAGCATGACTCCATAGCCCAATGGCACACTTCAAGGCACTGGAGATTCTGGTTTCTACTCCCCTCAGCTGTTCCAAGTTTTCAACTGAAGGAAGTTCCCCAACTGGAGCTAGCTATTGTCCCCCAAAAATATCACTCATTTTTGGGACAACATTTGAACTATTTTGGTCCTACAGACCAAAATCCTCTCTTCCCCTTTCAAAAATTGTTCTCATCATTTAGGTTCTTCATTTTTCAAAGCTTTCTTAGAAATCTATGGACTATATAGGCTTAAAACTATGGACTCTGCAGGCTTAAAACTACGAACTCCGCAGGCTCATTTCTATAGACTCTTTCAAGGCTTGAGAGAAAACTTAGAGAAAACTACGAACTCAATTTTTCAAAATACATAGGTTGATTTCTATGGACTCTGCAGGAAAGAACAAGTTTCCAACACTTGGTCATT
The DNA here is from genome assembly GCA_037957365.1 of Torreya grandis. Taxonomy (NCBI): domain Eukaryota; kingdom Viridiplantae; phylum Streptophyta; class Pinopsida; order Cupressales; family Taxaceae; genus Torreya; species Torreya grandis. Next base: position 399,959 of record JARHVA010002859.1, read on the forward strand.
TTTAGGATTGTTTCAATGGCTTGGTTCAACCAAAAGAGTTCATCAACAAGATTCTAAGCAAGGATTGAACCATTGAACCGTTGAACCTTGAACTCTTTTGGTTCAAGGGTTCAATGGGTTCAAGGTTCAATGCCGTCAGCAATAGTTGGCCCTTTGGCAAAGGTTCAACAATTTCAATCGCTTCTAGGTTCAACAGCTTCAAAACACTTATCAAAGAGAAGAAGGCTTGAACCATTGAACCACTTTGTTTCAATGGTTCAATAGGTTCAATGACCAAATGGTTCAATGCATTTGGTTCAAAAAGATCAAAAGGACTTAGCCAAATAAAAAGAATGAACCGATTGAACTATTGAAAATTGAACCAAAAGGTTCAATGAGTTCACAAGTTCAAAGGTTCAACCAGTGCAATGAAGACAAAAGAGCTTAGAAAGAACAAGAAAGTGACGGGCAGAGGAAAAAACCAATGAACCGATTGAACCTTAAATTGAAAGAGTTCAAAGTTCAATGGTTCACAGGTTCAAGTAGTTCAAAGGTGGCCTCAAGCAAAGAGAGAAGCAACATGGATGATTCCAAAGGCAAGTTCAAATGAAAGTGATGGTTCAACCAAGGAGCAAGAAAGCGATTGAACCAATAAAGCGATTGAACCAAGAAAGCGATTGAACGAAGGAGCTGAGAAGGCCGCTCGAACTATTGAAATAGTCAACCAATGATGTCCCTGTAGACATGAAATTTAAGGTAAGAGAATATCTATTGAAATTCAAATAAAGCGTGAAACTTGAAGGAAGAACCAAGCGACTAGCTGAAAAGATAGCCTGATAGCTCAAATCACAGTGGGAAGAGACAAAGCTGGAAAAGACAAAAGTGGAAAGAGGGAAAAGCCCAAAATAACTATGCAGAATTTATTTTAGTAGATGGAACAGTCTGTAAAGTAGATTTTTGAGCTTGCAAACATTGAAGGCATGACCTGTTAGTCTCCTTTAGAGTAAAGACAAAATGGATAGCTTCAGAGACATCAGAGGGGACAAATTAGATGATCTAGACCCAGGAAAAGACATATTAGATGAATAAACATGCCATAGTTAAGGTGACGTACTGTTCTAAGCATGGTCCCTCCAGGTAGAACTTAAGGCACATTAAAGGCATTGATTGTAGCATGGGCCATCCCATGGGAGAGAGTGCCAAACCTTGCTTGTTGGATATATATTGTAATCTCTTTTATTATTTTAAGGATATCTTCCCCTTACTAGAAGTGAAACTCTACCCGAATTGAAAGGCATTATTGAGACTTTGACCTCAAATTGTAATTCATATTTCTTTGATTGAATGAGAAATCAAGTTACTTGCAGACTTTGTATTTTTATAGCTTGTGATACTTTAGGAGATTGTTCTTATGTCTGTCTTCTGAAAGCATTCTTATTTATTTGATTTAACAAGCAGGACTAGTGGAGGTGATAAGGAAGGTGTCCTAAAGCCAACTACTATTAGACTTTGTGCTATCATAGTTGTCTTCAGTGTGTGTTTTTCTTTTATGTTTCTATGTAAAGGACATTGGGACAACTTTGTGCCCCTATTGTTCTTCATATTTCACTCTTGGGAAGTCGAGGTGGAGACTTTGCGCTACATTTCAGGTTGCTAGTTACTCTGCACCTTTGGTTACCAGTTACTTACCAAAAAGATTCATGTTGTTTGCAAGAACAAGCACTTCTGAAAGAAGAGATGTGCCTTATATCATTTCATCAATATTTCTACTATCCAGTAAGGGATCTGGCTCTTGGCTGAATGTTACTTCTGAAAGAAGAGAAGTATTTTCACCAATCACCTAGGATTTCTCCTCTGTTTGTTAGCATCATCTTTGAAAGAAGAGAGATGGATGGTTTATCCTACCCCCGTGTCTTACTTTCTGCTTATATATATAGTATATAGCCTCTACATATTTAATAGGGAACCTCCCCTTGATGAGAGGAGAGATATGTCTTTGGTTGATGTAGTAAAGCTACACAGCTGGGCGACCAATCTTCTTATGCTGTGGTGATAAGAACTATTTTGGTCCCTAATTCGCTGGCTGACAAAATATTCACCCAACACTTTGAAACATGATTTTTCCCTTTGATGGCATCTTCTTGTAGATAGGAGCACTTGTATATTCATATCTTCTAGATGATGCAACTAGGCCTCCTATTTCCATTCTCAAGTGTAGGGATTGAAGATATGGATCCAAGACCCAATCATCTTCTTCACAAACTCTTTTTTGTTGGATTAAAAATGTTATCTCTGCCTCATTCATAGGTTGGATTGGCAATTCAGCTGGCATACTTGGATTGATATCTTCATTATGATCCTTTTGAAGTAGTGGTTGGTCAAAATCTTCAACTTCTTGATAAGTATTCAAACTTGGATGAAATTATTTAATTTCTTCCTAATGAGCAACTGTAACAATACTTATTATAGAACATTCCTCAATCTCCATATGATGTGGAGATGGATTATCAAACTTTGCACAAAATCTCTTTGGGTCATCCTAAAAGTCTTCTTCATCATGATCAACTGAAAGGACATGAAATTCATCAATACTCTTACCATTTGAAACATGTTGATCATAAATTTATACCTTTTTTATAGATTTATATGAAGGTTCTTGATCAACTGCACTTGCTTCATCTTCATCTTCTGTAAAGAATGGCATCTCATCTTGTTCATGGATCTCATCTCCTTCATGTAGAATATCCTAAAGCTCATATTTTGCAAGTGTTTCCTCTTCATGATGGATGGTACCTATTGTGTGGTCAATAAGATCATGGAAAACACCTTCAAATTGTACAATTGAAGTGTCTTCCTCTTGAATTTCATCAACTATTCTCATCTGATCTTCTATCATAGTAACCACCTCTTTGAGTTTGCTTTCTTGAATAGATTATGAGATTGGATCAATCCATTCATTAACATTGAGTGTGTCTATGATGATGTCCTCATTTTGATCATGCAATACTCTTTCATCTCCATCTACTTCAGCTACAACTTCTTCAAGTGCTTCAAAAAGGATAAGCTGCTTATCTAAGATTGGCATAGTATATCCCTGAAAGTACTCAATAAGATGATAAAGGTCCAGAGATGCTATCATAGATACCTAAATTTACTCTTAAGGTTATTCTTCATGGATCACCTTTACCTCCTCTCCCTTTTTCACTATTTATTGAATGGATTTCCATGAAGGAAAGGACTTGGTTTATGAACTTTTGCTTCTATACTTTTTGTATCCATGTGTGTGAAAGAAGGAATTTGATGTTGTGTTGCATTTGTAGCTGCCATGAATACTAAAGATGCTGATTTAAAAGCTCAATTTGCCTAGCTGAATTAGCCTCAAAATCATGGATTGGATCATTGGAGATCTCTTCCTATAAATTTTAAGATATAGGATCTTGTATAGTCTTCTAAGAAACATGGGGATCAGTCTCCTCAAAGCATGCTTGTCTAGCCTTCTGAGGCCTTTCTTTGATAGGATATTAGGTAGGAAATCTAGGCGAGACTTGGTTTGACTCTTGAGGGCCATGATAAACATTGGTTTGTTGATCATAAAGAGGAAAGGGGAGCAATGTGGGAACATACTATTGCAAATGATGACCCTGGGGTTTCTCATAAACTACTAGCCTCTCTTCAATGGCTATTATTATACCACCAATGTCTAGAATGTCAAAACTAACCTTTAAGTGATCTTGCATTATGAAAGTTGCACATACTTCTTTAGCCCACTACATATTTTCTCTCATGCTTTGAATATTATACTTAGAAATCTCATATATGCTTATCATCTCTTTCTCATAATCAATTAGAGCTTTCTTGAAGCTTGAGATGGATTGATTTGGGACTTGGATGGGTTGATAAAAAAGATACCAAGATTTATGAGAGTGGTTATAAGACTAGTATGAGATTTCATACTATTGATAAGGCGTTGAATACTCATAATATGGCTGATATGGGTCATGATAGGATTGATATGGGTCATGAGCATCATGTTGGAACTGCTGATAAAAAGGTGAATGATAGGGGTATCCCCCATAGTTTCTCATATCAACCTCATATGCCAAATGAGATGTAAAGACTAATTAAAATATTTAATTAGACATACCTGGGCTATTCATAACTAGAAGCTTTGATTTGAAGTTGCCATTAGTGCGAACTTGATTTCTTTCAAAAGTTGATCAGAAGAAAGACACATCAAGATCTTCCCAGTATTTTAGAATTTAGTCACAACGAGCATGCCAAAATTGTTAGCTATCCAAATAGCACCTAATAGAGGTCAGATTTATTCAAGTCTTACCCATACCTGGACTAACATGGGAATGGACTAAGGTTATGGGATGCCTATATCTAGACCAAACCTCTAGGGTTTTTTATGAGGCTAGCTCTTCATATTTCATAATTTGGGCCTTTATTTCTAAAACTTGAAACTGGTTGGGATGAAAAAGGTGAAGAAATTTGCATAAAGTGAAACCTATTCTAATATGTGGCGATGCACCATGAATTTTTTAGATCCACTCTTGAACTTGGACTCTTTAACACACTAATGGACTATGAAAGAAGCTAATACAATTGCTTACTATAGTTTTTATGCAACAATATTTCATTTAGAGGTCAGTTTGATGCACTCAAACTAGGGAGAAATGAAAATAAGGTCTGGTTGAAGATACTTAAATTTTGTTTTCCACTATATCCTTGAGAGATCAATGCTAAGACATATTATATGACCTACAAATAAAGTTGTTATCACTTAGGTTGAGCTTGTACATGCAAAAAGAAGATAAAAATCATATTTTCATATTAAACAAACACAAAACACTAAATACAAATTATCAAATAACTACAAAATTCTCTATTCATTACTCCAAGAGGTGCATAATACAATTCTAGCAGAGTCTAGTCATACCAACCTGAGGGATGATAATCAATAACTCAAAGGCTATATTTATAGAGGAAAGGAAGCAAGAGAGAGGGAGTTTTGGCACTCAAAATGGAATCAAATGAGCTCGAATCCATTTGAAATGTTTTTATAACTACCTCCACAAATTAAGCTCATTTACACCCTTTTGATTGATTTGAACTACTTTAGTCTTTTGCATTGTTACATTATCCCTTCATTGATGCTTACTTATGGTTGTAATGATAGGATCAAGTCGTTTTAGGCTAAGTTTTGGCATCAATGCAACTATAATAATTGGATCAATCTATTAGGGTTTTATCTTATTATTTATTATACCTAACTAGTTCTTCATGGTGTATATAGTGAAGATAAGGGGTCTTTTTCATGTAGTTGATCCTAGAAGTGAATTATTGGGGTCTACTAGTATGCCTTCGTGGCACCCTTTGAAAATCTAGCTCCTTCTAACAATGACAAACATAGTCATATAAAGATCCCTCTATGATGCAAAATTATGAACCAAAGCTCTATATTTAGCCTTAATGGTAGTATCTTTATGTTCTCTATGCTTAACTACATCATTGTGTCCTTTTTATGGTAGTTTATCAAGCTTCAATGGTGGTAGGATGACCCTATAATATCTATGTTTGCTTCCATTAAAAATTGGCCTTGGCTTCCCAACCTTTATTTTCATTGGTCATCGATCTCTACCTTGGATCATTTACTCATTACCCCATCTCACATCATTGATCTTTCTTAGTACGATCAAGAAAGAGCCATTAATCTTGCCCTTGGCTTGTCAACTCTATCCCAGCTTACACTATGTAGTAGCCCCAAATTTGATTTCAAGTTCCACTATCAGTCTACATCCTCATGTGATTACACCACGTGTTGATCTCTCAATCTCTTTGACCCTTTGACCTTTGCTCACACTGTTAGATCAGGATGTATGATGTAATGTGGACCATTAGATCAACTAGGACCCACTATTTGAAATCTAATGGCTACTTAATGAGCTTAAAATTGACATCCTCACTCCCACCAAATAACATTTACGTGACTATCATTGATGTTTACGCAATCATCAAATTTAAGCTCAAAATGGATTTGTTTTACTCAATCTTAAAATTAACATTAGCACGAATGTCTTATGTTTCAGGTCCAATTTTAGAAGGTTATAACTTGAGCTAGAGAGCTCTCACAGATATGAAACTTTCAAAGCATATTCTTGGCATGTAGATCTACAATTACATGTGATCTACTGGTTGCATGAGGCTTTTGAGTGAAGATAAAAATTACACAAGTGGATTGGTATGTTTGTTCTTGTGTGATGTTCGTGTGCCTGTCATGGTCAAAAATGGCTAAGTATGGAAACTAAGTGAATTCTATTTGAGGAACCAACTTTAAACATGCATAACTCCTGCTACACTTAAACACATTACTTGAAACTTAATGCATATGTTCTTGGGACTTAAATGAAAAAACCCATGTGACCATTTTTTCCTGACACCCTCTCACACATGAGATATAACATCAAAAAACTACCTACTCAAAAAAATTTCCACTTGACCTAAAATATCAAGATGAACATAATAAAGAACCAAATGAATACCAAGAGCTTGCTATCTCATTCCAAGCACTCTTGACATCCCATGGGGTCTCTACAACTCTATTCCTATCATTATAAATTGACAAATTACACTTTAAGTGAACTTAAAGTACTTAAAAAGCTTTGCAAGATGCATGATCCCTTAGGTCCTTTCATTCTATCAAGAACCTGCTCAACTCTTTCTCCATTTTTTATCTTCAAGATATTGCACTGTATCTAGGTATCAACTCTATGTGTGGGCCAAATGGCCAACATTTATAGCGACTCATAGGGGTTATATGTATATCTATGTAAGAGAACCTAGACTATTTGCCTAGTCTGGTCTATTGGGCATGGAGTCTATACTTGGATCCAACATATTGACCTGGATTTGGAACTGGCTACCAATCCTAATCTAACCTCTCTTTGAAACAAATACAAGTAAAAAAAGGAGAAAAAAACAAGACAAAGTGCCCAATGAACTTATTGAATGGAAATACAAAATAGAAGGGGAACCTAAACTACCAACACAAGGACCACTATCCTAAGGAAAATAGAAAACCAATGAAAAGGGGAGCAAATTACTGCTTATGCTACTCACTTATTGAAACAAGACACACCTATAAAAACTAACCTAAACTAACAATATTTCCTCTAGGGTCAAATGGGAAATTATTTTGTGTAGCATGGATCTTTAAAACATGATTTCTTCCCTTTGATGGCATCTTCTTGCAGATAGGAGTACTTGTATATTAATATCTTCTAGATGATGTAACTGGGCCTCCTATCTCTATTCTTAGGTGTAGGGATTGAATATATGGATCCAAGACCCAATCATCTTCCTCCCAAACTATTTTTTGTTGCATCATTAATGTTATCTCTACCTCATTCATAGGTTGGATTGGTAATTCAACTGGCATACTTGGATCGATGTCTTCATTATGATCCTTTTGAAGTAGTGGCTAGTCAAAATCTTTAGCTTATTGATAAGTATTTAGACTTAAATACACTTATTTAATTTCTTCTTGATGAACAGTTGTAATAGTACTTATTATAGAACATTCTTTAATCTCCATATGAGGTGGATAAGGATTATCAAACTTTGCAAAAAATCTCTCCAAGTCATCCTAAAAGGTTTCTTCATCATGATCAAATGAAAGGACATGAAATTCATTAGTACTCTTACCATTTGAAACATGTTGATCACATATTTCTACTTTTTGGATGGATTCATATGAAGGTTCTTGATCAGCTACACTTGCTTTATCTTCATCTTCTGTAGAGAATGGCATCTCATCTTCTTCATGGATCTCATCTCCTTCATGTAGAATATATTGAAGCTCATCTTTTGCAAGTGTCTCCTCTTCATGATCAATGGTAGTTACTATGTGGTTAATAAGCTCATGGAAAACACTTTCAACTTGTGTAATTAAAGTGTCTTCCTCTTGAATTTCATAAACTATTTCAGTTGATCTTCTATCTTAGTAACCACCTCTTTGACTTCACTTTCTTGAACAGATTATGAGATTGGATCAATCCCTTCATTGAGACTGAGTGTATATATGGTTATGTCCTCCTTTTGATCATGTAATACTCTTTCATCTCCATCTACTTCAGCTACTACTTCCTTAATTTCTTCAAAAAGGATAGGCTCCTTCTCTAAGATTGGCATAGTAGATCCTTGAAAGTACTCAACAAGATGAAAAAGGTCCAAAGATGTTATCATAGATACCTAATTTTCCTCTTGAGGTTGTTTTTCTTGGATCACCTTCACCTCCTTTATTTGTTGCACTATTTCTTGAATGGCTTTCCATGAAGGAAAAAACTTTAGCTTCTAAGGAGAAATGAATGAAGGATGAATGATCTCTAGTTTGCTCTGGAACTTAGCATCTTGAAGCATGCTTGAATGTTATTCTTTCTCTCTAGACTATTGTATCTGATTCCAAGTCATGAACTTGGGTTTATGAACCTCTACTTTTGTAAGTTTTGTAGACATGGGTGTGAAATAAGGAATTTGTTATTGTGTTACCTCTGTAGCTACCATTAAATATTGAAGATGATGATTTGTAAGCTCAATTTTCTTGGCTAAATAAGCCTCAAAATCATGAATTAGGTCATTTGAGATCACTTCATACAAATTTGAAGATATCAGATCTTGTATAGTCTATTGAGAAACATGGGGATTAGTCTCCTCAAAGCATGCTTGTTCAGCCTTCTGAGGCCTTTCTTTGATAGTATTATAGGTAGGAAAACTAGGCAAGGATTGGTTTGACTCTTGAGGGCCATGATAAACATTGGTTTTCTGATCATAAAGAGGAAAGGGGAGAAATGTGGGAACATACCAGTGCAAATGATGACCCTTGGGTTTCTCATAAACCACCAACCTCTCTTCAATGTCTACTATTAGATCACTAATGTATATAATGTTAGAACTAACCTTTGAGTGACCTTACATTATGAAAGTTACACGTACCTATTTATCCCACTACATATTTACTCTCATGCTCTAAATTTCATACTTGGAAATATCCTTACTATAGCTCTTCCTAGTGTCTATGCTTATTATCTCTTTCACATTGCCAATTAGAGATTTGTTAAAGCTTGAGATGGATTTATTTGGGACTTGGATGGGCTGATCATGGGGATACCATGATTCATGAGAGTGGTTATAGGACTGGTATGAGCTTTCAAACTATTGATATGGATCTAAATACTCATTATATGGCTGATATAGATCATGATAGGATTAATATGGGTCATGAAGATCATGTTAGAACTATTGATAAGGAGTTGAATGATAGGGGTATCCCCCATTATTGCTCATATTAACCTCATATGCCAAATGAGATACAAAGACTGATAAAAATATTCAATGAGACGTACCTGGGTTGTTTATAACCATAAGATTTGATTCAAAGTCATCATTGGTGCTAACTTGTTTGCTTCCAAAAGCTGATTAAAGGAAAGACACAACAAGATCTTCCCACTCTTTTGGACCTTGGTCCCACCGAGCATGCCATAACTATTAACTATCTAGATATCACCCAATAGAGGTTAGATTTGTTCAATTCTGACCCATACCTGAACTAACATGGGAATGGTCTAAGGTTGTGGAATGCCTATATCTAGACTAGACCTCTAGGGTCTTTTATGAGGGTAGCTTCTCAGATTTTACAATTTAGACCTTTATTTATAAAACCTATAACTGATTGGGATAAAAAGGGTCAAGAAATTTGTATAAAGTAAAACATATTATAATATGTGGTGATGCACCATGAATTTGTCAGATCCACTCTTGAACTTAGAATCTTTAACACACTAATGGACTATGAAAGAAGATAATGCAATTACTTAGTATAGTTTCTATGCAATGGTATTTCATATAGAGGTTAGTTTGATGCACTCAAACTAGGTAGTAATGAAAATAAGGTCTGGTTGAAGACACTTAAATTTGATTCTCCACTATATCCTTGAGAGATCAATGCAAAGACACATTATATGACTTGCAAAGAAATTTCCTAGCACCTAGGTTGAGCTTGAACATGTAAAAGGAAGATAACAATCACATTTGCATATTAAACAAAAACTAAATATAAATTAGTAAATAACTACAAAATGCTATATTCATTACTCCAAGAGGTGCATATTACAATTCTAGTAGAGTCTAGTCATACCAGCTTGAGGGATGATAATCAATAAATCAAAGGCCATATTTATAGAGGAAAGGAAGCAAGAGAGGGGGAGTGTTAGTACTCAAAATGGAAATATATGAGTTCAAATCCATTTGAAATGTTGTTACAACTACCTCCACAAATTAAGATCATTCAAAACCTTTTGATTGATTATAACTACTTCAGTTTGTTTCACTATTACATTATCCCTTGACTAATGCTTCTTTATGGTTACAATAGTGGGATTAAGTTATTTCAGGCTAAGTTTTGGCATCAATGTAGTTATAACAATCGAATCGATCTATTAAGTTCTTGTCTTGTTGTTTATTATTCCTAACTAGTTCATCGTGGTGTGCGTAGTGAAGAGAATGGGTCCTTTTCATGAAGTTTATCTTGGAAGTGAATTATTGGGGTCTACTTGTATGCCTTCATGGCACCCTTTGAAAAGCTAGCTCCTTATTTTTATAATGGTGAACACAGTCATAAAAAGATCCCTCTAAGATGGAAACTTATGAACTAAAGATCTGTATTTAGCCTTAATGGTGGTCTCTTTATGTTCTCTATGTTTGATTGCATCATTATATCCTTTTTGTGGCATTCAATCAAGCTTCAATAGCAATAGGAAGACCCTACAATACTTATATTTGCTTCCATAAAAAATTGGCCTTGGCTTCCACACCTTTATTTTTGATGGTCATCGATATCTACCCTAGATCATTTACTCATTGCCCATCTTGCACCATTGATCTTGCTTAGTATGATTGAGTGAGAGCCATTGATATTTCCCTTGACTTGTCAACTCTATTCCAGCTTACACCATGTGGCAGCCCTGTATTTGATTTTAAGATCTACTATTAGTTTGTAACCTTATGTGTTTACACCACGTGTTAATCTCTCAAGCTCTCTGACCCTTTGACCTTTGCTTATACCATTGGATCAAGATGTATGATGCAATATGAATTGTTAGATCAACTGGGACACACTATTTAAAATGCAACAGTTACTTCATGAGCTTAAAATTTGTTGTCCCCCCAAAAATATCACTCTTTTTGGGAACAACCTATGAACTATTTTGGTTCAACAGACCAAAATCCTCTCTCCCCTTTTCAAGAATTATTTTGAGCATTCAAGTTCTTCATTCTTCAAGCTTTTCAGAAATCTATGGACTCTATAAGCTCATTTCTACAGAATTCATAGGAAGGAATCTATGGACTCTACAAGAAGCAAATCTATGAACTCATTAATACAAACTCCCCCAGTTCTATGAACTTGAATCTATGGACTCTGTAGGAAAGCAGCAAGCTCTCAACACTTAGGCGATTTCAAGGTTGGTTCAACGACAAGGTTCAACCAAAAGATTTCATCGGCAAGCTTCTAAGCAAGGATTGAACCATTGAACCATTAAACCTTAAACCAAAAAGGTTCAAGGGTTGAATGGGTTCAAGGTTCAATGTCATTGGAAAGAATTGAGCACATTTGTCAATTTTAAAGTTTAACCACTTCAAAGTTCCATGGCTTCAAAACACTTAGCAAAAAATGACGCATTGAACCATTGAACCGTTGAACCTTGAACCACTTTGGCTCATCGGTTCAACAAGTTCAATGACCAAATGGCTCAATGCATTTGGTTCAAAATATCAAAAGGACTTAGCGAATTAAAAAAAATGAACCGATTGAACCGTTGAACCTTGAACCAAAAGGTTCAACAAGTTCACAGGTTTAAAGGTTCAACCAGTGTGATGAAGATCAAAGAGCTTAGAAAGAACAAGGAAGTGATAGACAAAGGATGAAATAATGAACCGATTGAACCTTGTACCAAAAGAGTTCAATGTTCAATGGTTCATGGGTTCAAAGGTTCAAAGGCAGCCTCAGTCAAGGAAAGAAGCATCAAACAGGTGGTTCAACAGATGGTTCAACCTAGGAGCGGGAAAGCGATGGAACAAAAGAGACAGAATGAACTGATGAACCAATGAACTAATGTTCTTTTAGCGGGTTCAAAGGTTTAAGGTTTAACATGGTTCAAGTGGCTAACGACCATTGACAGCCCCGCAGATGTCAAATTTAAAGTAAGGGAATATCCGTTAAAATTCAAATAAAGCACATAACTTAAAGGAAGAACCAAGAAATAGACCGAAAAGATAGCCTAAGAGCTCAAATCGTAGTAGGAAGAGACAAAGAGGAAAATATCTATGTAGAAGTTATTTTGGTAGCTAAACAATCTACAAAGTAGATTTTTGAACTTGCAAACATTGAAGGTGTGGCCTGTTGGTCTCCTTTGGAGTAAAGACAAATGGATAGCTACATATACATCAGAGGGAATAGACCAGATGATCTAAACTCAGAAGAAGATATATGGGATGAAATGACATGCCATAGTTAAGACAGCCACCCTATTTTTAATGCAGTCCCCTGATAGAACTAAAAATGCATTCAAGGCATTGAATGCATATCATGGGCCATTCCATGAAACAAAGAGCCAAGTCTTTCTTGGCTGCTATATATTGTAATCTCTTTTATTATTTTAGAGAGATCTTCCCATTACAAGAAGTAAAACTCTACCCAAATTGAAAGGTGAATACTGAGACTTTGAGCTCAAATTCTTGTTCATATCATTTTATCTGAATGAGAAAGCAAGTTGTTTGTATACTTTGTGCTGTCATAGTTTGTATCATTTTAGGAGATTATTCTTATGTCTGTCTTCTAAATATGTCTTATTTATTTAATTTGGTAAGCAAAATTAGTGAAAGTAATCAGGAAGGTGTCCTGAAGCCAACTGTGGAGAGACTTTGTGCCCCCATAATTGTCTTTAGAGTGTTTTCTTTCTGTTCTTGTGTAAAAAATCTTGGGACGATTTTGTGCCCTCATTATCCTTCATATTATATTTCTATGTAAAGGACCTTGGGATGACTTTGTGCCCCCATTATCCTTTGTATCTCACTCTTGGGTAGTCGAGGTGGAGACTTTGTGCTACATCTCAGGCTGTTGGTTACAACGCCCTTGGTTACCAGTTACTTGTCACTACTTGAAAGAATTCTTGTTATTCTCTGTAAGAACACTCCTGAAAGAAGAGAAGTGTCTTCAGTATTTTCACTAGGACTTTATCCTTTATTCGTGAACATCATCTCTGAAAGAAGAGAGATGGATGGTGTATCCTACCCCTGAGTGTTATTTTTTACATATATTTATAGTATATAGCTCTTGCATATTTATAGGGAACCTCCCCTTGATGAGAGGAGAGATTTGTCCATCTTTGATGTAGTAAACCTACACACTGGGCTGACCAATCTCCTTTGCTATGGATGATAAGACCTATTTTTCTCAATCAGACAACTGACTGAAAAAATATTCACCCAACAGCTTTTTGGCAACTCCACTGGGGATGAACATGTAGTTTAAAGCCTCAAGTTTTAGATTGAAGCAGTCCCTACCCTTATCCATTATAGACTCTGGCGACTCCATTCTGTGTCTTACCCATTATCATTATAACCTTACCATCTTTATCCATCTCCATTATATTATCTAGTCTATAAAACCAGAGCCACTGGGATAGAATGCATAGTTTGAAGCCTCAAGCTTCAAGCTGAAGTAGGGCCAATTCTTTCCCATTTTTGTTCTATAATTTGGCAACTCCATGCTATATAAGAAGCTAGAGAGCCCAAGGTAGAACTAATTTTTCCACTGTTAGCATAGCTTTGCCTATCCACATACCACCCAGATTTGTTATCCCTCTTTTTCATTATCCCATCATGGCAATTCAAGGCCCCTGGGGTAACTCATTTGGCCCACTAAATCTTACTCCACCCCTACATGAACTTCCATGTAGCTCAAGAAAAAACTTCACCAAATTCTTTGGTGATGGGAGAGTTCACCCTGATGAACATATTACAACTTTAAGCATAGCTTGTGGTGTGATAGGCATGGAATTTGAGGACGTGGTAGTCAGAATTTTTGTAGAAACACTCCAAGGTGTTGTTACATATTGGTTCTACCATCTGCAAGCTAGGTCAGTGACTGACTGGGATACTCTTAAAGCTAAATTTGAAGCCAGGTTCAATCATGCAGAAGATGCACATGCTTTGCTGGCCTAGCTCACACAGATGAAGAAGGAACCTTATGAACCTATGAGGGATTTCATAGCAAAGTTTGAGAAGCTCAGAAATAGGATTCCTGCTATTGCACAACCGACACCTGAAAACCTCAAGTGCTTCTTCATCAACTCACAGCTGCCTGAAGTGAGTTGTTTGTTAAGACGTGATGGCCACATAGACATTGAAGTTGCTCAAGACTTGGCTGCTAAAGTGGAAGATGACCTTATCTTAGTAGGAAAGATAAAGAGAAATCCTAATAGAGGAAAACCTGCTTCATCTTTTGAGTATCCATCTACAGGCACCACTGATCAAATGGTGCAAAAGCTAGAAAATGAACTGCTAGCCTTGAAAAGACAAATGGCCCAAGGTATGTCTGCTCCCCCTAATTGGGTATGTCAAAGAGGAAATTTCAAAATCAAGCATACCAAGGCAATGCTACCAAGAATCAAGGGAAGCCAAATCATCTTCCTCGCCCACAGAGGAACCTTGCCCTTGAAGCGCCCCTAACCAACGTAGCAGTTGGATATATAGAAACTAAACATGATTTCTCTTTCTAACCTAAGTTTGATTAAAAAAATGATGCTAATCTCTTCACTGATGAGAATAAAAATTAGCTGGCGACTCCAACATTGGTTTCCTAAATTATCAGGATGAACCTAGAAGTGAAGGTAAAGTAGATGAGGGATCATACGCAGTGTTCACTCGGTCTAAGAACTAGTCAATCCAGTAGGATGACAAAGAAGAGATAGAGGAGTGACCCCAACCAACAATTTCAATTGCTAAGTGTGGAACCACTCTGCCTTTCTAGCCAAAGGACCTGGTGATTGCCAAAAAGGTAAGTGCCTCAAATATCCCTACACCTTCTACTTCAAATTTGTATTCCAGTCCTCCCCCTCCCAAAAACAAAAAGGATGAACTCCCATCCTCTCTTCCTAGTCCATTTCAGTCATTTGACATAGTCGACCATGTCAAGAAAACTAAAATTCAAATGACTAAATTTGAATTCCTACAAGCCAACCCTGAGCAGTTGGACAGGTTGGTGGAGTGTGTGAAGAATACATCTGTCCCTACAGGAAAAGAGATTAGAAAGGTAACTCATGATCCCCCAAAGAACATGCCCATCTCAGTCACTTAGACATCATCACCTGAAGCTTAGATTCTATTTGAGTCTTCAAGCAGGGGTAATTATTTGTTGTCCACAGAGGATGTTCATGTTTCTATAGATGAAAGTCTTGTAGCTGGAAATCCAAGAATTGATTCAAACAAGACATCAGAAGAATTGGTAGGGCACTGTATAAATTAAAAAGGATCTTCCATCTCTAATAAAGAGAAATCTAATAGAAGATCAGTTTATGATGATGTTTGGATTTGGGAATTTAATGGCAGCAATTCCTCTATTGGTGTTGGAGTTGGGATGGTGTTGATATCTCTTCAAGGAGATATTATTCCTCCTTCACATAAGTTGCAGTTCAGCAACACCAACAACACTGCTGAGTATGAATCTCTATTACTCAAATTGAAGGCTGCTCAGGATGAAGATGTTAAACTCCTTCATGCCAAAGGAGATGCTGAACTGATGGTTTGTCAGGGGTATGATGCTGACAATCAAAATATGTGTTGGACTGAACTAGCAGAACAACAAGCTATGGTAGTGGACCATACTGCTGTACTCCAAAGTTAGCAAAAGGAAATCTTCACTAAGAGAGCAAGGAGTTATAGTTTTCAGATTAAAGACCACGTCTTGCCATGGGGCAAGAAGAGAGAACCAAAAGGAGTGCACAAAAAATGTGATTCCTGGTGGAGAGTTCCATTCGCTTGTCACTAATTATGGGGATAAAATGGTTTTCTACTGGTTTATCAGGATGGAACACCATTTTCATTGTCTCATAATGGGCAGCATTTGAATCACTTCAATTCTTGAAGTATCAGATAAGTTCACCTGTACATGTGTATATTTGTATAGTCTTTATTTCTATTTTGTGCTTTTCATTTTCATTTTTGGCACCTTTATTTTTGGTAGCATGACTCCATAGCCCAATGGCATACTTCAAAGCACTGGAGATTCTAGTCTCTACTACCCTCAGTTGTTTCAAAATTTTAACTAAGGAAAGTTTCCCAACTGGAGCCAACTATTGTCCCCCCAAAAATATCACTCTTTTTAGGAACAACCTATGAACTATTTTGGTTCAACAGACCAAAATCATCTCTCCCCTTTTCAAGAATTGTTATGAGCATTCAATTTCTTCATTCTTCAATATTTTCAAAAATCTACGGACTCTGCAGGATTGAAACTACGGACTCCATACGCTCATTTCTACAGACCTTGTAGGAAGGAATCTATGGACTCTATAGGAAGAAAATCTATGATATCATTTATATGGACTCCCCCAGTTCTACGAACTTGAATCTATGGACTCTACAGGAAAGAAGCAAGCTCTCAACACTTAGGTGATTTCAAGGTTGGTTCAACGACAAGGTTCAATCAAAAGAGTTCATCAGCAAGCTTCTAAGCAAGGATTAAACCATTAAACCATTGAACCTTGAACCAAAAAGGTTGAAGGGTTTAATGGGTTCAAGGTTCAACATCATCGACAAGAATTGAGTGCATTTGTCAAGTTCAAATTTCAACTACTTCAAAGTTCCATGGCTTCAAAACACTTACAAAAATTTATTTTACCATTGAACCATTGAACCATTGAACCTTGAACCATTTTGGTTCATCAGTTCAATGACCAAATGGTTCAACGCATTTGGTTCAAAAATATCAAAAGGACTTAGCCAAATAAAAATAATGAACCGATTGAACCATTGAACCTTGAACCAAAAGGTTCAACGAGTTCACATGTTCAAAGGTTCAACCAGTGCGATGAAGATCAAAGAGCTTAGAAAGAATAAGGAAGTGAAAAACAAAGGATGAACCAATGAACTGATTGAACCTTGAACCAAAAGAGTTCAAAGTTAAGTGGTTCATGGGTTCAAAAGTTCAAAGGCGGCCTCAGTCAAGGAAAGAAGCAACAAATAGGTGGTTCAACAGATGGTTCAAATAAAGAGTGGGAAAGTGATTGAACCAAGAAGCGATAGAACAAAAGAGACAAAATGAACTGATGAACCAATGAATCAATGTACTTTTAGTGGGTTCAAAGGTTTAAGGTTCAACATGGTTCAAGTGGCTAGCGACGATTGACAGCCCTATAGACATCAAATTTAAAGTAAGGGAATATTTGTTGAAATTCAAATAAACCATAGAACTTAAGGGAAGAACCAAGTGACTGACTAAAATGATAGCTCGAGAGCTTAAATCACAGTAAGAAGAGACAAAGAGGAAAATATCTACGTAGAAGTTATTCTGGTAGCTAGAACAGTCTGCAAAGTAGATTTTTGAACTTGCAAACATTGAAGGCACGGCCTGTTGGTCTCCTTTGGAGTAAAGACAAAATGGATAGCTGTACAGATGTTAGAGGGAACATACTAGATGATCTAGACTTAGGAGAAGACATATGGGATGAAATGACATGCCATAGTTAAGATAGTTGCCCTATTTTCAATGCAGTCCCCTGACAAAATTGAAAATGCATTTAAGGCATTGAATGCATAGCATGGTCCATTCCATGAAACAAAGTGCCAAGTATTTCTTGGATGCTATATATTGTAATCTCTTTTATTGTGTTAGAGAGATATTCCCATTACCAGAAGTAAAACTCTATCCAAATTAAAAGGCGAATACTGAGACTTTGAGCTCAGATTATTGTTCATATCATTTTATCTGAATGAGAAAGCAAGTTGTTTGCAAACTTTGTGCTATCATAGCTTGTATCATTTTAGAAGATTGTTCTTACGTCTCTCTTCTGAATGTGTTCTTGTTTATTTAATTTGGTAAGTAGAATTAGTGAAATTAATCAGGAAAGTGTCTTGAAGCCAATTGTGGAGAGACTTTGTGCCCCCATAATTGCCTTTAGAGTGTTTTCTTTCTGTTCTTTTGTAAATGATCTTGGGATGACTTTGTGACCTCATTATCCTTTGTATTCTATTTTTGTGTAAAGGACCTTGGGATGACTTTGTGCCCCCATTGTCTTTTGTATCTCACTCTTGGATAGTCGAGGTGGAGACTTTGTGCTACATCTCAGGCTGCTGGTTACTACGCCCTCGGTTACCAGTTATTTGTCACTACTTGAAAGAACTCTTGTTGTTCCCTAAAAGAAAACTCCTAAAAGAAGAGAAGTATCTTCATTGTTTTCACCAATATTTTCTCCTTTGTTCATGAATATCTTCTCTAAAAAAAGAGAGATGGATGGTGTATCCTACCCCTAAGTGTTATTTTTTGCATATATTTATAGTATATAGCTCCTACATATTTAGAGGGAACCTCCCCTTGATGAGAGGAGAGATTTGTCCATCTCTAATGTAGTAAACCTACACACTGGGCTGACCAATCTCCTTTGCTATAGATGATAAGACCTATTTTGCTCAATCAGACAGCTGACTGACAAAATATTCACCCAACAACTTTTTGGCGACTCTACTGGGGATGAACGTGCAATCTAAAGCCTCAAGTTTTAGATTGAAGCAATTCCTACCCTTATTCATTATAGACTCTGGCGACTCCATTCCGTGTCTTACCCATTATCATTATAACCTTACCATCTTCCTCCATCTCCATTATATTATCTAGTCTGCAAAACCAGAGCCACTAGGATAAAACACACAATTTGAAGCCTCAAGCTTCAAGCTGAAGTAGGGCTAATTCTTTCCCATTTTTATTCTATAATCTAACAACTCCATGCTATAAAAGAAGTCAGAGAGCCCAAGGTATAACTTCTTTTTCTACTGTTAACATAGCTTTGCCTATCCACACGCCACCCAAATTTGTTATCCCTCTTTTTCATAATCCCATCATGGCAGTTCAAGGCCCCTGGGGTAACTCAGTTGGCCCACTAAATCTTACTCCACCCCTACATGAACTTCCATGTAGCTCAAAAAAGAACTTCCCCAAATTCTTTGTTGATGGGAGAGTTCACCCTGATGAACATATTGTAGCTTTTAGCATAGCCTGTGGTGTGATAGGCATGGAATTTAAGGATGTGCAGTCAAGATTTTTATGGAAACACTACAAGGTGTTGTTGCAAATTGGTTCTACCATCTGCAAGCTAGGTCAATGACTGACTGGGATACTCTTAAAGCTAAATTTGAAGCCAGGTTCAAGCCTGCAGAAGATGCACATGCTTTGCTGGCCTAGCTCACATAGATGAAGAAGGAACCTTATGAACCTATGAGGGATTTCATAGCAAAGTTTGACAAGCTGAGGAATAGAATTCTTGCTATTGCATAGCCAACACCTGAAAACCTCAAGTGATTCTTCATCAAATCACATCTACCTAAAGTGAGTTTTTTGCTAAGACGTGATGGCCACATAGACATTGAAGCTGCTCAAGACTTGGCTGCTGAAGTGGAAGATGACCTTATTTTGGAAAATAAGATAAGGAGAGATCCTAATAGAGGAAAAACCGATTCATATTTTGAGTATCCATCTACAAACACCACTAATCAAATGGTGCAAAAGCTGGTAAATGAAATGCTAGCCTTGAAAAGATAAATGGCTCAAGGTATGTCTGCTCCTCCTATTTAGGTATGCCAAGGAGGACATTTCAGAATCAAGCATACCAAGGCAATGCTACCAAGAATCAAGGGCAGCCAAATCATCTTCCTCCCCCATAGAGGAACCTTTCCCTTGAAGAGTCCCCAACTAACTCAGCAGTTGGATATCTGGAAACTGAACATGATTTCTCTTTCCAACCTAAGTTTGATCAAGAAAATGATGCTAATCTCTTCACTGAGGAAGAAGAAGAATTAGCTGACGACTCCAACATTGGTTTCCTAAATTATCAAGATGAACCCAAAAGTGAAGGTAAAGTAGATGAGGGATCATACGCAGTGTTCACTCGGTCTAAGAACCAGTCAGCCCAGCACGCTGACAAAGAAAAGATAGAGGAGTGACCCCAACCAACAATTTCAATTGCTAAGCATGAAACCACTCTGCCTTTCCAATGAAAGGACCTGGTGATTGCCAGAAAGGTAAGTGCCTCAAATATCCCTACACCTTTTACTTCAAATTCATAGGCCAATCCTACCCCTCCCAAAAACCAAAAGGATGAACTCCCATCCTCTCTTCCTAGTCCATTTCAGTCATTTGACATAGTCGACCATGTCAAAAAAACTAAAATTCAAATGACTGAATTTGAATTCCTACAAGCCAACCCTGAGCAGTTGGATAGGTTGGTGGAGTGTGTGAAGAATACAACCATCAATGTAGGACAAGAGATTAGAAAGGTAACTCATGATCCCCCAAGGAACATGCCCATCCTAGTCACTTAGACTTCAGCACCTGAAGCTTAGATTCTATTTGCGTCTTCAAGTAGGGGTAATTATTTTTTGTCCACATAGGATGTTCATGTTTCTGTAGATGAAATTCCTATAGCTGGAAATCTAGGAATTGATTCAAACAAGACATCAGAAGAATTGGTAGGGCACAGTATAAATAAAAAAGAATCTTCCATCTCTAATAAAGAGAAATCTGATAGAAGATCAATTTTTGATGATGTTTGGATTTGAGAATTCGATGGTAGTAATTCCTCTACCAGTGCTAGAGCTGGGATGGTGTTGATATCTCCTCAAGGAGATATTCTTCCTCCTTCACACAAGTTGCAATTCAGCAACACCAACAACACTGCTGAGTATGAATCTTTGTTACTCAGATTGAAGGTTGCTCAGGATGAAGATGTCAAACTCCTTCATGACAAAGGAGATGTTAAACCAATGGTTTGTCAGGGGTCTGATGCTAACAATCTAAATATGTGTTGGACTGAACCAGTAGAATAGAAAGCTATGGTAGCGGACCATACTGTTGTACTCTGAAGTCAGCAAAAGGAACTCTTTGACAAGAGAGTAAGGAGTTACAGTTTTTAGATTGAAGATCACGTCTTACCATGGGGCAAGAAGAGAGAACCAAAAGGAGTGCACAAAAAATGTGATTCCTGGTGGAGAGTTCCATTCACCTATCACCAATTCTAGGGACAAAATGGTTTCCTGCTAGTTTATCAGGATGGAATGCCATTTTCATTATCTCATAATGGGCAGCGTCTGAATCACTTCAATTCTTGAAGTATTAGATAAGTTCACCTGTACATATGTATATTTGTATAGTCTTTATTTCTATTTTGTGTTTTTTATTTTCATTTTTGGCACCTTTATTTTTGGTAGCATGACTCCATAGCCCAATGGCATACTTCAAGGCACCAGAGATTCTGGTTTCTACTCCCCTCAGTTCTTTCAAAATTTTAACTAAGAGAAGTTCCCCAACTGGAGCCAGTTGTTGTCCCCCCAAAAATATCACTCTTTTTGAGAACAACCTATGAACTATTTTGGTTTAATAGACCAAAATTCTCTCTCCCCTTTTCAAGAATTATTTTGAGCATTCAAGTTCTTCATTTTTCAAGCTTTTCAAAAATCTACAGACTTTGCAGGCTTGAAACTACGGACTCCGCAGGCTCATTTCTAAGGACTTCACAGGAAGGAATCTATGGACTCTATAGGAAGCAAATCTATGAACTCATTTCTATGGACTCCCCCAGTTCTATGAACTTGAATCTACAGACTATGTAGGAAAGAAGCAATCTCTCAACACTTAGGTGATTTCAAGGTTGGTTCAACGACAAGGTTCAACCAAAAGAGTTCATTGACAAGCTTCTAAGCAAGGATTGAACCATTGAACCTTGAACCAAAAAGGTTCAAGGGTTTAATGGGTTAAAGGTTCAATGTCATCAAAAAAAATTGAGTGCATTTGTCAAGTTCAAAGTTTAACCACTTCAAAGTTCCATGGCTTCAAAACACTTAGCAAAAAATGACGCATTGAACCATTGAACCTTAAACCATTTTGGTTCATCAATTCAACGAGATCAATGACCAAATGGTTCAACACATTTGGCTCAAAAATATCAAAAGGACTTAGCCAAATAAAAAGAATGAACTGATTGAACCATTGAACCTTGAACCAAAAGGTTCAATGAGTTCACAGGTTTAAAGGTTCAACCAGTACGATGAAGATCAAAGAGCTTGGAAAGAACAAGTGATAGACAAAGGATGAACCAATGAACCTCAAACTGAAAGAGTTTAAAGTTTAATGGTTCATGGGTTCAAAGGTTCAGAGGTGGCCTCAGTCAAGGAGAGAAGTAGCAAACAGGTGGTTTAAGGGATGGTTCAACCAAGGAGCGGGAAAGCGATTAAACCAAGAAGCAATGGAACAAAAAGAGACAGAATGAATCAATGAACCAATGAACCAATGTACTTTCAGTGGGTTCAAAGGTTTAAGGTTCAACATGGTTCAAGTGGCTAGTGACCATTGACAGCCCCATGGACATCAAATTTAATGTAAGGGAATATTTGTTGAAATTCAAATAAAGCATAGAACTTAAAGGAAAAACCAAGCGACTAATGGAAAAGATAGCCTGAGAGCTCAAATCATAGTAGGAAGAGACAAAGAGGAAAATATCTACGTAGAAGTTATTCTGGTAGCTGAAATATTTTGCAAAGTAGATTTTTGAACTTGCAAACATTGAAGGCATGGCCTGTTGGTCTCCTTTGGAGTAAAGACAAAATGGATAACTACATAGATGTCAGAGCGAACATACCAGATGATCCAGACTCAGGAGAAGACATATGGGATGAAATGACATGCCATAGTTAAGATAACTGCCCTATTTTCAATGTAATCCCCTGACATAACTGAAAATGCATTCAAGGCATTGAATTCATAGCATGGTCCATTAAAGTGCCAAGTATTTCTTGGCTGCTATATATTATAATCTCTTTTATTGTGTTAGAGAGATCTTCCCGTTACCAAAAGCAAAACTCTACCCAAATTGAAAGGTGAATACTAAGACTTTGAGCTCAGATTATTGTTCATATCATTTTGTCTGAATGAGAAAGCAAGTTGTTTGCAGACTTTGTGCTGTCATAGCTTGTATCATTTTAGGAGATTGTTCTTATGTTTGTCTTCTGAATGTGTTCTTGTTTATTTAATTTGGCATGTAGAATTAGTGAAATTAATCAGGAAGGTGTCCTGAAGCCAACTGTGGAGAGACTTTGTGCCCCCACAATTGCCTTTAGAGTGTTTTCTTTCTATTCTTGTGTAATGGATCTTGGGACGACTTTGTGCCCTCATTATCCTTTGTATTCTATTTCTGTGTAAAGGACCTTGGGATGACTTTGTGCCCCCATTGTCCTTTATATCTCACTCTTAGGCAATCGAGGTGGAGACTTTGTGCTACATCTCAGGCTGCTAGTTACTACACCCTTGGTTACCAGTTACTTATCACTACTTGAAAGAACTCCTACTGTTCCCTACAAGAACACTCCTAAAAGAAGAGAAGTGTCTTCAGTGTTTTCACCAAAATTTTCTCCTTTGTTCATGAACATCATCTCTAAAAGAAGAGAGATGGATGGTGTATCTTACCCCTGAGTGTTATTTTCTGCATATATTTATAGTATATAGCTCCTGCATATTTATAGGGAACCTCACCTTGATTAGAGGAGAGATTTGTCCATCTCTAATGTAGTAAACCTACACATTGGGCTGACCAATCTCCTTTGTTGTGGATGATAAGACCTATTTTGCTCAATCAAACAGTTGACTGACAAAATATTCACCCAACAAAATTAACGTCCTCATTCCCACCAAATGGTGTTCATATAACCATCATTGAAATTTGCATGATGGTCAAATTTAAGCTCAAAATGGATTTATTTTACTTGAGCTTAAACTTGACATTAATGTAAATGTCTTATATTACAGGTCCAATTTTAGAAGTTTATAACTTGATCTAGAGAGCTCGCATGGATTTGAAACTTTCAGAGCATGTTCTTGGCATGGAGATCTAAATTTGTACATGATCCACTAGTTGTGTGAGGATTCTGAGTGAAGATAAAAATTTAACAAGTGGACTGGTCTATTTGTTCTTGTGTGATGTTTGTGTGTCTGTCATGGTAAAAAATGGCTAAGTATGGAAACTTAATGAATTCTATCTAAGGAGTCAACTTTGAACATGCATAACTCATGTTGTTCTTGAATGCATAACCTAAATCTTAGTGCATATGTTCTTGGGACTAAAATGAAAAAACCCATGTGACCATTTTCACTTGACACCCTCACACGTGTGAAATATAACATCAACAAATTGCCTAAGAATTTATGCCACTTGACCCAAAATGTCAAAATGAACACAATGAAGAACTAGATGTATACCAAGAGATTTATAAGTCATTCCAATCACTCTTAACATCCCATGGGGTCTCTGTAACTCTATTCATGTCTTTATAAATTGACAAATTATACTTTAAGTGAACTTAAAGTACTTCAAAAGATTTGTAAACTACATGATCCCTTAGGTCCTTTCATTCCATCCAAAACTTGCTCAGCTCTTGATCCATTTTTTATCTTTAGGATACTGCATTATATCTAGGTAGCATCTTGGTATGTGGGCCAAAATGGCCAAGAACAACTTCAAAGGGAATAATTTTCAAAGTGAAGGTTACAAAAAGAAAAAGTGGCATTATAAAAAGAAAAGTTGACAAATCAAAATCAAGATAAGTAAAAAAGCAGTCTTAAAAGAGGTTTTCTAGCAAAAGAGTCTCCAAAGAATGAAATACCTACAAAATAAATTGTTTCAAGTGTGGTTCCAAAGGACTTGACTACAAATCATTCATATTTTCTAGATCCTCTTATCCCTAATCCCCTCGTAGATGGAAAGAAAAATACCAATGTGGTGATCAATAACACTATTGAAATGAATGGTTCTAACATGACACTCTTACAATTTCTTGGATATGATAAGGAAAATTTGGGCTAAAGTACCTTATCTAAATCATTTATTGGATCTATTGAGTTACCTTGCACAGTTGGTCTAAAACCATGTTCAGTGGTATTTCATGTATGTCCTAATTTGGCACAATATAATGTTGAATTAGGAAGATCATGGATGATAGCAATGGGGGATACAATGGATAAAGATGACAACCATGTCATGTTTGTACATGAAAGTGAAATTATCATAGTTTCAAGAGAAGATAAAGTTTCTTCAAAGTAAGAACAACTAATAGAAAGCATACTTTTAGCTAGCATACAAACAAATACAAGTAATGGCATATCACTAAAGGCACATGACACAGTACATATTGCATAAAAGAAAAAGTCAATACCATAGTATGGGATAGTTCCTTATTCATATCAAGATACAAAAAAAGATGAGAGTGACATTTCATGAGTTTAAAACCTAGATGATGATTATAATAATCTAGATTGGTATGATCTTGATGATATTGATTATACAAAATATGAATATGGAAATGATACAAAACCTACACAACTCCATGGTACTCTTAATTTACAATAAATAACCATTAATTTGTAAAATTTAGTATCTATTGATGGTAAAATTCTTAAATGAGTCATTAGTTAGAGAATTTATTAGTTCATATATGTCAAAATACAAAAATAGTAAAATATTTTAGAAAATACCAAAACTAGGACCTATGCATGCTTATTATCTTATTATTTTTGGTAATCTATTATTTAGATCCTAAATAATAAGGGTCTGGAATAATAGGAAAAATCTAGATTAATAGGGAAAAATATAGATTTCAATAGGTAATTATGCAAGAGAAATAGAAATAAACTTATCTAGTTTTAGACTAAAATGAAGGACTCTAAGGCTGGAAGTTGAAGAGCAAGACTGAGACACTGTCGAGATTTTGAATTTGGGTTCCATTTCATGATTGGATAGGAGCACTAAATTTAGGACACCCTGGTGTCCAATGCTATAGGATTTATTGGAATTTTTGTCTTGAGGATCTAATCTTTATGGGTTTTGATCACTTGGTCAATGTGAGCCTGTTTACCAAATTTTAGGGGCTGGAAGTCACCAGAGATTGTTATAGGTCTATTTCAATATTTATTACCTATATTTATCTACACACATGAAAATAATGAATACATCAAAAGAAAAAGGGGGGAAACTAGGTTAGGGGAAGAATGATGACACAATCAAGAATCCCTGTTGTTCTGATTACTGCCTACATTAACCCTCGAGCTAGGGTCTCAGATTCAATGTAGTTATCCCTTA
The DNA here is from genome assembly GCA_037957365.1 of Torreya grandis. Lineage (NCBI taxonomy): Eukaryota > Viridiplantae > Streptophyta > Pinopsida > Cupressales > Taxaceae > Torreya > Torreya grandis. The sequence continues at coordinate 426,388 of JARHVA010002859.1, forward strand.
AGGAACATGCATAATCAACATGCATGATAGATGCAAAAATTAATTTCACCTAGGCCCTTCCTTGATCAAGCATGCAAGTCTATGTGTGATTCAGAGTAGCTGAGCTATATTATTGACTGATTTTTATTATGTCTAATGTGTGAAAGTAGTAAGTGCTAGATATAAAATGTCTTATGTAGTCCTTTATATAAGAAACTCATTATTTTGAATTTGGGAGTTTTATTCATATTTGGCTGACATTATAAAACTTAGGAATTAAGTAAATAAAAAGGATAAGACTCATCTTGTGGGAGAAACTGACCATTGGAATCAAATTTGCACTTGGACAATAGAACTGAAAATTGGATACCCTAGGGTTTAATGTTGTAGTCATATTTGGGTGCTGTTGTCTAGAGGGTTTAAGACCTGGGGGGATGGAATAAGCATAGAAAGAGTAACCTAGGTCATTAAAGGTTAAGTTTGGAAGGCTAGGAAAGACTAGGAATGGTCAAAAAGGTGTATAGGGTATAAAATAAGACCAAGGCAAATCAAACAAAAAGACATGGCTAGATGTGAATAAGACTCATATTCTCTAGTCAAAATCTCCTGTGAAAGGACTATGAAAAGACATGATATGTGTGGTTTCTTGACCAATTTAGGGTGTATACATTTGCCCCCCTTTTAATCTAGTGATGCAATGAAATGAAATACTAGAGTAAAAGAAAGAAAGAAATAAGATGCATACCTAAGCTTACCTGTGTGGAGATAAGTGTGCTAAAAAAAAGGGGCCAACTTCCTAGCCAAGGAAGTGGATGGAAAAATTAATAGTACCTAGATAAATAAGGAATACCTAAAATGGATGCCCCCTGTACTGAATTTGAATGAGAAATAAGAAATGCTCAGAGGCCCAAAACTAATGTCTACCCTCTGTCCCACATCTACTCATGTAATCTGAAATGTGTGTATAGAATCTATATGCTATGAAGAGCAAGATCTATCATGCCTCCACTCTAAATAATATGAATTGGAAATGAGAAGTGCTCAGAGTTCCAAAACTAATGTCTTCCCTCTATCTTGCATAAACTCCTAGGTCTGAGTAATGCTATGGACCAACCACTATAGATGATCACCTAGTGACAACATGGGTATGCCTGGGTGTAATATGAAAACTTTGGTAAAATGTGTAAGAATAAAATGGCCTATCTTGCAATTCCAATATGTATAAATCTTAGATGCTGAAGAACATGATCATTTGTGTCATGCCCCTAAATATGGTATGTGAGTGATGCATCTTGATAGTCTGGAAATTTGTATAAGCATATATGTCATGATCTGTCATTCCATGTCCCATGTGAAAAACTAGAGATCAAAACAATGCACTCTGCACTATGCCTATAATCTGCTATCTAGTCATATAATTGTGTCATGATGTATATATGAGATGTATAGTAATGTATATGCCCCCAAATCTGGTATCTGAGTCTCTATCAAAGTCATTACGAGTCCATATAATTTGAACCACTGTATCTAAATAATATATGTATTTATAAACAGATGGTGTATCCCTCTGAATCTCTAAATGATGCTGAATGACTCACATAAATTGAATCAATATATAATCTCAACCAATTTGACTTGAATAATGTTGATAATCTAGATTTTGGACGTGTAAAAACCATCATGAGTGACCCATTGTAGTCTGAATCATTGTATAATCTTGACCAATCTATATTGAGTCTAATAATCTACCTACTGAAGGTGTGAGAATCAAAGTGTATTTACCTATAGGAGTGGATAGGGATATTAGGTAATTTGTAAAGATAGTAGGAATGATGCCCCCCTTTTGGGGAGAGGGACGAGATCTATGATAGAGGAGGTTGAACCAAAAGTGATGACTAGTGGCTTATGAACAGTAAAAAGGTTGGTATAGTTTGAATTAATTGAGAAGTTATTTATTTGATTGGTGAGATTTGAACTATTTGGATTGAAATGTGTCTTTGATCGGTTAGGATCAAAGCTTGAATTTGGGTATAGTAGAGATGTAGAAATGTTTATGTCATGGTAGGCAAATGAGGTAGTAATAGATCGAATGGATTAAAAAGTATGATTAATCAATTAAGCTAGGTTATTTGAATGTTTTAGCTTGTTTTAAAAATTTATATCTAATGCAGTGTTGTATTTTTACATGCAAGTGGAGTGGAAGGTGCTTAGGATGAAGCACCTGTTAGGGGAGGAGGTGGAGATGATGGGTTTTGGGAAACCATCATTGAGTCTACACTTTGAGAGCTCACACAACATGTTCTTGATGATGTTATGGAGGAGGGTTTGATAGAGTGAGTGACAATTACAACTAGTGTTTATGCTCATTTATTTGATAGGGATGCTATATTTATAACTACATGTGTTAAGATAGTGGGAGAGAGAGATGAGCGAGATAGGCATAGGATGCCTCCCCTTGATTATGGATCGATGAGTATGTGGATTATGGATGAGTACACATATTTATAGAGGTGGTATGTGGACTTGCATGAGGAGCATGGTCAATTGTTGGAGTGAGATAATCATCATAAGAGGTATTTGGGAGCTTGAAGAGGTGTGAGGACATTGAGTGTGAGGTTAAACTAGTACTAAAGGAGAGAGTGAGACTAAGAGTGAGGGCATGAAACCCATTCATGATTGATTGTATCTTGATATGATGTATATATATTTAAAAACTTGGTTATATGTATATGGATATTAGTTTTATGTTGATGGCTATGTATCATGTTATTAGATTTAAAGTGTGCTAGTATATTGGTATATTCATTACAATTTTTACAAATTTTTGAAAATGGTTGATTTGGCATTGATGTTTAGATTGTATATGTTTGGTACTTGGAATATTTATTTAAATGCTTTGTTGATGAATTTGAAGTGTGTTTCCAGGTTTTGATTTTTAATCAAAAATTTATTAGTTTTTATAATTTATAAATTATTTGGATAAACTGAGTTGGGTTTAACATTTGGAAATTGTCTGGATAAACTAAGCTAGGTTTAACATTTGGAAATTGTTTGGATAAGTCGATTGGGTTAAATAGTGGTAAAATAGGATTTGGTAAGATATGGATTTTGATAGGTTGGTTTGAGATTGGTAAATTGTTTGAATGAGTTGATTGGGTTTAATATTGGTAAAGCATTTGGATAGGTTGAGTTGGTAAGATCTAGATTTTGATAGACTGGTATTTGGATATGATAGTTGTTGGGAATTAGGAATGTTAGTTTTTAGTAGGGGGATGTAAGATATCACTATGTGCATATTACTTCCCTAAAAGTGGCTCAAGAATATAAAGGGTAGCTAGACCTTTGGCTCCATTGTTGCCCTACTAAGTGAAGCTTACAAACTAAAACTAGTATGACTGTATATTGTACTATTCTATGTTGTATCACTATCTAAACCCTGTTGGCAAATTGAATAAGTACCCATACTACTCATGTTGTGTAGGAATGTGCTCTATATTTGATATTATCTACTAAGTGTTAACTGTTGTTGTGTGTGAAGATTCTACAAAATTTAACTTTATTGGTCGTGCAGCTAAAACTAGATGCTATGGAAGAGGCTCATGTATTCACAATCATAATGGATTTCTACATGAAATAACACCCTATGGCCTATACTATGATGTATATGACAGAGTAATAGATCAAGATGGAACTGTGACATGTGATGGGGGTTCATCTAATCTTAATCATAATAAGTTGCTACATGAGATAGGACCCTAAAAATCTTCTTGTAGTGAATATTTCTCATGAATGGTATTCTATTGTTGTGTTTGTGACTCTATTGGATATGTATATGGTACTACACTATGTATCCTTTGGACTATGGTGTTATAAGTAGGTTGTTATTGTTGTATTAGTTTCCAAACCCTTTGAGGTGGTGGAATAGGAGATATCCTATGAGATTCTATCCTAAAACCTGCATTACACTCATGATGAGTGACTAGTGATTTATGTAAAGGAATGTCTTAGGATGACTCAGTCATGGAAGAATGAGGTATAGGGTTACATAATGGAAGAGATCTCTATGCACCTTGTGTGAAAGTTATGATACCATTATCAACACATCTAGTAATGCAATACCTTAGTCCAAAATAGTCATTATCTCTCTATCCATGGATACGATGATAGTGACAAAAATGCTGATGTGGTTGTCTATGTAAGAGACATGGATCTCATCGATGAGTATAAGGTAATGTGATTAACCTCCTATCTAATAGTGTTGATAATATGGTAGATGGACTATCCCACTTTGAATCAAACTATAGTGGTGCTTTGTTGTTGTTCTTTGTAGTACAAACTGCAAGTTGTGCTCTGGAAGCTGGCTCTTTGATCTTGACTAGTTGCTTTTTTGGTTGTGGTCTCTTATCTTGTCTAGGACATGGTGGATGTTGAGTGCTAAGAGTTGTATTTGAAGATGCTGCTATAAAATCTAGAGTGATCTGATCAACTGAATTTATCTCAATCAATCCCAATTTCTTTTCTAGAGATAAAACTGTATAACACAAGTGTCTGAAAGAAGACTCTATCTGATATAGTAGATGCTTGAGTAGAGGTTGGCGAAGCCCCTTAATAAATATATGCTAAATATTTAGATCTATTAGTTTGTATATAAATCTTAACATGTAAGCCTTAAATCTTAAGATATACTCACTAACTGGATTTGAAGAATTCTGATGTAGTGTGGCAAGTTTCTCATATGTAACATGAGGGCTCATGTTTACAATGTAATATCTAAGAAATTCCTCCTCTAAGTCATCATATGTGTGCAATGAACAAATGGGGAGTCGATGAAAGAACCAATTCTATGCTTCCCCCACTAATTTCTGTTGGAATAACTTAAGTAGAATCAATGGGCTTACATGAGATGGTAGAGCCTTCCAAAAGGCCTGAAGGTAGATGAATGGATCTCTAGTTCCATCAAATTAAGGTAATGATGGTATCTGGAAATGCTTAGGCAATGAAGCTTTTATGAATGTTTTCAAAAATAGGGTTACCATGTAGATCCTTAGCATCCATCCAAGACTTATAAGCTTTATTTTCCATGGTGGGGATATGTATTTGGTGTTGTAATTCACCAACTGCATGCATCAATGAAATAATCTCCAGGGAAGGGATATTAGTATCTTGAATTGGTTCATTTAATATTTGAATTTGATTGTTAATTTTGACCATGGGAATGCTACATTTTACAATTGGATCATAAAGAGGGGGTGTGCTCACTTGAACCTTGGGAGTAATGGTAACTTGGACCTTACTAGAGGGATGTGGGATACCATTCTATTTAGGTGAAGAGTGAGAAATGGTTTATATTGTAGTGAGGGGTGGCTTGGGAGATTCATTGGTATCTTTGTGTTTTAGTGAATCACATGCTAATTTAGTAAATGATGTGTTATTAACATTAACATGTGTATTATTTGAAATAGAATCATGAATAAAAGTAGGAGCAACATTTTGACATGCATTAGGTTTGAAAGGAGTGAGAGAAGAGGTAGAAGCATGAGATGTATTTTCTTCTTGGCTATATGCATAATGATCATCATTATTCCATGCATTATCACAATCTAAATTTTGTTCATTTAAAATAGTAGAATTTGAAGTATCATTTTTGTATTCACTTTCATTCTCATATTTATTTGCATGTTCACTATCATACTCATTATCGCTTCCATCATTGCTAGGAAGAGGTGTAACAGAAGAATTAAATTCCTTTCTAATATGCAATAAATTATCATTTGAAATTGAAATATCATGTGTATCTATGTTATCCATGGATGGAGTGTATACATTTTCTTCATTTGCAGTATGAGAAGTAAGAGTATGAGAGTTATCATTTGAACTATGCTTTAGTAATTTGATTCCATTACATTTATATTGTTGTATTTTGAACATAGCAGTAAAGAGAGAGAGAGAGAGAGAGAGAGAGAGAGAGAGAGAGAGAGAGAGAGAGAGAGAGAGAGAGAGAGAGAGAGAGAGAGAGAGAGAGAGAGAGAGAGAGAGAGAGATGGTTCACATGGAAGCAAATTTTCACCAATTAGAGGTTCATTTGGAAGTGCATGACTAATTTATTCATTTTGTGCATTGTGCATAGGAGAATGAGGTGAGAAGTATTTTTCCCATTTATCAAAAGTATTTTCTTTATAAGAAGGTATGAAAGAGATAGGTTTGAGAAGAGAAGATGCATTTACTTTTTCTTCACTATCACTTTTATATGCATAATAATATTTCTCTTTTCAACAATAGTAATTAACTTCATTGTAAATAAAATCATTTTTCACATTTTTAGCTAATGTGCAATTTTGTAAATTTGTTCACTTATTATCATAATTATGCAAAAAATTATGAAATTTGTCTATAGGATGAGAGGGAAGAAGTGCCTTAGTGGCCATTTTATTTTTTCCACCAAAAATAATATGAAAAAGTACTATTAAGAAAATAAATGCAATAATAACTACTAACATGGAAATTTTAAAAATAATTGTAACTATCTAAATAATTTGCAAAAAAATTCAAAATTAATTTCTAAAAATTGTAAGGATGAATGGTTTGAAGGTGGAGGGCCTAGTTTAGGAATATAGGATTTTGGGCTAGAGTTTTAGAATTTTTGAAAATTATGGATATAATTTGAATTTTAAAATTAATTTGAACAAAGATAATTGTACAAAAATTAATACAAAAATAAAAAATTTGAAATTAAATTTTTGCATAAAATAACTACTAATTTAGAAAATTTAAAAATATTTTTGGCACACTAAACAATTTTCAAAATTTTTGAAATTAATTTCTAAAATTTGTGAGGGAAACTTGGGGTTTGAGGACCTAGTTTGGATATTTGGGGTTTTTTGAGCTAGGGTTTTAGAATTTTTTAAAATTATAAAATAATTTCAAATTCTAAAAATTATTTGAAATAGGATAAATGCACAAAAAAATTATACAAAATTTTTTAATTTTGGAAATTAAATTTTTGTACAAGAAACTACTAATTTTGAATTTATTTTTGATAAAGTAATCAATTTGCAAAAATTCTAAAATAGTTTTCTAAAATTTACAAGGAGGAAAGGTTTGGTTTCTAATGACCTAGTTTTGAAATCTAGGGTTTTGAGTTAAGGTTTTAGATTTATTTTTTAAAATTATGCAATAATTTTAAATTCTAAAAATTATCTTGAATAGAAAAAATACATAAAAATTAATAAAAAAATTAGAATTTTGGAAATTAAATTTTTGCACAAAATAATAAAAGAACCCTAAGTGTATCTACATTTTTAGGTTTGTTCAAAGTAAGTTAGGTTTACCAAATATGTTATTATTTTTGGTAATCTAGTGTTTAGATCCTAAATAATAAGGGTCTGGAATAATAGGAAAAATCTAGTTTAATAGGGAAAAATATAGATTTTAACATGTAATTATGCAAGAAAAATAGAAATAAAATTATCTAATCTCAAACTAAAACAAAGTAATTTGAGGCTGGAATTTGAAGAGTAGGACTGAGACACTGTCAGGAATTTGAATCTGGGTTCTATTTTTTGATTGGATAGGAGCATCAAAAATAAGACACCCTAGTGTCTGATGCTACAGTCCTTCCTAGTGTTGTTGTCTTGAGGATCTAAGCTTTATGGGTTTTATTCACTTGGTCAATGTGAACATGTGTACCAAATTTCAAGGGCTAAAAGTCACCAAAGTTCACTTTAAGTATTTTTCAATATTCAATACCTGTATTCATCTACACACATGGAAACAATGAATACATCAAAAGCAAAAGGGGAAAAAACTAGGTTAGGAGAATAATGATCACATAATTAAGAACCCTTGATGTTTTGATTGCTACCTATATTAACCCTCAAGCTAGGGTCTCAGATCTGATGTAGTTCTCCCTTAGGGAACGTGCATAATCAACATGCACGATAGATGCAAGAATGAATTTCACCTAGGTCCTTATTTGATCAAGCATGCAAGTCTATGTGTGCTATAGAGAAGCTGAGCTATACTATTGACTGATTTTTATTATGTCTAATGTGATAAAGTAGTAAGTGTTAGATATAAAAACTCTTGTGTAGTCTTTTATATAAGAGACTCATTATCTAGAATTTGGGACTTTTATTTGCATTTGGATGATATTGGAAAACTTAGGAATAATGCAAAGAAAAGGGGTAAGACTCATCTTGTAGAGAAATTGGCCATTATAATCAAATTTGCAGTTGGACAATAGCATTGTACACTGGATACCCTAGGTTTCAATATTGTAGTCCTATTTGGGTGTTATTATCCAGAGGGTTTAGGACCTACGGGGATGGAATAAGCATGGAAAGAGTAACTTGGGTCATTAAGGGTTAAGTCTGGAAGGCTACGAATGACTAGGAATGGTCAAAAAGGTGTCTATGGTATAAAATAATACCAAGGCAAATCAGACAAAAAGACATGGCTAGATCTGAATAAGACTCATATTCTCTAGTTGAAGTCTCCTATGAAAGGACTATGAAAAGACATGATATGTGTGGTTGTTTGACCAATTTAGGGTGCATACACTTATATGTATTTATCATACATTAGTTTAGTTGTGTACAATATTCTAAATTTTTTTAGATAGTTCTATATCATACATGCTTCACTAGGGTACATGAGTGATTGTAGATTACTTAACATATTAGCCCCATAATCAATTTTAGGCACTTTCACTGTTACATACTCAGAATTTGTGTTTAGACATGAGTGTTGTGGAGGATAGGAGGGTTCTACTCTAGTGTCCCTCACATTGTTATTGTCCCAGTGAGTTTAGATTATCACCACTTAGTTTCATACTACACACAGGCTTTGTACAACATATACATTCATTAATTGGCTCACTAGGGGCATGGTACACACAAGTTTTATCTTTCTTTACCCACATCATCTTACTCACAACTCAGATCTTTTACATAACATTACATCTTTGTATATTTCTCACTCACTAACATTATGATATATAATTATTTATCTTAGTTATTGATTATACTTAGGCTACAACTTAACTTTTGCTGATAAAATTACACATGCATGATTTATACATTGATTTTACTAGCTTTCGCTATTGTGTGCATTCTTTGTTCATTTTGAGAACATTTGAATATGTCATTGCTAAGTGGCTCTAAGCCTTTAAATCTATAATTGTATGTGTTTGAGGGCATTTGAACATGTCCTTGTGTGCTGCTTTTATTCATGTGTGGACATTTGCACATCTCCTTCTATGTGGCTCTAATCCTCCTTTGTTTGCTTAATATCCCTTGTATTGGCCCCTTGGCCTGCTAGTGTGTGTTTTGTGTGTTATGCATGTACTATTTGATTATGTTCATCATGGCCATGACATATTTCTTATTTATTTGCTTAGATTTTTGATGTCATGATGAACATCATGCATCCAACCAGGCCTTCCAATGTCATGATGAATATCATGCATCCCTTCCTAAGTAGTTTTATTCAAAATTATATACTCAATTGATCACTTATCTGTGTGATTAATTATCGCATCTATCTAGACTCACTTACTATGAATGATTTTTTCCACATGCATCTTACATTATTAATATGCTTAGTTTACATACATAATGATGACATATTTTTCCATGTTGTCAATATTACTCAAAATCTCATTTTGTACATCAAAATAACCTAATACATAACTTTATATTTTGAGTTAAGTTATTACGTAGGCTCAACAATGCACCTAAATATATGAGGCATTCATAGAGTTTTGTCTTAGAGAATAGACTTCCCATATCAATACACAAATATGATTTAATAATGATTACATAATTGATATAGTTTCAAGTTCAAAAAATACATAGAAAGTCATGTTGGACAAGAGCACCACATTAGACAGGAGAACACTGCTCTAGTGTCCTTCCCAACATTGTTGTTTAAATTCCTAAAAAAATGGCATTTCCAAAATTGATTAGAACCTTGGTTTACTCAGAATTGTAATCAACAGTTTCATAGTCTCAATTTCCAAAATTACTCAGAATTACATAGTTTTGTCTCATATTTGCTCAATTTGGGGGAAATCATGCACGACATGTTGTTATAGTATGGCATAAGTTTTTTTGAAAAATCATAATTTTTCAACTCAATTTTAGAATCTATATGCACTAGATATCAGTTGGAGGCATGTGCAAACACATTGCTTCCTCATTGTTTAATTTTTGCACTAGTATTGCAGATGAAATGATAATTCATGTCGTTCTCCATGCTATATATACTAGACCCATTTATAATTATTATTTGTACCCATTTTGGCACCAATTTATGCCAAATTTTCACTAGAATTGAATCTTATTCCATCTATAATGGTTGGTTCATTATTTGCACCAATTTTTGTACCAAAAATATCTATTGGTATTCATATAAGAATTATAAATTAATTCAATATTGCAAATAGGTGATGATGGAGTCAAACACACTTTGGTTCTTAGAACATCCACTTATAGATGAGGATTGGGGCATGCACAATCTAATCTAAGTTATTCAATGTTAACGAAACTATAAGTGTACAACCCACCATAGTCACTAGTTTTTTGTACCAAAATAACACAACAGTTCACATACCTAATCAGATGTATTTGTTCCTCATCATTATCTAGTCCATTATATTTCACTTTTTTATATTCATCTTAAGTAAATATTGATGTTACATACGTTTCATTTCATGTTTTTGCATGGAACACAATTCAATATTATGGCTTACATCTAGGACTCCTCTCCACATGTAAGTTTAGGTACACATTCTTTTTCCTTTTACTCTAGTATTTTTGATTTTAATACATTACTAGAATAAAAGAGGAGAAAATATAAGCACATAAATCAATATTTAAGATAAAATAGTGCACTTGTGACCACTCTTTAACACACTTAGCTCTAGTCCTATCTTAGGGCCCCTTTTTGATCACTCTGGACCACCTTGCACACTCTTCTAAGTTGACAAATGACTCTTAAATGTACCAATACCTATTATTATCAACCTTAGACACCTTTTAGGTCCTGCTTAACACTCAACATGATCAAATCACCCATTTGACGTGAGCACCTAAGGAGACTATATCGCACCGCTCTAATGTCTTTGCCCCCTCTCCTGTCTTCCCACTAAATAATGACTAATTTACAAATTCAAAAGTTATAGAAACCTCAGACTATGTCCCCAATGATCCCTATTTGAATAAATTTCACATATATGAATATATAAACACTTTTCAAACTATTTTTCACATAAGAAGCTTCCACAATGAAAAACACCAGAATCATAATTGCACATTGAGAGCAAAGTACCTATTCTCCCAATTCCAATTGCATATACATCTAGTAGCCCAAAGCTCAAGTTTGAATACATTTTATAGGTCACAATTCTTGATTAAATCAATTAATCACATCAATATTTCACCAACATCTAGCATATTTCTCTAGTTATTTACACACCATCGTATCATGGGAGAACTACATGAAGTTTGATCTCTCTTTAGAATATTGATATGTATGCAATGCTCAGGACATGGGGTGTTGAGGTCTCACCCAAATTCAACCACTGACCCCTTTTTACTCCATTAATTTGCATTGGTCTTAACATGTCAAGGATTTAGGGGTTTTGGAGGAAAACCAGTCACAATTTTATCTTTGCAAGTGGTCACAAGATTTTGCACCAGATACAAGCTCCACAAACAAAGGCACAATGAATCTAGAAATCTTTCCTAACTACAAGTAGATGGGAACACTACAAGTGGACAAAAGTATCAATCTTCTAGTGTCTTACCCATGGTGTTGTTGTCTAAGCTTAGATCCAATTCCTAATTCTTGATTCCAATCATTAGGCCACTCTACACCACAAGTTTCAGACTCTGATTCCTCTCATATTTACAGTTTCCTTCTAAGTAATTATTTTCTCATAAAACTTTGTTATTTGTAGTAAGTTTCAAGAATACATTGCTTTCAAATCAATGAATGCTATTATGGTTATATTATTCTCCCAATTTTTCACATTAGTGTTGTCACTTAGGGTTTTACATAAATCCCAAATTTGATAAATAAGGTGCATTAGTGCATAGAGGACAATGAATGACCATCCATCTAAAGATCAATTATAGATTTTTCAAAGTAACTACTTCATGTATTTAGAGCATAATTCTAGTAGATATGAAGCATTTATTTATTTACCATGCTTCATTGTAGCACACAAAGTCATATATGATTAGGTTATACATTCACTAGGCTACAAAATTGAACACACATTGTACTTGGTGTGTTGTTTGCAAAAGTGTACAAGCATTCTAGGGGACTAATAATAATCATTGGAGAACACATGGCCCAAAATACAAACTAATTTTTTTTAGGTTTTTATAGAAGTGGTTGTACCATTAGGATTTTGAAGGACACTTGTTCATTAAATTTCACGTAGAATTTAGAAAAAATGAGCAAGGTTTTTGGATTCTTAATGGAGACAAACATAATCATTGAATCAAATTTTGCATTTGTGATAGTTAAAAGAAATGAGACTTGATGGTACCAGAAGAGTGAAGTCGTAATACCAAGAGAGTGACTTGATGATTCTAGGGAGCAGTCTTTGATCAAACCTATCTTTTAGTTTTGTTTGTCTCATTATTTAAACTTGTTATGTACTATCTATCTCTAGATTTACATGAAATTAAATATTCTTCTAAAATCCTATAATATAATTTATTACTAGATATATTTTTTATAAGAGTAAATGCTTTTGACTAGAGCTATGAATTAGATTAATGTTTTTGACCAAAGCTATGAACTGGTAGCAATATTTTTTTAAAAAACTAGTACTACTAATTGGTCCTAGGGCACAACGAGGGGCCTAGTCCCCCTAAAACCACAAGGTGATAACACCAACCAACACACATACCATAATGAATGATGAGGAAATGGGAGAGCCCACATATTAATAGTTAAATAAAGAGCACAACCAACAAAGACATCTTCTATAGAGGCCTAAAAAATAAACAATGTAAAAAGGGTTGTAAGCCTACAATAATCTTGTAGCATATAGTTTGCCTTCTAATAACAAACTCAAAATAAATGAATAACTCATTGTAAGCCATATAAATAAATGCATAAAGGAAACAACTTTCTAAACCAACAAATGGCGGGTAACGAGCCCCCAAAGGAATCATCAATAGGAAAGGATCGGTTTTCTTCTGGTGAGGAGTTCTTCCATCATCCTCTAAGAACTTTTAGATGTTAAATATGGATTTTATATGATAAGCTGTTCTTGTTCATTTGATAAATATCACTCTTGTCTCAACCCTTTAGTTCAAGACCTTGTCATTGGTGAAAGGCTTACATTCACCATCTCATTGTGCCTAAATACTTCTCTTATAATCTGACCTTGATATTCTGATTACCCAAATCACTTGTAGCCCACAATATGCTTAGAACCTCATATATATCCTTCATTATCAGTTACATATCTTCAGTGACTTCCCGAGCGTGCATACACTACCATCCATATTAGGACACTAGTGTCGATGCTAGTGTCCCAATTCTAACATTAGTTTTTGTACCTCACATACACTCAAATTTGTAAATCTTTTGACATGTATGGGTCAGTCTATAGTGATTTTTAATGCTCTTGTGAGAACATTTCAAAAGGTGATGTATAAAGAGAAGCCAAAAATCATTCATTATCATCAAGCAATATCAAGTACTTTTCTAACACACATCTATCTAAAAGGACCTCTCAAACTTGCAAAGTTATCATATGCTTCCCTATTTCCATATCAATCATAGGAGCAATATTCTTACAGGTTTGAAGCATCCAAAGAGCAACCCATGAGTAGTATTTGCCAAGTAACAAGCTAAATTATTACATGCACTTGTATATAACATATTGCACAATTGTTCACACATAAACCTACATAAGGGGGATGAAGCCCTCTCTGAAGTATTGGCTATGTAGGCAACACTCACTAATAAAGGGGTTTTTGAGGTCAGCTTGATTTTATTTAAGCAACTAACCCATGTTTTTCAAGGTGTCATGCCCAAATTAGAGGACCTAGGGTTTTGAGCTACATACCGATATCTAAAACATGTGCACATGATTCGAACATACAATCGACAAGGCAACAGGGAACCCTTGTAGACATAGGTGGAATTTCTAGAAAATGACATGTACTTCACTATAGACAAAAGTGTTGGTTTCAGGGCATAAGTGTCAATGTTAGTGTCTCTATTTTGGTGGTAGTGTCCAGCCTTATAGAGAGTTAATTCCCCAAATCTGATAAATCATATTTGAGCATCAACCTGATTCTTTCTTTACGTGCACTTCTCAGTTGTGCTTGTGCATCATTCAATAAGCTAAGTGTTATTCCTTCTTTATGATTAAGCAATCAAGTTACTATTTAACATTGAAGTTTTTATATTTAACATATTTCCATAATTCAACATTATATTAAAATATATTGTGAATTTGAATTATTCAATTGACTTGCTTATAGAATAATAGTCTTCTTAGTTGATTAGGCTATTCTCTTTACCCTTAATTTCAATAAGGGTCAAACAAAACTATCTTTAATTAGTTCTTCTACATCCATTCTCAACCTTTTGATCTCATATGTATGACCTCTACATTTTACCAAGATACTTAAATCAACCTTAGATTTCCCACATTTAAAATAAAATATTATTTTATATACTTAAGTTTAATTTACTATTTTAAATATAATTAAAAATTTATTTACAATGTGAATAGATAAATGTATTACATATTGATGTAAAACCGCTTTCATTAAAATTTGTTCTCCAGTTAATATTACCATGATTTGATATAAGTATCGAGGTTGATTCTTGCCACCCAGATTTTCAACATTGTCTGGTGCGTGTGGACCCTATCAACAATCTCCAAAAGATTAGTCTCGCCTCCGCTCACCCCAATGAAAATCATTAAACAGAATCGCAATGTCCCAATTAAAATCGAGAATACCCCTAGATTAAGAAAACAAAAAACAAAACAAAAACATTACCATGATTTGAAAAGAAAATTAAGTAATTAAGAATTAATAGGCACAATAAGCTTTAAATGATAAAATCAACGCATCACATGGTAGGGTAGGACCCAAATTTAAAAATATTTTAATTTTAATTCTATGGGTGCAGCCAAGCCAACATAAAAGTCAAACTAATAGTATTTGAAATAAAAGGTGGCCCTCAAATTAAAAAGACGGCCGTTTAAAAAAACAAACAAAAAAGAATTGATTAATAATTAAAAATAAAGTTATTAATCATCGATTGCAAGATACGTTATGACAGTGACAGCTTGCCCCTTTGTTGACAAGAGGGTGGAGGTGGGGCCCCTAATACACCTCGATATCATCCGATTGCCAAACATCCAACCAATCAAATGCCAACATCTCTTTTCAATCCTTTTTTTTAAACATCTTCGCCAATCGCCAATCGCCATATTCCTTGGCTGGCCGCCCCTTCCTTCCCCCGGATAAAAGCAAAAGGTCCCTAGCTAATAAATCGTTGCCGTGGGCCAAAAAAAAACCCCTTCCCCTCCTTTTAAAAAAAGGGTCCCAACTTAATAAATTATTGATAAATTACAACTTTTCTATTATTATTATTATTATTATTATTATTATTATTATTATTATTATTATTATTATTATTATTGTTTTTAATCTTTCTTTAGTTTTAAATTTAGAATTATGTTGATTTATGTGCCATATATTATGTTTTAGCTTTTGCATAGTAAAATTGCATGGTCTTTAATAAAGTAAATAAAATATGTTTTCTGAAGCACTGTGATTGATCCAAAAAATTGCATGTTATGAGGGATTTCATTTGTATCAAGGCAGTGAGCTGTGAATAGAACAGAGCAATAATGAATGGTCTTGCAGTGGCAGTGGTTTTTCGCTGGAGGGAAAGGGCGATGGAGTTGCTGGCAGCTGTTGAGCACACACAAAATTGATGCTTCGTTCAGACCCTGTCTATTTTTGGTATTTGTGTTACTAGTAGGTTATATTATATCTATTGTTTTCAAAGGTGAGTGCTGGACGCCTTTATCTTGGCCTAATCCCATCAACTGTATCACTGTCTAGGTGTGAAAACCCTCAACTCGTCCTCAGGGCATCCTCAACATCTGAATTGCTACTATCGGTAGGTTTCTTTTGCGTCACATGTCTCTGGCTATGCATATAAAAGACCCAAATCTAGTGGAAAATGAAGCAAACAAGATAACTCGTACTATACAGGGGAACACCCCCCAAACAATGGATTTAGATTCCCAAAAGCAAGTACAATATTGTCATGAATTCTCGTTTGTCTTACAAGTTCTAATTTATTTCTGTGCAAAACATTTGCTTGTGCTATTAATTGTTAAGGGATTTTCATACCTCATAAAACTAGTTGTAATGGTAGTCACAGACCAACTTGCTAGTAAAGTCAAATCATAATTTTTATTTGGTGCTCAAAGGACTCTAAAAATCTTAAACTTCTTTATGCAAATCTCAACTAGGTTTACCCATAAAAGCATTCATTTTTGATTTACATAGTGTCCACATGGTGCTAATTTGTAGTACTGTTGTTATAGGTTTACTTTTGGTGGTCCGCTTGCCAATTTTCGTTGTTTCCAATGAAACCCTGCTCAAGACTTACCAAGAGATAGATAACATTTTTGAAAATATTGTAGATTTATTTCTTCAAAATGTAAAGGAAGATGTCGTATATGTGACCTTCCCTTCATTTGATAAGGAATAATTCATTTTTCATAAGGGAGCTCTCAAACTTTTCTAACATATTGTCAAAACCCTCCAAGGAAAAGAAGGTAAACACAATTTAAGCTTAGGGTACTCTATTCTGCTATTTCATGGATTTTTTTTTTGCATGGATGCTTCAATGTAGTTTGAATAGCTCAAGGTAATACATTCCTTTTAATGATAAGATTGGTTTCATTTCATCCTCCTGCATTTACTCATTAGACCTATCCAAAATGCATCTACAAAGACTATTTCTCTCTCCTCCCACAGGGACTTGGCACCCTACGCCCTTGTTGACATAGACATTTGAACCAAGACAATGCTCAATAAAACCATGGCTTTTCAACATGAAATTGGAAGAATTCAAAACATCTAGAGGATCTAAAGGATCACTATCTTCAAATCGTCACATATCACTAGTAGCAAAAATCTTGAAGATGTCAGGGTCTAATGATCCCAACCCCGACTCTCATGTGGTATTTGTTGCAGGCAATGGCAGAAATAAAGAAGAACTAACATTTATAAGATCACATAAAAGACTATGGAGGTGGTTTGTCCACCAGAGTGAATTTGAATATCTGAAGCCTTTGACCCCTCGACATATCATTTCTCAAGTTGGTACAATCATCCATGTGGTGGTTGATAGCCTGCCCTAATCAACAACATTATGCAATAATTCATTACTTTGAATCAAGGACAAAGCCAAGTTTTGTCTAATTTTCCACCTCAAATTGTGTCTCAACAAAATTATCTAACTCCTCCCCATTTTTCACCTCCATGACCACCTTCTTCTCATGTGCCATCCACTCCTCCAAAACAACCAACTCATCTTATGCGAACTTATTCAAGGTCAGTGTAATGAAATTACTTCATAAATAAAGTAGAATCACAACGACATACCACAACATGACTGAAATAGAGTAGAATATATGAATAAAGGATAAACTAAGATTTTAGGGGGTAACCTCCACAACTATACAATAAGAATAAAATTCACAATATGATGATATAATATTAACCCTACCTCTTATATATACCCTAATTATACTACACAAATAACCTAAATCAACCCTAATACTGATACAAAGTTATAGAAATAATCATAAAACTTAATTAAAGGTTATGATATCCACAAGTCGGCCACACATATGATCCAAATACATGTTATAGGCTAAGGGCATAAAATGCCCCTCCATTCAAACCAATGTTCTCTTAAATGTTGACAATTGTTGGATGCTTATGCAGGAATGTTTCATCCTCCCATGTCACATCTTCACTGGATAGATTATTCCATTTGATTAAATATGTTGTAATCACCCTCATTCACTACCTCTTGGTGTATGTTTGAATTATTCCCTTAAGTTAAAAAAATATTCTTCCCTCGTCAAGCTCTAATAACTCTTTTTGGGCTAAAACTTTTTGTCCAAGACCTTCTTCAAATAGGAAACATGGGAAACTAGAAGTATTTTTGCTGAGTGAGGTAACTTTAGTTTGTATTCTACATTGCTAATCTTCTATAAAACTTGATAAGGTCCACAATTCGTAGGTGAAATATTGTTATCCTTCTTCTATTTTTTCAAAGACATTTGCTTATATGGCTGTAAACACATAAAAACCCAATCTTTAACTTTAAAATGTCTTTCACCACAGTGTTGGTCAACTTTTTGCTTCATGTGGTTTTGCGCCATTACTAAGTTTTCTTTGAGACTAAAGAGTACATCTCGTGGGTGTTCAATGTGTTTTTTAACTATTCAAACCTTTGGCTAGACCCTCAAAGATGAGGTGATGGTTGGTACCCATATAGTGCCAAAAATGGAATAAATTGGATAAGGTATGGAAATAAGTGTTATATCACATTCTACTAGTGTCAACCATTGAACCCATATCTCTTATTTATTTGAAGCAAAATAATGAATATAACCCTCCAAACATTTGGTTACCACCTCAATTTTCCCATCATATTGAGGAAGATAAGACGAGCTAAGAGCTAGCTAGGTACCAAAATATGAGAATAACTTAGTCCAAAAATTACTATAAAAAATAGGATCATAATCACTTACTATGATCTTTGGGGTCCTATGGAGCTTCTGAACTGTATCCATAAATGTTGTTGTTATTGTACTTGATATAAACACATGTGACAATGTGTAAAAATGGGCATATTTGGTGAGTCTATTTACAACAACATGATGAGATTTTTTCCTTCAGATGTTGTTAGCATTGTGATGAAATCCATGGAGACCACCTCCCACTTCTAGCTAGGAATAAATATAGGTTGAAATAGAACTAGGGTCTTGATTGTTTCCATTTTGTTTTGGTAACGTGTCATATATTTTGACACAATTTTTTAAAATTCCCCTTTTAGCCCTTATCAAAATAAATCATGCTTGACTTTATTTAACCCTAAAATCTAGATGTGTGGATATCTTGGGTTAAAGGGGGAAGAGATAGGCTAGGGCACAAGGATGGTAGACTATCTATAGAGGAAACTAATTGTTTACAAAACTTAGATGAACATGTACTTAATTTATTATATTGAGATGTTAAGAATAGAAAGTAGAACTATACTAGATAATATATTGAAACAAGATACTTAGTTGGTTTTGATGCTAATATAGATTTGGATCTGAAACAAACAAAAAGTGGATTAGATATATATTTCAAAATGTAGTCATTAAAGTTCATCATTTTTGTGTTAGGTTGTGGAGTTAAAAGCTTCACTGATGCAAACATGGAGGAGGTTGTTGAGTGTCACAGTAACCGATGTCGATCAGGCCAACCGACGTCGGTCAGGGTTACACAGGAAGCTGCCAACATCAGTCATGGATCGGCCGACATCGGTCATCTCTAGACAGACAGCGACCGACATCGGTCACCTGTGCGGTTCCAGAACTATTAGTTTCACAAATAGTTTGTTTAACGAACCGGTTGTTTGCATGTAACGACTAATTTTAGTCTTGGAGCTGTGGTTCTAATTATTGTAATTAGAAGTCTAATTATTGTTTGCATGGGATATATATAATAGACTCATGAGATGTATTGTAAAGATTGTAGACTCTCAAGGATTCTTGTAGAATCAGTTCTATAGAATCAGAGTTCTATCCAAGGGAGAAGGGTTCTTTCGGGTGTGTATGATCTAGGTCGGCAGGTGTGCAAGGCTAGGTTGATCTGCGGTATAGCAAGATCAAGTTAGATCTACATGGTAAGTAAGGTCGGTTGATCTCCAGGTGTATGTGTGTGCGATATCTAGGTCGGTAGGTGTGTAAAACCAAGTTGATTTGCAGGTGTGCAAGATCAGGGAGATTAGCAACACAACAGGTAGCAAGATCAGGTGAGATCTACTTGGAGTACATTGAGTACTTGTGTACTGGTAGTATTGTTACTCACTGGTGGAGGTGAACAACAACTATGTGTTTGAGTTGTTTGTTGTGACCGTAATTGAGAGAGAGAACTCTTGAAGAGAATTATTGTATGCCCTAGAGGTGTGGGAATATTGTGGCATCTTCATTGTAATTTCTTCTGGAAGAGTATTAATACAATTGGGTATTGTCTCTCATATTCTGTGCTATTTCAAATTTTTAGTTACTTATCATTCTAGTTAAATTCTGTGTTTAGTTGCTTATACAAAGGTAATCAAGTGTGCTCTTAATTCTGACAAATTGGTGTTCGAGCTTGGTGTGAACCTAGGTCCTAACAGTTGGTATCAGAGCCAGGGTGCTGGTTCATCAGAGCTAGGTGGAGGTTCTCAGAGCGAGGTTCACTAATAGATAGTTTCAGATCTGTTAAGTGTTTGTTGATTACAGGTCACTCTCAGGGGTTTCTGATTGAGTGGGAGTATAGCAATGGCAGAAGAAAGTAAGCTAAGAATGGAGGAACTCAATAACAAGAATTCTCAATTACTGAATTATGGAAAGAAAGAGCAGGTAAAGAAAGATTGTTGGTCGGTAGAAGATCAACATGAAGGAAATGAAGAAGTAGATGTTGCAGGTGTTGTTGCACAGGATGCTCTTGAATGTTCCTTAGATAAAGTAGAATCTTGGTTTATAGATTCTGTTGCCTCTTTCCATGCAGCCTGAAATAGAGTATTTTTCCATGTTAAGGTCCATGTAGACTTTGAAAAGATTTATTTAGGGGTTGGTGAGCCTTGTCAAAGTATTGGCAAAGGGGAAGTGCGGCTAAAATTGCAGACGACCAACACATGGGTGTTGAAGGATGTCATGTAGGTCCCAGTCTTGAAAATGAGGCTAATTTCTTCAGAAAAGTTGGGTGATGAGAGATGCACAGTAACTCTCACAGTGGATGCACTTGAATTAGCATGTGGTAAGAAAGTAGGTACTCTTTATCTGCCTACTTATATTACTGATTCTCCTTCTGTTGCAAAGATGTGGCTTTGTAGGCTTGGTCACATGAGTAAGAATAAGATGCATGTTCTTAAGAGGAAGTCAGATATCTTTGATAACTTAAGAACTGGAAAGCCTTGGTTTTCTTGGAGGAGATGATGGATAGAGATCAGTTGAGAGGGCTGAATAACTCTGAGCAAGGCAGTTTGGACAGGGTTTTGATCCAAGGTGAGCTTGTGGGTAAAAAGTCATCACTCACAAGGAAACACAGTTACCAGCATCGGTCAAGGGGAATTGACGTCGAATAGGTAGGTACCGATGTTGGTCATGTGCAGACCAGAGTCAGTGGTGTCGGGTAGGTGGTGACTGACGTTGATCAGGGAATCGGTGTTGGCGACCAGGTGGACACTGATGTCAGTCAGAGAATCGACGTCGATGATCACGTGGATTTGACATCGGTCGGGTGCAGACCAAGGTCGACCAAGAAACAAATTTTGGGTGGACAACATGCTGTCAAGGAGTCTCAAACGCCCATATGGAGGACTGAAAGGGTAAGTAAGCCTCAAATTCGTTATTCCCCTTCTTTATACTTGTTACTCACTGCAAAGTAGGTAAGATCCAGGAAACAGTGGGAGCATGGCATGAATTATTTGGAAGAGAACCAAATGATGGATTTGGTAGAGTTGCCAACCGAAAAGAAAGCATTGAAAGATGAATGGATTCCTTGGTTAAAGAAGAGAGAGAATGGACACATGAGACAGAAGGCCAGGTCATATGGTCTTGAGTATGCTCCAAGACAGTGGTACAGGTTTGACGGGTTTATGACAAAGCATGGCTTTAGTCAATGTCATTGTAATCACTGTGTTTGTTTTTACCAGGTGGATAATGGTCGTGACATTATCCTGTTACTGTATGTGGATGATGTGCTTGTTGCAGGTTCATACATACAGGGTTTTGCTGAGCTAAGGGTAAAATTAGTTTAGTGGTATGCCATGAAGGATTTAAGAGGAGTGAAATTCTTTGGCATGAGTATTCCTAGAGTCAGGGAAGATCACAGGTTGATGTTGGCTCAGGATGATTGTGTGAATAAGGTAGTGGTGTGGTTTAAGATGCAAGATACAGAACCGATTAGCACACCTATGGATGGACAATTCACAAAATAGGGTCCCAATTTACATGATGAGGTTAAGTACATGTGTACTAGACCTATTTTTGCCCCAGTAGTGGGTGTTGTCAGCAAGTTTGGAGCCAATCTAGAAAAGAAGCATTGGAGAGCAGTTCAGTGGGTTCTCAGGTATCTAAGAGGGACCAACAGTAGGGATTCATGCTATGCGAGGTCAGGGACTTCTCTACATGGATATGTAGAATCAGATATGGCAGGTTACTTAGATGATAGGAGTAGCATCACAGGGTTCACTGTGGTGGTTGGTCTTCAAGATTGAACTTGAAGAGGGATACAAGCTAGGAAATAAATTAGATGATTTACAGGTATAGGTACAGGTGCAACTATTTATCTCCAAGTGGGAGATTGTTAGGTTGTGGAGCTAAAATCTTCACTAATGCAAACATGGAGGAGGTTGTTGAGTGTCACAGTATCTGACATTGGTCAGGCCAACCGACATCGGTTAGGGTTACACAGGAAGCTACCGACATTAGTCATGGATCGGCCAACGTCGGTCATCTCTAGACAGACAGTGACTGATGTCGATCACCTGTGCGGTTCTAGAACTATTAATTTCACAAACAGTTTGTTTAACGAACCGATTGTTTGCATGTAAAGACTAATTTTAGTCTTGGAGCTACGGTTCTAAATATTGTAATTAGAAGTCTAATTATTGTTTGCATGGGATCTATATAATAGACTCATGGGCTGTATTGTAAAGATTGTAGACTCTCAAGGATTCTTGTAAAATTGGTTCTGTAGAATCAGAGTTCTATCCAAGGGAGAAGGGTTCTTCTGAGTGTGTATGATCTAGGTCGACAGGTGTGCAAGGCTAGGTTGATCTGTGATATAACAAGATTAGGTTAGATCTAGATGGTAAGTAAGGTTGGTTGATCTGCAGGTGTATGTGTGTGCGAGATCTAGGTTTGTAGGTGTGAAAAACTAGGTTGATCTGCAGGTGTGCAAGATCAGAGAGATCAGCAACATAATAGGTAGCAAGATTAGGTGAGATCTACTTGGAGTACGTTGAGTATTTGTGTACTGGTAGCATTGTTACTGACTGGTGGAGGTGAACAACAACTCTGTGTTTGAGTTGTTTGTTGTGACCGTAATTGAGAGAGAGAACTCTTGAAGAGAATTATTGTATGCCCTAGAGGTGTGGGAGCCCTAGAGGTGTGGAAAGATTGTAGCATCTTCATTGTAATTTTTTCTGGAAGAGTATTAATAAAATTGGGTATTGTCTCTCATATTCTGTGCTATTTCAAATTTCTAGTTACTTATCATTCTGGTTAAATTCCATGTTTAGTTGCTTATACAAAGGTAATCAAGTGTGCTCTTAATTCTGACAAATTGGTGTCATAGATTTGTGTGAACCTAGGTCCTAACATTTTGCCTTGGATATTCACTTGAGGTCACTTTACCCTTAGTAAAGAATTTGACCTATCTTAAGGGCCCTTTTAATCCACTTTTAGTCACATGACAATCACAAATAACACCCAGGCCTATAGAATCACATGAGACCCATAATGGCACAATCCCTTAGTGATTTAGGTCCTTGCACCCTCTAAAAAATAATTTTGCATCTCCCTAAGAGGATTAGGGTTGGCTTAAACCTATTCTTAGGTCACCCTCCCAAGTCATTTTTATTAGAACACTATATAAACACTACTTTCACACTCACACTCTAGGTGGACATGATCACAAAGATTCACACAAAATTACCACTTCATATTGAGGGAAATCCCCCAATTCTTCCAATATTATATTGATTTAGCCCATACATTCAATAATCTAGCACTAGCACAAGTATCCAAATCTCAAGTCACCTCGAAGGCATCTTCTCATGCATTCACACTTAGTCATTTTAACATTCACAAACATTCACACATATCGCATAAGCAAGAGAACTAAATCAAGATTGATCCCTCATCAGAGTACTGGTATGTAGGTAGCATGCCCACACATGGGTGTAGATCACATGTCCAGAAAATTAGACCCACTAATCCCTTTTTCTCATGGTATTCATTCAAATATTTACAAGCATAAAAATCTAGGGTTTTGAGGAAAAAATAGAGTTACATGAAAAAGTATTGATTGTACAAACTTCAAATTTGGATCATAGTTTGAACATAACCTATTCTATAAAACCCAAAAATCATTTATGAAGAATATGAGTGAGACTATAGTGCACTTCCCTTGGACACTAGTGCACTACACTATTGGCAAATATGATTGTACTATTGTCTAGGGCTATTTCTAGTTATTTTTGACATCTAGATATGGTGCCTAACACTTAACCCAATCAAACCTCCAAAATTTTAGGTGTTAAAACGTCCATCTCAATTATTTAACAAGCTTAGTATTATTTCTCATGATTGTTTACTATTTTTAAAACACTTTCTAGTTACATTAGTTACAAAATTAGTATGCTTAATTATTGTTATATTTATCCTCTAATTTTATGCATTCTTTTATCTACTCAGGGTTTTATATTAATTTCCAAAATAGTTAAATCATTTTGTGAACTTGACTTACTTTGAATAATGTAAAAACCCTAGCCCTTTATCTATTAGGGTTTATATCCTTTTCTTTCCTATTTTTAGTGGCTGTGTTAAGGTTTTTAGACCTGATATGTTCTACCCTAGCAACCCTCTTCCATGTTGCATTACCAAATTTCATGGATAAAGAAGATTATTTTCCTCATATCCAAAAGGTCGATAGCTACTTTCCCTCTAACTAGGTCCATGTTATCACTCCTCGAAGAGGTGAGGTATCCTATACTAGTATTCTAAATGTCTATACTCGGCTTATCCATCCTTCAAACCCTTCCCTTCCTATATCTCCCATTCAGGATGTGTGTTTGCATGTTCAATCAGAAGCAATTAGGGTTTTCACTTGTGAGACTCTAAGGTATGAAATTATCAGTATGACCAAGATAATTTTAGAATTAAAAAATAAAAATTAATTATTAAGTGAAAAGGTCACATTATTGGCAAATCAATTTACATGTACAAAGTCTTTAGAATATGCTAGTGTCCATCATGTATATGCATCTACATCTATCAAAGTTGTGCCTAAGACTATTTCATATCCAAATCATAAGGTACAACACAATACATCTATTATAAGTGATTCACAAATCTTACAAGGGTCCAATAAGAGTTAAAGTGAAGTAATAAGGGAAATGATTAAGAATAAGTTGATCAAACTACCTCCTCTACATCTAGTAAGGAGATCTAGATACTATTGTGCATACCATAAAAAGCATGATCATCACACAGATTCATGTTTGACATTGAAAAAGCATATACAATAGATAATTACTAATGAGGACCCTATACAATATAAATCAATTAAGTAATCCACAGTGATATAGGAACATATTAAAAAAGGGTTAAATTTAGAAACCCCTTCCCCTCCTTAAAAAAAGGGGTCCTTATTTAATAAATTATTGTTAAATTACAACTTTTTAATTATTATTTTAAATTAAATGTTTTTATTATTATTATTTACATTTTTATGGTTTTTAATCTTCCTTAATTTTAAAATGTTTATATTCTTTCTCTTTTGATTTTATTTTATTACAAATTTTTATATAAAATATACACTAACATTTTACACGGTCTAAAATATTTCTGTATAAATTTGAAAAAATAAATATATCATATGCTAAAAGTATTGATGCGACCATATAAACGTTCATGATGCACTATCATGAAAAGAGAAATTCATTCTATAACAAGAGTTTTGTGGAACATAACTTGGGTTTCAATTATGCACATGTGCCATCCATTGAAGATTCTAGGTAGATTGCATAGACAATCATGAGGTGTGGCAAAAAGATTAAACAAGGATGAGTTTGGAGTAGAGCACAAAGATTAAACTAGAAAGGGTTACTTAAAGTATGGTATATGATGGTAGAAAAACTATAGAACCCATTTATGCAAGTGCTTATACCCTAAATGATTTCATTGGCTAAAGAGGTTACTGATATAGACATTTGAACCAAGACAATGTTCAATAGAAACATGGCTTTTCAACATGAAATTAGAAAAATTCAAAACATCTAGGGGATATAAAGGATTGCTATATTTAAATCCTCACATGCCACTAGTAAAAAAAATCTTGAAGATGATAGGGTCTAATGATCCCAACCCTGACTCTTGTGTGGCATCTATTACAGGCAGTGGCAGAAACAAAGAAGAACTAACATTAATAAGATCACATAAAAGATTATGGAGGTGGTTTGTCCAAAAGAGTGAATTTTAATATCAAGAATCCTTTTACCCCTTTACATGTCATTTTTAAATTTGGTATAAACATCAATGTGGTGGTTGGTAGCCTGCCCTAATCAATAACATTATGCAACAATTCATTACTTCGAATCAAGGACAAAGCCAACTTTTGTCTAGTTTTCCATCTCAAATCATGTCTAAACAAACTTATCTAACTCCTCCTCTAAATTTTTCACCTCCATGACCACATTATTCTCATGTTCCATCCACTTCTCCAAGACAACCAACTCATCTTATGTGAACTTATTCAATGCAACAACCCCACTGGGTTAGACATAGTTTAAAAAAAAATAAATCAATATACATAAACCAAAATAGATATAGAAATATATAGAGACCATAATAAATATTCAAAATGTAATAATAGAAACATGTAAAATACATCACCTATCACCGATCTCTAATAACATGAGAGTACACGTCATAAATGTAAATATGGAAAGTAATCACATTAACTCAGTTAAAACTAAAACAAGTCTACAACCACCATTGTAAAAATTCAATAATAATTAATTATAAATCTTCATGACAATATTCAATGGTAATTACAATATAATACAATGTACATATAGATACTTGGCTTCCCAGGAGCATAGTTCTTGAACTCAAGTATCTATGACAACCTCAAGTGTCCTCTCAATAAGTAGTACTACTGTGGGGAGGGAGAGAATCATCCAAACACTTTTCCACACCAACTACAAACCAATGATCCCCTACACTAATCCCATCAAAAAATAGCCCTCCCTTCAAGGATGAGTAGATAGTGATGGTGTAGGATTCTAGAGAGACAAGCAAGTACCCGTGTGTTGTATGATTCTAAACTAAATATGTTGTATATCATAGAAATACATTCTATTACAAGATATCACAAAAACATGTGAATCACACTCATGAAATGATAATGTCTCACTTAAAATACTTTGTCCTAAAGTTTTTTAAATAATAAATAATAGTGATCTAGATCAATCAAATTCATACACACCACTTGATCAGACTACCTTTATCTATCATTGTAATACTAGTAAGCCAGTGAAGTCCATCTTCACTCCTTATTCTGTATCAGTAATACAGATTTTTCAAATACAATTCAACCACAAGATTTTTCTTTAATTTACATCCTACTATAAAACACATCATATAACATGCTAATCATAGGAGTAACCAAAACATACATTTATTTCATCAAACGTATGAATGAATCTCACATTATTTTCTGTCCCATACTAGAAATAATGACTACAATTTATACCATCTAAGTAATATACATTTAATTGCAAATTTTCTCTACCATAATTAGTTTTCAAACAAATTATACCCTATGATAACCCATATTACCATAATCTAGTGTTCAAAGACATAACTATAAATCTTTCATAATCAATCATAATAAAGTAGTCATAACCACATGGAAACACAAGCTTGTATCCAAGCAACCAGACATAACAAGCAAGTGGTAGTTTCTTCGAAACACATAATATTCATCTTAGCATACACTACACTTTTAAATATTGTATTCACACATACACAATGTCTTACCAACCATTACAAAACATCTTATTCACAATAATAACCAACATGCATAGAGTAAATCAATCAAACATAGATGGAAGTCTAAACATAACAATTATAGTATATACCATCTAGGTATAACATATATTTATACTATAGCAATCTATGATATCCCATACTATCATAGGTTCCTAAATACATAAAATCATATAACCAAACTTGTGATTTTGAGAATCAACTTGATCACATACATAATAACAATCAAGCAAGTACGGGGTTATACCACCTAAGTATACCCTAAGTCTAATTGATTACCAACATTCAAAGTAACATATCTATAAGCACACATCATGATGCACCATTATACATTAGATATATCCAAACATTTTCATAATCATATACCGCACACTAGTACTCAATATGTAACTAAAAATCAAACACTAGTACTCAATATATAACTAACAACCAAATAATTATTGTAGAGAAACAAAGAGCTCATAAAACCAATATAGCATTCATTTAAACATCTCATTCTATTTTCTAGATGACTGTTTACTATGGTTATATTTTTGGTCCCTATAACACCTAATGATTAGATAAAATCATACTTCTAGCTACAACTTATGTTTATATCCCAACACTGCCATTTCCACTATGTACTTATATTGCATACCTAAATTCAAATCTAGTGTCTGCTATTCATTTTTAGGGGTTTGAATGCACATATTCGTTAAATTAATTACATGTAATTATGTAACATAGTTCATAATCCATCTAAGGAATTGTAATAATAAGAATACAACTCTATGCACATTTATTTATACATAAATTTTATGATAAAAAATTATTCATATTAAAATTGAGGGCTATACTATCAGGGAATCGGCTCTTCAAAAATATATGACTTAATAAATGCTAACACACATTTCAACATGCCATACATCATTATGTTAAGCCATCTTACTAGATATAGTATAATTTTACTATTATACATCTCTTTGGATCTAGGATACGTTATAAGACTAAAATACCATGAATTTAGGTGTGTGGGAGTTCTACCCACTCTTCTTTGTAATTAATCTTTTTAACAAACAAGTCCTTTGACAATTAATTCATTACTCCATGTAACAAAAATCTAAGTGTTTATATTATTCAGTGATTATTCCATGCCCTTTCACGCCCATTATACATGGATTATATCAAAATTTCCATGCTAGGATGTAGACACCACTTGCAACCCTTATAACAAAAATAGATCAATAAATAAATAAATAAACACTCTCACATACCAGAGCAACCTGAGTACTCTATAAGGATGAACTCTATATGCATTAACCTATTTTTAATTATGTTTTAAAGAAAAGCAGACACTAAAAAGTACTCAACAACCTAATATTTTTCCACACATTTGCAATTCAATATTATTTAGGTATAAGAAGGCATATGTTTATATGAGGATTGTTATAGTGATGCCTTCTAGTTATATATATTTTGATAAATTATGTGTTTCTCAAGGTATATATATATAAAATGAGAATTAAAGGAGTAAATTTGATCCTCAGATGCATCAGAACTGTCTATCATGGCTGCACTTAGTAGGGAAGTCATTGCTCTTAGTCTACAAATCTGATTTAGACTCGATAACAAAGTTGATTTAATGATATAAAGAGATGCCATAACAATTAAAATGCTTAATTAAACTACAATTTTCAACCAATGAATTATTAAATATTCCAAACTCAACGCTTCATTCCAAACTAAACGCTTCATTCCAAACTTAGTGCTTCATTTAATATTCTAAACTCAACTAGCCATAATAATAATAATAATAATAATAATAATAATAATAATAATAATAATAATAATAATAATAATAATAATAATAATCTTGAAACTCAAAAATAATGCTTTAATTTTAAAATAAATTTAACAACTAGACCTTTAGCTTTTACACAAGCCATCTATCAATGTGTTTTCCCAAAACAACAATCTCTGTTTTATTGTTTTTAGGTAATATTTATATCCAATGATTTATAATTCTATTCTAGGTAAGCATAAACTTTATAAGGAAGGCTAGTATGTTTTACCAAGATAATTGAGTAGTTTGCCTCACTAAACTTGTCTCACTAAGTTTGTCTGGTGACAATTTTGAGTATTACTTTTATAGTTATAAACCACAGTAACATGCATTGGACTACAACATGTGGGCCAAAATCCAATAATAAATAAACTCCTTACTAACCGCTTACTATATAATTCCAAAAATCACTATTTGAAATTTAATAAGAATCATTGAAGCAAATCATTGCATAGTGGCTCGTTGTATTAAAAAAAAATTGAGTCACTGAAATTAGTAAGATATACAGTCACATCTAAGGAGAATAAAAGGGAAAAACTTGTTGATCTATCAGTGATATTATTATGCTTATAAATGAAAAAGGGCATTACACTATCTTCATGATGGTTGGGCTATTTGTCTTATATCATTAATGCTGAAAACTATTGAATTGGCTTTACTTTGATGCTTAGTATTATCTCACTGAATACTAAAATATTTTTGTGATCTACAACAACTCTTTGTTCTCTTATGAACATATAGATTATGGCTCAAAGAAACAATAATACTATTAAATCAATCAATAAATTATATCATTTAATTTATAATTTCAAATCAAATAAGCAGGATGCCCCTCCTATAGATTTGTTTAATCTAAAAATTACAGAAATCTAATGGATGTAATATATTGAACAATTTTAATATCTTATTTAAAATATATCTAATAAGCTCAACCGTTTGAAATAATATCTACAAAGAGGATTGATAAAACATACTCATAATTCTTAATTTTGTATACATTTTCTTCCATTCTTTCCTCCTTGCTCTCCTGCATTCTCTACCTCTTCCTCCTCCTTATCTTTTTTCCCTCTATATCCCCTACTCATGCCTTTTTTAAAACTGACCTCCCTTATTAAAGATGGGCGTAGTTTTATTTATTTATTTTAAACATTCTTTTATTTATTTATTTATTTTTGTTTTATTCCATTTTATTAAAGATTTTCTATTTTATGGGAAGACACTAAATTGTCATCATTAGAAATATTTAAAACTTGTGCTTTATTTTACTCCTTTTAACTTTTATTCACTTTATTTCCCTTTGAGAGGTTTTTCCTTATTTTTCTAAATTCAGTAATTAATTACAACATATTAAATAATTTAAAACATAATTTTAATAATGCTAATTTTTCTAATTTAAGCCGTTATCTAATAATAGTTATAAATTACTAAGCATAATAATGATATTTACAATTATCATTATGATAACAGGCTTGATTATCACCATTACTAAGATATACCGGTTGGTCCACATACAATAGCTCCAACCACTAGCCACACAAGGGTTAATTTATCTAAGCATCAACCAAAACCATAAAATTATGATATCAAACCATCCATAAATGAATTTTAATGCAAACATAATCCATTATATATAGATCCTAACCACTATTCTTCATATAACATGTGTTGGCTATCTGTGGTGTGTATAGGTTTTTTGCCAGTTTTATGTCAACCTCTGATGTCTCCATCTAAATCATCCTCTTTGATGATGCTCTCACTCTATCACACTCCAAAGGATGAGTTCTACGTCTAACTCATAACAAAACAAATAGTTAGACCATAATAATCATGATATACATTTATCATAAAATATAGTTAAAATGAAAAATTAACATGATCATAAAGTAAACATTTACTTATAGCTAACTCATAGCAGGGTGATCATGTAACCTAGTAAATATCTTGTTGCCCCATATTAGCACATATCTCATAGCTTAGTTTAAAATAGCCAAATCTAATTTTGTCAACTACAGATTTCCATGAATAATCTAGTATGTTTGCCTAGCGAGGAAATTGGGATGTAACATCCTTCCCCCATAAAGTTAGTCATCATCCTCGATGACTTTTATTCAAACATAAGTTTTGAAGAAAAAACATTATTTAACAAGGCAATAACATGGTATATAATATCAAAATAAATAAATAAATAAATGAGAATTTACTTGTAGAACTTATAGTTGTTCCTTCAAGTTGTACCATTCTTGGAGTATTGGTCCCATAAGACCCTGCTCTATGTCATCTCTCAATTTTGGATACATGGGTTGCAAGTACTACTCACTCTATTTGATTCTGTCATGACCACCCTAGGGTCCAGAATCATCAAGACAAGCCTATAAACTATAGGTCTGACCACTTCTATTACCTTGAAGGATCCTACATATCTCAATGAAATTTTTACTAACTTTTTAAAAGCACATAAGATTATCATATAATCCAAAACAAATGATCAAAGAGAGTTTCACAAAATATTATAGCCCTCAACACATCTCTCTATCATATAAAGTTTTTTTCTCATTTTGGAGAAAAGTAATTAGGGAACCTAGTAAGAATAATGTGTATAAGTTAATAATATCGCTACTTCATGTAGCTCGTAATAAGTATAACATATCAATAATTTCACTACTCCACATATCCCTTGACAAGTATGATGATGAATAAGAACTAGAAATATTACATTTCCAATGTATACAAAATTATGAAATACCCATGCATAATAAACATGCATATGACCATATGACTGAATTTGATAAGTTTCACCTATCAAATCCTAGATTCAACAAGTCCATCTGTCACATCCAACTCAATAACAATCAAGTTAATGTGAGGCTAAGTAGGTTAACATCCTATCATTTATATCTCATGTTCCTAATTAACCACTCTTCCCTTAGGTCTCCATGATCTAGTGATCTTCAAATGTACACAAGGTTCAATGAACCACAAATCCATACTAATAGATCATAGAAAGCAATAATATGAGCTAAATAATTTTAGATGTATCAACATAAATACAATAAAAATCATAAAATCAATATGTAATTGTATTAAATTACCACTAGCCACACATAACTAGTATCATATTTCATAGCTAAACATATTCTATTATATTCATGGTTAAGAGGTAATAATTTTAAAATTTTTGTATCATACAAAGGCTAGGAATCACACCATCCCTACAACCTTATAAAAGAATAAGTGAGACATTGTTTCTATTCTTTCTCGACTATAATGCAACAAATTGAAAGTTTATCTCAACCCTTAGATTAATAAGATGTTCTACACATCTTATACCTTACTTGCTTTTGGTGAAAGGTACAAAAAAAATAACTCTTCAAATCAACATGATTTAATAAAAAGATAATAATATCAATCTAATCATGGGTGTATAATATCATACTACTTATAATCAACTTATAATTTTTAATCTATAATTTAGTGTATAATTCAAGTTTTACCACCCTACATGGTCTTAAAATCACAAATTAGATAAATTAGTGACCCTAAAGAGTCACAAGTGAAAAGTAGAGAACTATCATCTTAAAAACCCTTACATACCCTCATAGGGTAAAAAAAAAAAACATTGCAAATCAATGTTTCCAAAAAGCTACCTACTTATCAAATTTGTAAGCATAGTATCACCATTTATTTTCAAAACCGAGAGAAATAAAAGACTATTCACATAGATGTATCAATCCATCCAATCTTCTCTCTCATTAAGAAGTATAAGACATTCTCCCACAAAATTCAAGGGAGTACAATTAAACATCATTCAAAACAAGTTCCCATAATAGAGAACACTCCTTTCTAAACCACATAGCTTAAAGGGTGCCAATCCTTAAAACAAAATCCTAACACACAATAACTCTCAATCAAAGCAACAACACTCTACTACAAGATAATTCCCACCACACTAAGTGGTACCAAAACTAAAATTGGTCTTATAAGATTTTCCATTCCTAGGATTAGTAAAAAAAAAATAAGGCACAAAAATTAAAGTGCAACTATATATATATATATATATATATATATATATATATATATATATATATATATATATATATATATATATATATATATATATATATATATATATATATATATATATATATAAAGTGTGAAGCATTCCAAACTTAAAAATACTCATAACACAGAACATAAATGGCAAAGTGATTTGATTCCCAAGAAGGATGTAATCACACTTGATGTGTTCAATCTAAGTAATCAATTATGGTAAAAATCTTTTGTTCATAACTCATGAACTATATTATATACTCATCTACCCAAGCCTCATATACTACCATCAACATTGAGACATTTGATAAGCCAACCCTACAGAAATTGTAATAGGTTTCTAGAGCTCCTAAGGATGCACACTCACTATAACACACACATTTCACGAATGCCACATACTTATAAAAGTCATCAATCCATACAAGAGGATCTATTAAGTCTCAAAAATCCAATCATGGTGGACAAGGTTCCTCACTAAGGTTGACACTGATGAATGAAATTACATGATAATGCTAATGGATTCATTAGGTCCTAGAGTTCGAGCCACAACTCTGATACCACATGTAATAATCCTGTTAGATTAGACAGATTTTTTAAAATTAAATACACATAAACCAAAATAGATTAAACCATATAAATATATAGAGACCATAAGAAATATTCAACGTGTAATAATAAAAACAATTAAAATACATCACCTATCACCGATCTCTAATAATATGAGAGTACATGTCATAAATGTGAATATGGAAAGTAATCACATTATCTCAACTACAACTGAAACAAGTCTACATCTACCACTGTCAAAGTTTAATAATAAGTAATTAAAACTCTTTATAAAAATATTCAATTATAATTACAATATAATACAATGTACATATAGATACTTGGCTTCCCTAAATCATAGTTACCAAACTCAAGTATCTGTGGTAACCTCCAGTGTCATCTCAATAAGTAGTACTATTGTGGGGATGAAGAGCATCATTCAAGAAATTTTACACACCAACCATGGGTCAAATATCCCTGGTACTAATCCCATGAATAAATGGCCCTCCCTTCATTGATGAGTAGATAATGATGGTGCAACAATTTAGAGAGACAAGCAAGTACCCGTGTGCTGTATGATTTTAAACTAAACATGTAGTATATCAAAGAAATCTGTTCTATTGCAAGATATTGCACAAACATGTGAATCACACTCATGAAATGATAATGTCTCACTAAACATAATTTAACTCAAAGTTTTATAAATTATAAATAATAATGATCTAGATCAATCAAATTCATACGCACCACTTGATTAGGCTACCTTCATTTATCATTACGATACTAGTAAGCTAGTGAAGTTCATCTCACTCTTTACTCTATATCAGTAATGTAGATTGGCCAAATATAATTAAACCATAAGATTCAATTTAATTTACATTCTACTATAAAACACATCATATAACATGCTAATCATAGGAGTAACCAAAGCATACATTTATTTCATCAAACATATGAATGAATCTCACATTATTTTCTATCCCATACTAGAAATAAGGACTATAGTTTATACCATCTTGGTAATATACATATAACTATATATTTTCTCTACAATAATTAGTTTCTAAACAAAATACACCCTATGATAACCTATATTACCATAATCTAGTGTTTTAAGACATAACTATAAATCTTTCATAATCAATCATAATAAAGTAGTCATAACCACATGGAAACACAAGCTTATATCCAAGTAACTAGACATAACAAGCAAGTTGAATTTTCCATAAAACTCATAATATTAATATTATAATATGCTACACTTTCAAAGATTGTATGCATCCATAAACAATGTCTTACCAACCATTACAAAACACGCTATTTACAATAATAACTAGAATGCATATAGTAAATCAGTTAAACATAGATGTAAATCTAAACATAACAATTATAGTATGTACCATTCGGGTATAACATACATTTATACTATATCACTATATGATATCCCATACTATCATAGGTTTCCAACTACATCAAATCATATAGCCAAACTTATGATTCTGAGAATCAACTTGATCACATATATAATAACAATCAAGCAAGTACAAGGTTATACTACCAGAGTATACCCTAAGTCTAATTGATTACCAACATTTAAAGCAACAT